>CM042245.1:48648633-48721133 GCA_023566225.1 Romanogobio albipinnatus | reverse complement strand
GTGTTCAACTTTTTATGCATCAACAAAGCATCACATAGATAGACCATTGAACAACCATATGCCAGGCATTTTATAAGCTATTGAATTGATATTATAAATACACAGTTAGGTTTTTATTAGTGGAACATTATCAGTTGTGAATCCGAAATGCTCGAGTTTATAAAAAGGTTAACTTGGCCTACATAAAAGATGCCATGTCAATCGACTCTGAGAGACGACGAGACGAGCGTGACGTCAGACGCTCCCTGTCAATCAAAGCCCCGCAAGCGCAACTACAGTAGAGCTTACCGTGGAACAGAGAGCAGCGTGTTCGCATCTCAGGCTGTAGTTTATGCATAGACATCGCGAAACCTCACTATCTTTAATTGGATCCTTGGCATCTCTTGTTTTCATTTAAATCCTGCCTTTATGAGATGGAGAAGAGGGCGCCTTGGACATCCTGTTATTTTGTGCGCTTTGTAACCCTCTTCCTCTGCGCACGAGCGTCAGGCAACCTGCCACAGTGTAAAGAGGTAAACGACAACATGCCACCTTTTTAAAAAACATGTAACCATTTTAAACCAGCCACAACCTAGTCAAATCTGGTTTCTGCTGATTATATAACTATTTAAAATTAATTCTAAGATATTATACGGATGATAGTGCTATATGACTGTGAGCATCTAAAATGCCTTATAATGCATATTGTTATTATTATGTATTATTCGTTTTTAATACACAAACATAACGGTTATC
This sequence comes from Romanogobio albipinnatus, assembly GCA_023566225.1. Lineage (NCBI taxonomy): Eukaryota > Metazoa > Chordata > Actinopteri > Cypriniformes > Gobionidae > Romanogobio > Romanogobio albipinnatus. Next base: position 48,720,398 of record CM042245.1, on the reverse strand, counting down.
TATCCACGAATCCCGCGACGAAAAAGCAAAAAGAACATATTGTTATTGGCATGTTAAAATGGTTAGATCCGAGACTATAATATGATGACGCGGTGCTCGGCTGACCAATCAGATGACAGCTCGATTGTTGTGCGTTATGCGCCGCAGTTGCTTTAGAGCTTGTGAAATAGATTCATGAACTTTAAACATTTTATATGCAACGCGAATGACCTTTCTGGATCTCCACCCTCCATTTGATTTGGAAAGATTGTGGTTTTGTTCGTGTACAATTACACTGATTTAACTCATCCATGTTTGCATACAAAGACGCACACATTAAAGGGCCACACAGGAAAGAATGGATTATGCTTTTTTTGATGGATTTGCTTTTAATGTATAGAAAACTATTCTATATATATAAAATACGGGCTCGGAACAACATGGGGTGAGTAATGATGACAGAATCTTCATTTGGGAGTGAACTGTTCCTTTAAGAGCATATGTGAGGGAGGCTGGGGCAATAGTGGCAGGTGCAGGTGCACCATTAGTGTTAATGGGTGTGCTGTAACCAAGCATTACCAGATGACAAGCACCTCCAGGGGGGGTGTATTTATCACCTTGCTGAAGGCAGTGTAGCCAACAACTTCATTACACTCTATTATACAACATTTATGGTGGCATACTAAGTTATGTAACTTAATACATGGCATGCACTCTTCAATGTGTGTGTGTATTCAGTAGATTTGGCTTTTGTATGTGTCTGCCCCTAAAGGACAGGAGAACAATCTGTGCGTTTCAGGACATTGAACACACTGATTTGCATAACAGATCTGTCAACAAAGACGCACACACGGGAGGTATTTAGGGGCCTCATTATTTCAGGTTGTTATCAGTGTATATCAGACTCCAATGCATTACCATCCACCAATAGCAATGAGAGATTGTCATGACAACAATCCCAGGGCTCTTGACTGTTGCCCTGGTGACTGTCCGGGGACAGAAGGCAGATAGACAGAAGATCGTCCCAATCCCCCCTCCCATCGCACACACACACACACACACACACACACACAATATCTGGCTCTCTTTTTAATGTGCCTGGGAGTTTGTGTTTTGGAAACAGTAAAAGATCAGATAGAGGTTAGTGGGGTAAGATGTGTCATCTGCTTAATCTGAATTTTTTTTTCTTCCTAGAAATTATGTAATGTGACCATATGTTTAGAAAGGGCACATTCTGTAAAGCTGCCTCTAAAGAGATTAGATTTTTTTGCATGTCAAAATAAATTTTGTATACGACAGGTATATGATTATTTGCAAATGTATCCAGGATTATATATATTTCGTACTTGCTGGTGAATGTATAAAACAACGTAAATGATTTTGCTAAAGATTACTCTTATACTGTATTTTATATTTTATTGTATTTTATTATTTTATACAGAATGATGCAGCAAAGGGGTAAACTGTGCCAGTGGCTCAAATAAAATAACCATTGTGCTTTGCCACCAAATTAAACACTATCACAAAATGTGCAAAAACAATTCATAGATGTAAATGTATGATTATGTCAATGTGTATATGTTTCAGACATATATTGAGTAGTAGTAACATTACAAAACAAACCTTAACTAATCTTTATATAAATATTCATCTTTTTTTGCTGGTTTATGAACAAAAAAACATACCATAACTTGTGTTTGATGTAAATATGTCTGAATATGTCGATATCTGCATGTGTTTCAGACAGATTACTACTTTGAGTACACAGAGTGTGACAGCACAGGCTCCAGATGGAGAGTGGCCATTCCTCACAGACAGGGGACCTGCACGGGCCTACCAGAGCCAGTCAGAGGCACAGACTGCAGTAAGAAAACAACCAAATATAGACACACACGCTTAATGAAAATGCATTACATTACTTGAAATATCAAACCAAGAGGCATTTCAAAAAAGTCAAAGAACACTATGCTGCTCAAAATGAATATTAAAAAGTATTTAGACACTTTTAATGGAATATGAATGTTCATAATTAACTGACATACATAGAATCACACTGAAACACTAGATCAGAAAAAATGCTGTAGTTATTTTTGAGAAAACCTCTGGGGGCATTTCCTTGGTTTTATATTTAGTTATCAAAAGCAATAACATTCATGCATGGGCGTTGGAAGCCAAAAAAAATGTGGATGGGTCCTCTCTCAGAAAAAAATTACTGGAGTAGATTCCATTTACATTAAGTACAAATATACTGCCTTGTTTGCTAAACATCTGGTTGGACAAGACAAGATTACGGAAATCACCTTATCATTGAGAGCGGCAATAGTGTTTGTGTTAGAGTCCCAGGGATGGGCAATCTCGGTCCTGGAGGGCCACTCCCCTACAGAGTTTAGCTCCAACCCTGGTAAAACTCACCTGCCTGGAGCTTTCTAGTAATCCTGAAGACATTGCTTAGCTGGTTCAGGTGTGTTTGATTAGGGTTGGAACTAAACTCTACAGGGCAGTGGCCCTCCAGGACCGAGTTTTCCCATCCCTGGGTTAGACACATGGCATCAAGCTTTGGCAAATCAAACTGAGGTTCGAATCCGCCTTTTGCCGAACTCACTCCACTCCCTTTTCCCATCACATATCAGATTGGAAAGGCATTTATTTTCAATAAAAATGAAGAAAATATTAGAAAAGTGGGAATAAAGCGTCTAACGTGTTTAATAATAAGTGTTTATCGATTAGGGGTATGTGAACAGACGTGCTGAATTAGAGACGATAAAAGTGAGTGGATCCAATATCATTGGTCGTAAAAAGTGGGTGGGTCTTGTCCCACCCACATACAATGGTTCCGACGCCCATGCATTCATGCCATTTAAATGCTTTTATGTGTACACTCTTTAAAAATAAAGGTTCCAAAAGGAGGTTTTCACAGCAAAGCCATAGAAGAACCACTTTTGGTTTTACTTTTTTGATATATTAATCATCTAAAGAACCTTTTTTAAAGGTCCTTTTGTGCAATGGAAAGGTTCCATGAATGTTAAAAGTTGTACATGGAACCATTGATGCCAATAAAGAAGCTTTATTTTTAAGAGTGGTATTGCGTCAGTATGCAAACACAGTCTGTTCTTACTCGTTGTGCAGCTTTTTCTTGTGAAGCTGGGGAGTTTTTAGAGATGTCATCCCAGCAGTGCACATCATGCGCGGCTGGCTCTTATTCGTTGGGCAGCGGAGTGCGTTTCGACCAGTGGGATTCCGTCCCTGCGGGATTCAGCAGTCTGGCCACATACATGGACTCAGGAGGTTCAGGAGACGAGTCAATGACCTGCAACAAGTCAGTGCCAGACTATAAATATAAATTCTGTTTATATATCAGTATCTATTCTCTAAGCTTTTGCAATGTTTCTACCCGTTTACGTTGTGTTGTTCCATTGCAGTTCTTCATGGACAGCTCAAGGAACTCACTTGGAATCCAATCGTGACGACTGCACAGTGTCGCTGGTGTACGCGGTGCATCTCATGAAGCAGGGATCCGTCTCCTTTGACTATCAATATGTCGACAGCAACGTCTTCTTCGAGTTCTTTGTGTGTTTTACTTCATATATCCTTCAGTTTATTCTATAAATGTGTCGTAAGTGAAAATATAACTCCAAAAATGACCTTTGGTACAGATTCAGAATGACCAATGTCAGGAGATGGACCAGACAGGGAGTGAGAAATGGATCAAACTCACCACCAGCGGAGAATGGGGAACCCATACAGTTAGTAATCTTGCATATTTTATTAGCCTAATACTGAATGATTAAAGTGAGTTGACATCTAATAGCTTGTGTATGTCAGGTAAATCTGAAGTCAGGAACGAATATTCTATATTGGAGAACCACAGGAATGCTCTTGGGTGGCAAACCAGTGAAGCCGGTCCTTTTGAAGAACATCCAGATCGAAGGTGTGCGAAATAATGTCTACTTGTGTGACTCGTACCCTATGACAAATCAGTTGTCAATGAAATATCTTTTTTTGTATGTTTTGTGAGCAGGTGTGGCGTACACGTCAGAGTGTTTTCCGTGCAGGCCGGGCACCTTCAGTAAAACTCCAGGCTCTTCCGCATGCGACCTTTGTCCCAGGAATGCTTACTCTGGAAAGGGAGCCAGTTCCTGTACACATTGCTCCGAGACACAGTATTCCCGTACGAATGCAGAAGATTTCTTACATTCTTTGTTGTCCCAAACAAACTACATATGGCTTATTGTGCATGAATCAACACACGTTTGTGTATAATGTTTTTCTACATGTGTGCGTGCTCTAGAGGAGGGATGGTCGCAGTGTAAAAAGAGGCCTCCTTGTTCGGAGAAAGATTATTTTCAAATCCACACGGCCTGTGATAGTGAAGGCAAGGTAGGATATAATGCAGAATGTGTTTCGTTGTAAATGTTGTGTGGATGATTTGTTAATTATTAATATTGCTGTATCGTTTTAGACCCAGATACTGTACAGGTGGGTGGAGCCTCAGGTGTGCCTGGAGAATGTGACCGGTGCTGTGACACTGCCCCCTTCTGGAGAGAAAGAGGACTGTCCACCCTGTAATCCAGGCTTCTACATGCACAACTCTTCTACCTGTTTACTTTGCCCACAGGGGACTTATTCTGATGGTACCGCAGGTATATAGACACACACATAAACATAGATACATACATATTTGTGTGTGTTATTATACACTTTTGGTTTACTGGTACTTTAACGGAGAATATTTCATTTGGCACAGAATGTCAAAGATGCCCGGGAGGAACTGAACCTTCTTTGGGATATGAATACAAGTGGTGGAACATCCTGCCGAGGAATATGAAAACCTCTTGTTTTAATGTGGGCAACTCCAAATGTGATGAAATGAACGGTAAGTGTAATAAAAATGTGTGTGCGTGTATTTAAATAGGCAAATGCTCAAGAGTCTATGGTTGAATGTTGTGATGTTATTTCCATCAAGAGGTGCATCCATTTTTGGTCAAGATCTTGTATTGACAATGCAAGAGTCAAGCACTCTGTAAAGTCTCCTCCAGCACATCCCAAAGACTTTCAATGAATTTACAGTCTGGATGAATTTACAATTCATGTGTGAACATGATTCTTCATGCTCCCTCCCAACCATTCTTTCACAATTTGAGACTGATGAATCTTCCTACATGGTTGTTTAAGAAATGACTAGCTACACTCCATCAATTAGGGTTAGAAGAACTGTTGCCAAACGTATAACACAGGGCCGTAACCACCATAGACATTGACAAGTCCCCCCCAATAATTGGAAAGGACAAATTTTCACTCCCAATATTTTATATTTTTAATGCTGTTCTCCATTACGCACCACTCTGTTTGTTGTTAGGATGGCAGACAGTTTAAAAATTAACCTTTTTAGGCTGGTCTGCCTCAGCAGTCTAGCATCGATCGTCAATTTCAAAATGATGGCCAATCAGATCAAAGAAGGCAGGGCTTAATATTCAATGAAGATGAGTGTGGGTGCGTTTCAATCAGCTCCCTAGTTCAGTAGTCAGGGCACTGATCAGGGAGTCAGCCCTTTGAGTTATGTCCTGATAAGTTCCCTGACTACTGAACTAGGGAGCTGATTGAGACGCACGCTGTGAATTGCAACACCATTCTTTTAGCTTTTCCAGTGAAAGAGTGCATGCGTGGTAAGATATAAGTAGCAAAACATTTAATATTTGACAACTGTTTTATGATGGATACGTTTACCGACCCACAGTAACAGTGATGCAAACTACTCAACTTTTTTTATGTAATTTCGCCATTTTGAGTTGAAAATATAATTTAAATGACGAGATTTTTGACCTATTAGACATACAAACAAGAGTGAATGTGTGCATATTTTTATTTGCAAAGAGTTTAAATCATGGATTACATCACAGCTATATAGGCTATAATTAGACCTGGAACTTCTTTTACTGTTCTTATTTCTTCTTTATCCAATAAATCCCTTTTAATACTTTAATAATTTAATTTCCTTAAATAAAAAACAAACAAGACATGGTTACGGCCTTGGTATAACAGGCTAGAAACATAATGGTAACACTTTACAATAAGGTTCATTTGTTAACTACATTAGTTAACATTAACTAATAATGAACTGCACTTATAAACTATTTATTTATCTTTGTTAATGTTAATTTTGACTAATGCATTATTAAAATCTTATTAACATTAGTTAATGCACTGTGAACTAACATGAACAAACCATGAACAGCAGGATTTTTATTAACTAACGTTAACAAACATTAACTAATGCTGAACAGAGGTGTTGTTTGTGGTTAGTTCATGTTAACTAATGCATTAACTAATGTTAACTAATACAACCTTATTGTAAAGTGTTACCAACATAATAATCAATAATGCAATAATGATCCAATCATAGACTCCTAAGCATTTGCCCATTTTTGGCCAAGCAGTGTCATATACGTGTTGTGTTGTACATAAATATGTATTTTTTACTTAAAAATCTTGAATCTATATACAGTATATATCAGAGTTGCTATATAAATGTGATGTTATTGTTGACTAAAACTATTACAAAACAAAATCTATTTTTGTTAATTGAAAGAAAGCTGAAATAAATTGAAACATCAGAATATAATGTATATAAATAAATAAATAAATATATATAGCATATTATACATAGCATATTTGCTTCTGTAGGTTGGGAGGTGGCTGGCGACCATATTCGCAGTGGAGTGGGCGGCTCAGATAACGATTACCTGATCTTAAATTTACGAGTGCCTGGATTCAAGTGAGTCAAATCTACAATTCTAGTGTAAAAATTCTAGTTGTGTATAGAACATTCACAGATTACCTCACCTTTTATCTTTCTCAGACTTCCTACTTCTGTGGACGATGCTTCAGCTACTGAGTTTGGCCGAATCACATTTATCTTCGAGACCAACTGCAGCACAGACTGTGAACTCTATTTTATGATAGTAAGACATAACAGTTTACATAAACAGTATGTGAAACATATGCAAATAAAAAATGTAGTATGCTACACTGTCCCATGACCTCACAATGTTGCATATTTAATTCAGCAAATCATTATAATGAATGAAGTTATTTACCAAATCACTGTTTTCTCTGTAGGATGTAAACAGGAAGAGCACAAATGTTGTGGAATCATGGGTAGGGAGTAAACTCAGACAAGCGTACACCCACATCATGACCAAAAATGCTTCTGTGTCTTACACATGGGCTTTCCAGCGTACCAACAAAGCTATTGATGTAAGGATTCACCAGAAATGAGTCTAAAGTACCTTTTTGTTGCATGGAAAACATTCTCATCCGCTGTCTTTCTCTCCCAGGTGCGTCACTATGTAAATGACATTGCAAAGATCTACTCGATCACAGTGACTAACGCGATGGATGGCTCAGCGTCTGGTTGCCACGCCTGTGCAATGATGAGTCAGCAGGACGGCTCTTCTTGTGTCCCCTGTCCTGCTGGACACTTCATCAACAAAGACACTAACCAGTGCCAGGAGTGCCCGCCCAACACCTTCCTCTCCGGGCATCACATCTATGGGCTTGAGGCTTGTCAGCCCTGCGGTCCTGGTAGCAAGAGCAAAAAGGTATGCGTAAAACCAGAGGAAATGCATGACTATGTATGACAGTGTTAACATCCAAAATGTGTTTTCTTTTGTGTGTGTGTGTGTCCAGGAGCACTCTGTGTGTTTTAACGACTGCACCTTCTCACATACGGATCAGAACCGAACGCTGACCTACGACTTGAGTGCCTTGAGTTCAGTGGGGTCAATCATGAATGGGCCTAGTTTCACCTCCAAGGGAACCAAATACTACCACCAGTTTAATATCAGTCTGTGTGGGGCTGAGGTACTCTCACATCTCTATCTTTAACCGACTTCAGTCTAGCTAATAATAGATTGCTTTAATAGAAAATAGAAACAGGAACAACTGCTTTTTTGACTTCTTAAGATGATCTACAAAGTCACCACATTTTACTCTGTCGCAGGGGAAGAAGGTGGCGGTGTGCACTGACAATGTCACAGATCTGTCCAGTAAGGACGTGCAAAACGAATCCGCTGACCTCAACAATTTCGTTGAGACTTTTGTGTGCCAATCTACCATCATTCCTGCAGATGGGCGGGGCTTCAGAACAGCCCTGTCATCTCAGTCCATCAGCCTGGCTGACACTTTCCTTGGTGAGATTATGTGTAACCTTTAATGTTATTTGACATACACTAACGTTCAGAAGTTTGGGGATGGTGAGATTTTTTAAATGTTTTTGAAACATGTCTCTAATGCTCATCAAAGCTACATTCATTTTGACCAGGATTTTGAAATATTATTACAATTTAATTGAATATATTTTAAAATATAAATAATTCCTGTAATTGCAAAACTCCAGGCTTCAGTGTCACATGATCGTCCAGAAATCATTCTAATATGCTGATTTGCTGCTCAAGAAACATTTCTCATTATTATCCACGCAAACAGATGTGCTCCTTAATATTATTGTGGAAACCATGATACTTTTTTATTCTTTCATGACTAGAAAGTTCAAAAGAACAACATTTATTTGAAATCATCTAGTAGTGATTATAAATGTCTTTACTTGCACTTTTGATCGATTTACTGTATCCTTGCTGACTCCAAACTTTTGAATGGGAGTGTACTTTAATTACTTTAATGTAATTTGACGTCAGTCTGTTATCTCTGTCTCTAAGCGAGTCTGCTCAGGGATCAGTGTCAAGTCTGTGTCAGTGTCTTTGTCACAGTGAAACCCTTAACCTGCATTAATCTACAGCAGGGGTTCTCAAATTTCCTGCAGGGTTTAGCTTCGAAATCGCCCCCTATACCAGGGGTTTTCAAACTGGGGTCCTCCAGATGGTTCTAAGGGGTCTCCAGAAAATTTCAGAGAATAAAAAGACAAAGTAAAAAAGGATAAAGTCTACTGAACATTCTAAAGGTTTCATTTCTAAATGTTTCTCTCCTTTCTTGCCGTATACATAATTTCCAGAATTGTAGTATATGCTTGCTTTGTATCTTTCTAGTGAGTTTTTCCTCACTATAGTCCTCTTCATCTGCTCACGTGATCTGCTTTCATACATTTATTGTGAAAGTTGATTGTACAAATAATTTTAATTGAACATATTCTTCCTCAGGTTTATACATCCAACATTAAGCATAGCCAAATTAAGTTTGGAAACATTATGTTGTGTATTTATAATGTCACACTTACTACTTATCTTACAGTTTAAATGTTTTTTCATACATAAAAATATATAGATGGATTTTAGGAAGGGGGTCCCTCATAAAAGGTTCATCATATGTGGGGGTCCTTGGTATCATAAAGTATGAAAACCCCTGCCCTATACCCTCATTCACTATTCCCTACATTACTCCACTAATATAGCTCACTTGAGGCAGTGAATGGAAACGAGTGAGTGAATCGGACACTGAGTGCGCCAGAAGTTACTGGCGCTTTTGCATAGTTTGTGCTTGCTGTTTAATAACCATCTGAAACATAGCAAACTGGCAGCTCTAGTACAAATGAAAATATTAATCTTGAAACTCTGTCATGGAAACTAGCATTTATAAATCTAAATTAAACTATTTAAAAATCAATTAAAAAGGAATTTATACACGTAAGATATTACGCTGTAGCCACATTGGACCAACGGTTTGAAAAATGGGTGGATGATTCAGCTGCGGTCGCCATCTTCTGGTCTGACGCTGGAATTAATTTGGCGCGTGACTCTCACAGAGCATTATGGGTATTCTGTAGCCACTGAGCGCACATCAGTTGTACACTCGTTATTGCGGTGTATTGTGGGATTGAATGAGTGCATACGATAACGTCCACTATGGTTTCGGACACCACAACAAATGGATGTCCTCTCGAATAGTGCCCTTTTTAAGGGTATAGGAGGCGATTTTGAACATAGCACTAGTAAAAAGAATACCTTGATTTGCTTGTTCAGGTGTGTGTGATTTGGGTTAGAGCAGAACCTTGAGTGCCAGAGAGTTGAGAACCCCTGATCTACAATAAAGGCTGTTTTTCATGGCACGTTTGTGTTTAGTTCCCTTCAGAATAGAGGTGTTTGAATTGCTTACTTGTGTCTGACTTCCTTCTTGCTTCCATTTCTCAGGAGCTTCTGTTGATAGCCGTCTGGATGGGGTCACTGTCAGCACAGACCTCTTCCCTAAGTCGTCACGGAAAGTTCCAGATATCAACTTCTTCTATCGGTAAAGGAAGAAAGATTCAATTGTTAATGCTTAGTTGATGTGTGCAATGATATTACATTAATAACGCAAAGTCTTTTTTCTCACTCTCAGCTCTCCGCAGCCCACAGCATCCTGTCTGAACGGCCGTAGCACAGTCGTGACTCTGCGTTGCGATCCCGAAAAGAGCACACGTGGGGAGCTCACTGTCCCAAGGTGTGTGTTTTCTGTCTTTTATTTTTGTTCACAATTATAAAGACTATTTTAGGATGCATTTATTCCGTTTGACATCACTTTTTTCCATTTAATGTTCCATTAAAATGTGCATATCAGAGTAGCTCAGTAAATGCAGAAAAACATTCTTATTTATTTATAAATAAAACCCAGACGGGACGTGTAAGAAAAAGGTCAGTTGCATTCTTTGTATATGGTGAATTATCATCAAAGCTCAACAAATGAAATATCACCCATGTGTGAAACTCCGTTATTAATATATATGCTAATACGAAAACCAGCAGAGGTTTGCAAGCCAGTGCAAATATGCAATGAATATCGGGTTTTTGCAGATTTGCTTTTTCAAGTTTACATTTCCCATGTGTGAAATGAGAAATGTTGATTATGTGAGTGTGTTAGGTTAGGAATGCACTGAAATGCATGATTCATCTACAATAATTGCCGGACCGATTAATTACATTTACAAACTATTTTCTTCTCTGCGGAAGAAAGACAATGCGGAAACACGATGAATTGCGATACGTTTTTTGATTTTCGGTTTTCGAATTCGACTGGCTAAAATGCGTTTTAAGAGTGATGATATATCACTTCTCAGTGTTTGTGTTTTCCAGACACACAGTCTGTGCATTTAGTGGTAGGGTTATTTTCCATTTCTTACATGGTAACACCAGAAAGTGGTTACAAGTGACCGTTTTTATGAGTGAATCATTGAATCATTCACTTAATAGATTCATTTAAAAACACTGATTCAATCAGCAATTCTTTCTTGGGAGACGTGTAATTGTCAGTTCTAGTAAATTGGTTTAGTTTGGAACTATTTTTGTTAGGAGAGCAAAAATATACAAAGTAAATCCCAATATTGTGCCTAAAATATTTTTAGTTTTCATGTTTAGTTATATAAAACTAAGCAATATCACACTCGCAGTCATGCTGTTAGCCTGAAGATCTAAACGCTGTTGACCTGAAGCAACAGCGCTTGTGTGACGTTTCTTGATTGTGTTTCTGTGTGTGTTTAGCAAGTGCCCAGCAGGTACATGTAATGGCTGTGAGTTTCATTTCCTCTGGGAGAGCTCTAGTGCTTGTCCTCTCTGCACTGAAGCCGACTATCACTCAATAGAAGGAGCGTGTAAAGGAGGAGTGCAGGTACATCTCTAATCGTACCACAAATGTATCTTATACAATTTATTTGACGTCTTACCAATCTTTCAATCACAATCATCTCATAACAGAACACCCTCTATGTGTGGAACGAACCAAAACTCTGCATCAAAGGGGCCCAGCTCCTGAACAAGACCTCTGCCCACTGTGAGGTGGTCAGCCTATGGGCGAAGGCTGGAATTGGGGGCGGAACCTTCATGGCCGCACTCTTGGTTTCTCTCACATGCTATTTCTGGAAAAAGAACAAGAGGTAACAAGCTGTCAATGTAAATTTAGCTTCAGATGTAAAAAGTGCTTTTTAATTTTTTACATCCTTTCATTTTTTGAACAGGCTTGAATATAAATACTCCAGATTAGTGATGTCAGCCAATAAGGACTGCGAGTTGCCAGCAGCGGACAGTTGTGCGCTAGCAGAGGGGGAGGGGGAGGAGAATGAGGACGATGTCGTTTACTCAAATACTCCTTCGTTACTGGGTAAACTGAAAGCTATCGCGAGCAAGGTCAGTTACTTGATGCCACTACCAGATTTTGTGTCACATTTTATTTTTCATTTTTTACACTACCGTTTAAAAGTTTGGTCTCTTCTGCTCAGCAAGGCTGCGTTCTTCTGATCAAAAATACAGTAAAATCAGTAATATTGTGAAATGCTATAATTTTTTTATTTTAATATATTTTATGTATGCTTAATATGCTATTTTGGTGCTCGAGAAACATTTCTTAAAATGATCAATGTTGAAAACAGCTGTGCTCCTTAATATTTTTGTGGAAACCATGATACATGTCTTTTTTCAGTATTCTGCGATGAATAGAAAGTAAAAAAAACAACAACTGCATTTATAAATCTTTTGTAACATTGTAAAAGTCTTTACTGTCACTTTTGATCAGTTTAATGCATCCTTGCGGAATAAAAGTATTACATTCTTACGGACCTAAAACGTTTGAAGGGTAATGCATATAAATTGTAAATAAACAAGTAAACAAATGTACTTGCATGAATGGGTATCACATGATACCTGATATTATTATCATATATTACTGGAGGCGCAACACAATTTTACCACCTACGGTCATGTTGCGTTCCACACATAGAGCTTTTGTGTAGTTTTTTGTTGTCATTTCATTGTTTTATTCACCTTTATTTGACAGCAGGCAGATGGAGACAACAGCGAGTCAGTACAGCTGAAGTCTTCTCAGTCAGAGAGATGGGTTTGGGGATAACTGGAAAAAAAAGAGGACCACTACTGACGGAGATAAAGAGACAAATACTCACAGAGTTTTCAGTGTTTTGACACTCCCTTTTCAGTTTCTCAGAATTTACAGCCATCCCCCGTCAAATGTCTCAGAACATATCTCTGTAGGGTCTCAATACAATGTGTCGTGAGTCAAAAAGCAGGAAATCTCTCTGTAAAATTAAACTTAACCCTATGAAGTAACTGCGTCACATACTACTAGGACATGCCAAAAGCAAAGATACCACAATGCATTGCTCTCTGAAACACATAATATACTCAGCATACTCAGAAATCGCACCCACACACATCCATCCAAGCACAGCTGCATCAGAGACACATTTGAATCGTGTGTGTGTGTGTACAATTGAAACCACTTATGTGCACTGCAAAACAAGCCTGAAACCGTATGTTTGTGGGTATGCATATAAGAGTATGTTTACGAGAATATCTTCATTTTTAAGTTATACTATTCACACACTAGCATTCACACAACTATATCTAGTGTTTGGCCAACAGATGGAGACAGAGCCTTACCGCCACACAGAGCATCTTTAGACAGCAGCTTTAGTTTCATCTCAATGCCAAACATCACACAGCAGATCTAAAAGAGACAACAAAGGCCCTTCCTTCATGTATTACAGAGAGGTCCATCCTCTCTCCACATCTCTCTTCTGAGGAGAACAAGAGACAGTACAGTTTTCTACTTTGTATTTTGTATTGTTGTGTATTTTGAGCTGTATAAAGTTGTTATAATATGTTTTGTTTTACTCCCTGATTCCGTTTATGCTTTAATAAAATTTAAGAGCGTTTCAAACATGAAGCCAGTGTGTTAAAGTGTACAGAAAGCAGTATAATTATTTCGCTACCAGAATCCTTTCACTAGAAGATCCTCCAAATAAATAAAAGTCCAAGGTCTTCGTACAGACAATGTCTTGCAGAATGAATTACAAAAATGCTAAATATTCCAGCAAGGACATTTATCAGAGAAAAACACAGGATGTGACTCACCCAACTGAGAATCCACAAGTTTGAGAAAGGGATCAATTATCTGGACATCTCATGGTGTGAGAGCTACTAGACAGCCAATGAACAAAGACAGTTTGGACTCTCTAAAATTAGCATAAAAGTCATAAAAAACTGGCAACTCGCATGCATTGATTTAACATGTTTGCACGTATTACCTAAAAATGCTTAACTGTAATTTAATGCTGGAATATAATTCAAGTTTTTGAAGGCAGACATTTTGTATTATATTTATATCAGACAAGGACAGTTTATTTAAAACCTTTTTCCTTTTATTTAAAATAATATGTTGGTTAAACAGTAATGCAGATATATCACATGGTAATAAATTATCCAGATAATTCAATACTTTGTAATGATGCAGTTATTTAATCTGTGGATTAAAATATACCTCAAAAAACTGATTACGAGTAGGAATGTATTTTAGGAAAATGACAGAAACAGCTCGCCGAGGTTATGGCTTATAAGTTAACTCTCGTTGCACTCTTTCAGGTGTCATTGCATGATACCGTTTGTTTTCAGGAGAGGCCGTTATTAGGTCTTTCTCCCCATCTAGTTGCTAACCACTATATCCTGCATCCTTTGATCTCATCTCCCTTGATTCCCTGACGGTAGGCGGAGTAGGACAGCTCGTTTGCCTCCTGGCAGTACAGATGCACTTTGAAAAGATCAGTGAGCGAGAAAACAAAGAGAGTAGACAGAGACGAGAAGAGAGTCACCAGGACACAAAGCCCCGGAGCGAGCAGATGACTAGGCCAGACTCTCTCTCTTATACAAACAACATACTTCTTCTTTTTTTTTTTTTTTTTTACAAATAAACACATTCATACTCATATTAACTGAAAGTAGGGGAGAGTTAGGTAAGCTGGGACACTTTTTCAAATATGAAATTGATAAGAAATATCTTGAAAATATCCAGAATATGTCAAGCCCAAATTTAGTAAAATAATTTATGTAACTATATATAAAGTAAAAAAATATGATATGTAAAGTACATTTCATTCAGAATATTTCTACATTTATATTATATATATATATCATTTAGAGATATTCTGAATAAAATGTACTTTACATATTACATTCTTGCCACGCATTTTACTTTAACATGCTACAAACATACATTTAGAGCTTTTCTGAAAATTGTACAGTTTTTGGTATATTAAGGGGTTGACACATCTTACCCCACTCTCCCTAACACTTAAGTCATCAGATAAAGGATTGTTTGTGTGCAATTGTACAGTACACTTATGTCAATGTGAAATATATACAGCATGCCATTGATATATTACATCACAAAGGGAATTGCATCTACGTGTATGCAACTGTCCAAGTGAGAAGTAGTGAACGTATCCTTTATCGTGCATCGCGAAAGTCCACAAGGCGTGGGCATTTTTGTGTAGTTCATACGCTAATGGACTATTTCCAAAACCCACTTAACGGCTGAAAACATCTATGCTTTTCATAATGTATTCCCTTCGTTAGTTTTAATCTTACAGTTGCTGTTAGACCTCAGGCCAAAAAGAAAAATTAGCCACTCAGCAGCCGAACAAAAATATCTACAGCCTGTTCTACATAATTAAATCTGATAGACTCAGAAAAAAAGCTTCATTTTCAATGGTAATAGTTTGTGATGGCATGAACGGGGCTTTGAAATAATACATAAGGTGTTCAAAGAGTTTTTGTAGTGTAACACTGGGCTTCCTCTAGGCATCATACTTCTTTCCCGCCCTGTGAATCTGCTGGTATAATGTCATGGAGAAGGCCATCCCGAGCAGCTGCAGAATAGGGGAAATGACATCAGCATGGGTGTGCATCAAACAGGATGCGACAACAGTAGACGCAAAGCTGTTTTCGAAACATGTCAGTGTAATCTTGATGATGCTTGTACCTGTAAGACCAGCACACACATCGCGATGGTTCCAAGCAAATGTTTGTTGTCGTTCAGCCATTCCTCAACCTTCTCGTAGCAGCCCTAAGTGTCAGAAAGAAGAGGTTTGAAATAGCTTTTTGAAACTTTACGATGTGCACGATATTTAAAATTTAAAGTAGAGTATAGTCATTCTACCTCTTAAGCAGTCAGCTACAGTACAATCTAGAGTAGCTAACTACATTAAAGCTATTTCAAATATATAACTCAGATACATCAATAATCTGGACAATCACAGAAGAATTTATGGCGACCTCAATTAGAATGACATGTCCAGGGACATTTAATCTAAATAACTTGTAAACTACTAGCTATAAAAGGAGAAAGCTCTCATTTCTACAACTAAATTAAAAAACATTTTAGTGTTTAACTAAATATTTTTGCATTAAATAATGTTTTTGGTGTTGTACAATACAGTAAAATCTTAAACTGGTGATCTGCCAGCGATTTGATTTCGCCTTGCAGCTCAGGCTGGAAACCTGTACATATTTTTACTTCTGTTACAAATCTGCGGGGACCAATCACAAACTGGCTTATCCACCTGGCGCGCTATTGGCGGGTTTAACACAATGACGGATAGAGAGCGATGGATCGTTGGTCAGATTGGTTGAAGGACTATCCAATTGCGTACAGAGTCATTTGAACTATTGAACTATGATCACGCCCCTTGTGCAGTAGAAAATACAGAGCAGTCTCCCCAGACTAATATTCAATCTAAAAAGATTGAGATTTGTCTGATGATAGCCAGACAAGTAAATTTACCAATTACATGAATCTTTATTAAATTGCTAATTGCTAATTTATAAATTTATATGCCCCGATAAACTGCAATATTTACCAACATAAATTGATACTAATAAAGTGTAAAGAAAGTACAGATGAATTAATGTTTTGAACCGATTCACTGAAACAATCATTTTGATTGGCAGAAATGAGTCTAACCAGTCTGCATTTTTGCTATTGAGGTTTAAATCAGAGAAGAAGAAAAAAATACAATACAATAAATAAAATAAAATAAAAAGGATGAATTAAAATGAGGGCATTAAAATAAGGTTCCAGCAATAAAATAAAATAAAAATAGTATAAATGATACATTAAAATAAGTTTTCAGTAATAAAATAGAATAAAAAATATTATAATGATACATTAAAATAAGGTTCCAGTAACAAAATAGAATAAAAATAAATAAATAAATAAATGTAAAAAATAAAAAATGTATATATATATATATATATATATATATATATATATATATATATATATATATATATATATGTATTATTATTTTTTATAAAGGATTATTTAAAATAAAGGCATTAACATAAGGCTCCAGTAATAAAATAGAATAAAATAAAAATAGTGAAAATTATTAATTAAAATAAAGGCATTAAAATAAGGTTCCAGCAATAAATAAATAAATAAGCCGTACCTGTGACCAGAAGATGTTAGTGGCGTTGCGACCGCACTCTCTGTAGTGCTCCTGGCAGCATCTGTCAGGCACAGTTTTCTCCTGCAGGGCATCATGCCAGTCTGTGTGCCCAGTTACACCACAACACTCCCACTGAGAGACCAGAGAGAATATTCAGATGCATCATTCCCACACTGCAAAAAGAACATTTTTGCAGACGCCTGCATATTGTTCGATACTAGAAGCTTCATGAGTCATTATCTTCCATAATTCTGTGGAGAGCAGCTGCGGATAGACACGGCCCAATCAACTACCTGAACTCTCAGTGACCCACCATTACTGTCAATGATGACCGTATATCACACCTGCACTCAATCACACACACCTCAGCTTGGATAATGTTCCAGGCGTTGCGGAGGCCGACGTTATTGTCCGTGTTGTAGAGCCGCAGGCCGTCTTTAAGATCCTGTTTAGCGTTCTCGCTCACCTACAGAAGAGATTAAAGTCACATTTTCTTCATGAGTTACAGAGCTGATGTTTGGAAATGAAGAAAACTTTAATAATACTGGGAGTAAACCAGGATAGCAGGTGGGTGGGCTGTTGTCAGCATTGGTGTGGGTAATGAGAGTCTGTGCACGGTGGGTGGTTAGTTCTGTGTGCGTGTGTGTGTGTGTGTGTGTGTGTGTGTGTGTGTGTGTGTGTGTGTGTGTGTGTGTAATAGATAGATTGAGAGGGTGTGATGTTTGGTGTTTGTACTGTACCTTGTCCGTGTACACGAAGAAAAGGATGAGCATAATCAGCTCTGCCAGCAGAATAATTAACAGAACTATGAAGAACTACAAGTAAAAAGAGAGTAAAAGTAAGTAAACATACACAACAACAAAGTGCTTTACAGAAGATATATACTGTATACTTAGTATACTGTGGAATATGTGATTGTGAGTGGTCAATCGTGCCACTGAGTTGTCAGTATTTCAAGCATATATATGGTGGTAACACTTCAGTTTAGGGTGCAATGCTCACTATTAACCAGCTGGTTATTAGCATGCATATGTATTAGGATATTGGCTGTTTATTAGTACTTATAAAGCACATATTAATGCCTTATTCTGCATGACTTAATCACATCTAAACTTAACTACCTTACTAACAAAAAAAAAGCAGTAACTAGGAGTTTATTGAGGCAAAAGTTGTAGTTAATAGTTAGTTAATAGTGAGAATTGGACCCTAAACTGAAGTGTGACCATATCCTACATTGTAATGCACTATTTTTTCTAGTGGAGGCTTCATCAGAGTACACGTAAGATAATTTCAAACTTAAATCAATATTTCATTACCATTTATTTATTTGTAATAAATGGTATAATCTACAATCAGAGCATAAATTAGTCCCAAAAAAATACAAAGTGTTAAAGTGACCTGTGCCACATCTGAGATCATTTGGAGTGTTCACAGAAACCAAGTTTCACCCAAAGGCTAACTGAAACTATAAACGAGTGTAACACTTTAGTTTAGGGTCAAATTCTCACTTTTAACTAACTATTAACTATGACTTTTGCCTCAATAGACTCCTAATTACTGCTTATTAATAGTTAGTAAGGTAGTTAAGTTTAGGTATTGGGATTAAAGGATGTAGAATATGATCATGCAGAATAAGGCATTACTATGTGCTTTATAAGTGCTAATAAATGTGCTAGTAATATGCATGCTAATAAGCAAGTTAATAGTGAGAATTGGACCCTAATCTTAAGTGTTACCGCGAGGGGAATTTCGCATGTTTTTGCATCATTCACGACAATGGTAACAGTTTGAATGTGGGAATGGAGATAGGATAGGCAGGCTTTTGTTTCTCACTCGCAGCATCTCTGCTGCGCAGCTTTCTCTCTCAACTCCCACACTCTCCATCAACGCAGTGCAACAAAGACCCCTGAAGCTGCATGCCGTATTGTGAATCATTTATATGAGGTACACACGGGTCCACCAATTAGTTGAGTAGTTTTCTAGTTTTCTGTGTCTCTTATTATATAGACTTAAGGGTAAAGGTAGACTTAAAGGTAGAAAAAGTATCTTGCTATGGTGCCAGATTGACTAAACAGGGCAAATTAGCATGAGTGCACAAAACCAAACAAGCGCAGATGGGAGTGGAAAGTCCTGCGCATGATTTACTGACAACGTGCAAATTAAAGAACACAGACACAGCCATATAATTTCAATAATGACCAACGCAATCTATCAGTTAACATCTGGTTTTAAAACAACTGATTTAGTTTTTATTGATTTAGTTTATTTATGTAATTTTAATAATCATTTTAATCGCATCTAACATAAAGGTTTGTATAATCGTGAGTGTGTGTGTGTATGTGTGTATATATATGTGTGTGTGTGTGTGTGTGTGTGTGTGTGTGTGTGTGTGTGTGTGTGTGTGTGTGTGTGTGTGTGTGTGTGTGTGTGTGTGTGTGTGTGTGTGTGTGTGTGTGTGTGTGTGTGTAATCTGTTTTTTTGGGCGGTAAATAAATGGCACAAATACCAGTAAATTGACAAGTGCAAACCTTGGTAAATCCCCTTGCGTGATTCATTTAAATACTCTCCTCCCATATATTTTGCATCTGAAAGGGAAACTCCTACAAATGCATATGCAATAAGCTCAGCTGCAAAAATAACTGTGCCTACGCCCTTTTAGTGCTATTTGTTCACTGCAAGTCTTTAGTAAAACCTTACAGCAGTTTTTTAATGGCAAAAGTGGGTTTGCGCTGGCACAAAATGTTAGTAAAACAGGCTCCTAATGTTTAACACCATATTCTTAAATCTGTATTTTACCGCAATACATTTACCAAAAAACAACCAATCATAAACTAGGTATCCCAAACTGGGCTTTGTGAGGGAACTGCAGTGGGTTCATGAGTTGATGAAAAGCTAATAATTAATTAAATCATAAACATTTAAAATAAATAATTTTCAAATATCATTATCAAATAAATAAAATTCTTACTAAAATCATTTAATATTTGATTCGTTTTAATTTGTCATGTGACCATTAACCGACACCAAAGAACCAGGGTTACTCTAACCCAGGTTTAAAATAATCCTGGGATAACAATAAGCTCATCATGCAGTGTACATTGTGGGAGTTGTGGCGACTTACACTTAGCAACAGACACTTGTTCTCCTTGATGGCACCGAGGCAACCCAGGAAGCCGGTTACCATGATGACAGAGCCCAAGGTAATGACCAGATTGGCGGCTGAGAGGGAGGGGAAGGAGGGGGAGAATGTGGCAAAACTGCCCTGAGAAACGGACAGCCAGATGCCCACACCTAACAACCCACAGCCCGACAACTGAGGAGAGACAGAGAAAGTGTTTCATATTAATAAACACAGAAACTGGATCAAACACGCCTAACCATTGAGTTCGACAGTATTTCGTCAGGGTTTTACTTTTGAAAAAGTTAAGTATTAGACCAACTCTTCAGTTTCCATCACTGAAGTCAGTAGGTCTCAGGAGCACCTGAGCGCCACTTTGTGAACTGAAGTTCACTTAAGGTAAGTTATAGTTACTGTTGCAGGACTGAAGTAGATATGTGTGCGCATGCCTAATCAACAAAATTATACTGGTGTCAGCGCTCCCTGCTGTGAGAGCAATATAAATGCTAATGGTACCGCAATAAAGGTCGTTGTTGAGTATTGAAGTGTGAATTTTGTGTGTGTACCTAGACCGTACAAGGTGTGCTTGTTCACATCTCATATGGGGAGAAACTAGTAATTTCATGCTCAGGTAACTGAAATGTAAAAGTAGGCAAAGGCAAGGCAAAAGGAGAAAGTTAGCAAACACACCTGGACCAGCTCCAAATAAAAAATGAGAATGTGCATTTGCGGCAAAAGGTATGTGCATGTATGTGCAAGAGATTTTAAATCAGATAAAAATTGCAGTTATTTTTTTCTGAATTGCTTCAAAATTATAATTTACCATTACCATGCAAAGTCAACCATCACATTTGTATATAATATTTCAGTAAGATTGTAACATAGTCAATGCAGGGAAGAGGAGAGGCTTGATTCAAATGCAAGCAGAAATGTAATAAAATAAGAGATAAATCCAAACACGAACAAGAAATGCTGAACACTAGGAACACAGGGCACAACACGCTACATCCTCACAAGACAATGACTGACTGAAAGACACACATCTTTTATAGGCCGGGTTAACAAGTAATGATGCACAGGTGGATGTAATCACACAATACTGAGTCCAGGCGAAGGTTCATGGGAAATATAGTTTGATGTGACAAAGATAAAGATAAACATATCTATCTTGACGATTCAACTCTTATGTTATGGCTGATGATGACTAATAAATGACTGATATTAAAATTCTATGCTAATTTGTCTAAATAAATATGAAATAAATATTAAAAATACGATTAATATCGCATCTGACATAAAAGCTTGTAATATATACACACATACATATATATATATATATATATATATATATATATATATATATATATATATATATATATATATATATATATATATATATATATATATATATATATATATATATATATATATATATATATATATAATAAGTATTTGAACAGGTTCTCCCACTTGGAAATCATGGAGGGGTCTGAAATTGTCATCGTAGGTGCATGTCCACTGTGAGAGACATAATCAAAAAAAAAATATCCAGAAATCACAATATATGATTTTTTAACTATTTATTTGTATGATACAGCTGCAAATAAGTATTTGAACACCTGTCTATCAGCTAGAATTCTGACCCTCAAAGACCTGTTAGTCTGCCTTTAAAATGTCCACCTCCACTCCATTTATTATCCTAAATTAGATGCACCTGTTTGAGGTTGTTAGCTGCATAAAGACTCCTGTCCACCCCATACAATCAGTAAGAATCCAACTACTAACATGGCCAAGACCAAAGAGCTGTCCAAAGACACTAGAGACAAAATTGTACACCTCCACAAGGCTGGAAAGGGCTACGGGGAAATTGCCAAGCAGCTTGGTGAAAAAAGGTCCACTGTTGGAGCAATCATAAAAAAATGGAAGAAGCTAAACATGACTGTCAATCTCCCTCGGACTGCGGCTCCATGCAAGATCTCACCTCATGGGGTCTCAATGATCATAAGAAAGGTGAGAAATCAGCCCAGAACTACACAGGAGGAGCTGGTCAATGACCTGAAAAGAGCTGGGACCACCGTTTCCAAGGTTACTGTTGGTAATACACTAAGACGTCATGGTTTGAAATCATGCATGGCACGGAAGGTTCCCCTGCTTAAACCAGCACATGTCAAGGCCCGTTTTTAGGTCGCCAATGACCATTTGGATGATCCAGAGGAGTCATGGGAAAAAGTCATGTCAGAGGCCATAACGGAGAAATTAATTTCGTTAATTTGTAAGGACATGAGACCGATCAGTGTCGTGGATGTTGCAGGCTTCAGGGAGTTCTGTCGAGCAATGGAACCGAGGTACTGACTGAATAGATATTGCATGAATAAAGGATAACTGCACTGCTTCCACTGGTTTGATTATTTACCGTTTCATGTCAAGGAAAAGTTCCATGTTTACCACAGCACAGCTCGCTCGGAGCATTCAATATGCTGTAAAACTTCAATTAATATTTGTTTCAATCACTGAATTAAGCCTGCTATATTTGGGACAAGAGTCACAACCTTAAATTGCTTGCACAAAACTCTTGATCAGCACTCAAAATATGTTTGTTCATTTAAACCATTATGTGCGCATAATGTGAGAGCGTGAGGGTGAGGGCGAGAGAGAGTGAGGTCTGGTCTTGGCCATTAGTTGATTTACTTGTTTTTGTGTAGGTAATACGTTGTCAAATATGTTTAAACTTAAATAGACTACCTATACAAGTAGTTATGTCTCTTTGTATTAATTTGTCCTGTTATTGATGTAATGCGCGTCATTGACAAAATGCGCAACCATATGTTCCAATAGTTTGAATATTCGTGTTTTTTTTAGAGGGAATATTCAAACGTCATTTTTGAGCAATTTTGACAGCCCTAATTCATCAACAACATTATAATTTATAGTTTGAAAAATGGACATTCGTTTTTACTATATGCTAAAGATGACATTTAACAATGCTAAATTATAAGTGTTTTTAAACATTCATTTATAATAAATGTAAGTTTAAAATGTATTATAAAATAAGTATTTTTAGTCTTTAAATGAAAAATTTAGCAGGGCAAGATATTCTCTGTTAATCCTCTCTCATTTTATGTGTCATTGCAAGATATGCCTTAAAGCGCAGCGGTCTGGGTCCCCACACACTCTTGCTTTGAGTTTAACTGAAGGTGAAAAGCTGTGTCATTCAGTTCCCTTGAGAAAATACCCAGCATGCACTCTGAGAACCACAAAGAATCTGAAAAGAGCCAGAATCCTTAGGCTCTACAAAATGATGAGTATGAAAAAATAAGAGATAAAACAGGTGTGTGTGAGAGTGAGAAAGAGAGAGAGAGAGAGAGAGAGAGAGAGAGAGAGAGAGAGAGAGAGAAAGAGATGGAGAGAGAGAGAGAGAGAGAGAGAGAGAGAGAGAGAGAGAGAGAGAGAGAGACAAATAGAGTCAGAAAAATAGGTTAAAGACTAAGAAAACTTTTAAAAGCCATGAAAATGAAAAGTATGACAGAGTAATCAAAACGTCTGAGAGGAAATAATTAGGGAGCAAATGCAAGCAAGAAAAATAAGCCAAAGAGCACACAAACTAGAAAATAACAGAATAAAAGATAAACAGGAAGAGCAGCGAATAAGAATATTCTGTCCACAGGAGCAAACAGACCAGGCTGGAAAATAACCAGCTCTTAACCCAAATTTTAGTATTCATGATGCACTACCAGAATGAAAACACATACACAAATCAAATTGAATTCAATCTATTCTCTCTGCCTTTGGAAAATCCTTCATAATGGGTTTGTTCTTAATCTAATCCTGCATTTCAAACTGGGGGACAGTTCGTTCATGAGGTTTTTCCATATAAACACACAAACTAAGGCACACATTCACTAGATAAATGGTCTGAAATAGCCAGCATTGAACACAATTAAAGGTGTGTGAAGAGAAGTCTGCAGAAAGGGCAGAGGATCAATACAATAGAAGGGGAAAAAATAATAAAGGATGAGAACAAAAGAAAAAGGAAGACAAAAGGGAAAGTACATATGAATGGAAATGACCTAGGAAAGACAAGTCAACTGTAAAAAACAGGACAAAGGAAAAGACAAAGGGGTATTAAAAAAGACGAAACAGAAAGAGAAGAAAATAATAGAAAATGACATGCAGGAACGGAAATGGAAAAAGAAAGGAATAAGGAAAAAATAAAAGTATAAGAATAAGGGAAAAAGAAAAGGGAAAAGGGAATGACAGAGGAAATAAATAGAAAAGGACAGGGAAAAGAAAATTAATAAAGTGCAACAGTCAGAAGTAAAAAACACCATTCATTTTCTCCATAGAGAAATACATTTTTAATGATAAAATATAAAATGTTAAAGACAGACCTACTGTGAGCTACGATGTTTTTAATCTATGGTATTTGCTTCTGTCGAAGCCGTCAACCTGCATTATTTCAGCTTAGTTTTAAAGTAATCGTGTTTAACAGCAGAATTCATGGTGAAAACTACATTACCCATGATGTTGACTGTACAGAAAAATCTGAGAGTCAAAACAAGCAAATAAAACAATGCACTAAATTATCTTGTTAGCTCCGCCCACTCCCATGAAGCAGTGCGAACGACCCAATCGATTAGCCTCCCTACGCTCACAAAATACTTCAATATTTGTATGTATATATATATATATATATATATATATATATATATATATATATATATATATATACATACATTTTGTACATATACATTTCAAACAATGTTTTTGTATATAATCAACATTTTTAAATGAATAGTTTTATATATTTTCATAGTTTTTAAATTGGATTATGCTGTAAGCAATGCTTCATGGGATTGTAGTTCTTTCCCTCACTAATGTTTTGTACCTTTGTATGTTTGTCCGATTTTCTAAAACTTTTTTGCTTCAAATCAGAATTTGTAATGTTATGATTCACCTTGTAGCTGATTGGTTTGGTTCATGGCGTTTAACGCTTTATCAAATACTTTTTTAAATGGGAGAAATTAATGGAAAAAATACTTCCGGAACCAACGCTGCTGAAAAAGGGGATGGCACAAAAGCACAGAAAAATAATAGAAAAAGAAGGAAACAAAAAATAGGAAAGGAGAAATGACAGGAAAAAGATAGAAAGGGAAATTACAGAAAAGAAAGGAATAATAACATTAACAAGAAAATGAAAGGTCAAACGACAGGAAAGGGGATAGAAAGGAAGGAAAGGGAAGAGAGGAACTGATTAGAAGAGGGCAGGAAAGGAAATGGAAAAAGACAGTACAGGAAAAAGACTAGCAAAGGAAATTAAAAAGCAAAAAAAATCAATAGAAAAGGACAGGAGAAGAAAAATGGAAAGAAATTAAATTAAAAAGGAAATGAATAGAAAAGGTCAAGGAAAAAAGTAGAATTGAAAGGAAAGCATTGATGAGTAAGTATAAAAAATAAGATACCAAAAGAGAGAGAGCAGTTGAGTCAGTCGCTAACAGACCCCACATGCAAAACTGACCTCACACTCACTAATGAGTGTACTGTGTGTGTTTGTGACCTTGTGAAAAGTGAAGCGAGTCTGGCCCTAACTTCCTGACTCATGTATTAAACATGGAGCTGAGAGCCATCAGGCTCAGTAATGTCAAACACATGAAATATAGATTACCAGCGACCTAAAACACCTCCTCAACTCCACTCAGGAACATCATTACCACCCCATTTACATCCTAGTCAAAAATATCATAAAAATGCACACAATTTGTCAACCGTCTTTCACATAAGCAGGAAGATCCAGGGCTTTTGCATTATGTTATGAGAAGAATTTATTGAATTTCTCTGTAAACCAAGCAATTTCTCTTCAATGGAAAAATGTCAAATTAATGAAGAAAACCAAACAGCTTAGACAAACCGTTCCATCTCGAGTTAATTCTATATAAAGCTTTCTGCGTCTCCTTTTCAAATCACTTTTATCTTTCTTTCTATAGCCATCCTCCATCTCTTTTATTCCCTCGCCGTCCTGCTGTTTAAAGTGTACAGAGTAAAATCTCCAGGCCTTTGTGATTATTTCATAATTTCCCCATTCTTTTATGTTCCCTTTCCATTGCTATATGGGTGTATATGTGGGTGTATATGTTTGCGCAGTGGGAGATTTCAGATCAGGAGTTTTTTCTCAAGTTTCCTGCTGGTGATTTGGTGCTTCCGTCATTAAATCCGTTCGGAATCTAACAAACAACAACACACATGCACAGCAGATCAAACGAGTAAAATCTCGCAACTCACAGAACCATAATCTGACACACAGACTTCCTGTTGTACATGCACAACAACAACAACAACATAGATGAATGAAAAGTTAAATGGTGAGCCTAAGAGAAGTTAGAATGAGAGAGAGCGAGGGGAAAAGAGGAGGTTCGTATGAGTGCTCTGGTTCAGATGAATATGTATTACTGCCTTTGATCTAAGAGCATTTAACACCTCACGAGGAACCTCTTTCCCTCAGCTCACATGACATCCCTTACAAACATTGACAATGGTATCCATTTCACCGATTTACTACAGTTATCACTGTACGGTCATGCCCATTCAAACTGATTTTTGAAAAGTGCATTTTGAATATAATTTAAGTAAATAAAAAGAATTAGTATGTTTAAAAATGAAAGCTAGTGTTTAATTTAAATTTATTTTGAGGGTTACATGACAATTGCATGATTTTCCAGTTGTTTGTGATTATTGGGAGCTTTAGAAACTATACAGACTGCATCCACAACTACCAGTTTCTAGCTATTGAAGTACTTTAGAGATGTACTAATAAAAATAAATAAAAACACATATATGTGCAAAACACACAAACACCAAACATCTTATTCCAAACTGTATCTGTCAATCATCTCACATGAACATCCATACACTGTCCGAAAACTACGGTGGCCGAGAGAGCTCAACGTGCTGCAAATGAAGAAAACACATGCAAACAGAAAAAACACCAGCAAATAAAGAAAACATCTTCATCAGTTTTACAACACATGCGCTGCAAAAGTTCACAAATATTCTGAGCTTTAGTGATTTGGAGACTGTTATTCATGCGTTTATTTCAACCAGGCTGGATTATTGTAATGCCCTAAATGCTGGAATAAATCAGTCCTCGCTTTCGCAATTGCAACTGGTACAGAATGCTGCGGCTCTTTTTTAACAGGGACAAAAAAGAGAGAACATATTACACCTGTGCTGTCATCACTTCATTGGCTACCCATTCGTTTCAGAGTTGATTTTAAGGTTTTAGTATTTGTATTCAAATCAATTCATGGTCTTGCCCCTTCTTATATTTCAGAACTTATCCATTCATATTCCCCAGTGACAACGCTCAGATCTTCCACCCAGATGATATTAAATGTTCCAAAATCGCAACTTAAATCTAAAGGTGACAGAGCTTTCTCAGTTCATGGTCCTAAACTCTGGAATTCCCTACCTGTGTCTATTAGACTTTCCCCTACTCTTCAAATCGTCTCTCAAAACATACTTTTTTTCTCAGGCATATGTTTAATTTGATATAAATTTTTAAGTCTTAAATATTGTTTTATATTGCATGATGTTCTTGTCTTAATTTTATTTTTTGATATTTTATTATTAGTGCTTAAATTGTATTGTATGAGGATGTTTTGTTTGGTATATTGTGCAGCACTTTGGTCAGCATTAATGCTGTTTTAAAGGGCTATATAAATAAACTTGACCTTGACAACACATGCAAATACAAAAACGCGCTGCAAACACTCTAGGGGTGTAACGGTACACGTATTCGTATTGAACCGTTTCGGTACAGGGCTTTCGGTACGGTGCACGCGTGTACCGAACGGTTATGAATGTAATCTTTAACAGTTAACAGTCGGCTTGTTGTAAGCGCGGAACACACTTCAATCCGAGTTCCCACACGAACATATTAAGTATTCAGTCCATTTTATCACGAAATTCAAACGATAAATGCCGTTTTAACGCTCTTTTATGTGACCTGATAGACGCGTATCAGTTCAACTTAAAGCGGCAGCGCGGCGCGCGAGTCAATGCGATCATCTCTTCCTAAAGAATAAACATAAATATAAGATATATATAATATATCTTAAGGTATGTTGAGGATACATTACAACTTACTGAAATGTATCATATGTCGTGTAATCGCTCCATCTGTGTTTCAACCGGAAAGGCAATAAAACTGCTTGTAAACAATGTCATGCAGAATCAGGTTTACTCAGAAGTCATTCAGTGTCCACAGCTGTGAGCTCACTAGAGAAATCAACTCTTTCACTGAATACATGCACTATATTAGCCGTTATATTCATTATATTAGCCTATATATATTCATTATATACCACTTAGCCTATTAGTGATGTCTTGTTTATTTAATGTATATTTAAATAAACCTGTCATGAAAATTACAGCCACTAAATGATTATATTTCAACAACGAATAAAAATAATTAGATTTAGAAGTTAATGCAAAAACTGCCTTATGTGAAGCTTATGAGTGTTGATTATTATATCTAAAAATAAATAGCAACAGAATTTAGGCTAATAGTTTGGGCTCTGTTGTTAATCTTTAATAGCTATATGTAAGTAAGGGCTCCCTATATAGTTTACAGCATTATCTTTAAGAAACTTTTAGTTATAATTTAATTCATTTAAGAACAGACACATTTTTTTTTTCATTAAACCACTGTTGAATAAAAATTAATAAAAAGCAATTTTGTAAAACTGCTGTACCGAATCCATACCGAACCGGGACTTCAAAACCGAGGTATGTACCGAACCGTCAGTTTTGTGTACCGTTACACCCCTAAAACACTCACAACACATGCAAATAGAGAATTGCGCTGCAAAAAGTTCACAGCATGCAAATACAAAAACGCAGCTGCAAACAGGCCTGCTCATAATGCACATATGATCAGAATGTTAAAATAAACAAACAAACACCTTTCAGGTGTACCACACTGAAGACTAATGTACGTCAATTGTTGGTGTTATAACACTTTCGTTGTGGTCTGCCAGTCCTGGAGCCAGGACAAACGATTTGGGGTATTATTTTGTGTTTGAAAATATTATTAATAAATTATTAATAATAAATAAACTAGAAACTAAAAACTCAGCGATGAGAGCTCTTCTTTAACATGTTCTGATAACACTATTTAACCTAAATGTATTTATTAATATTTCCCTTGTGGCCCCGTTAAAAGAAATGAGGATGAAGATGTTTTCTTTATTTGCTGGTGTTTTTTCTATTTGCATGTGTTTTCTTCATCTGCAGCGCGTTAAACTCTCTCAGCCACCGTAGAAAACCCACATATTAACAATTCACCACCATTGGTACAACTAGCAGCACCAGAATAGTGCAAATAGTGATACTTTTCCATTTTCTAAGGAAAACACAAGTGGTATTTGCTTGTGCAAAGTTCGGCACCACAATTCTAGGGTGTTGTGGGTGGTTGCCAGGGCGTTGCTATCTGGTTACTTAGGTGTTTTAGTATGTTATTATGTATTGTGGACAACAAGCCCACATTTACAAGTCTCAATGTGTGATTCACATCCTTCTTTCAGTGTAGATCAGATTGTGTTGTCTTAAGTAATAGCATATAAGCAAAGTAAAAGCACATTTCTCTTAAGATGCACAATTTGATTTATTTAATACTTTAGAGTTACTAGGTTTTAGACAATTCTACGATCCAAAGTATCAGTGGTAATAACAGCAATGCTTGCCAGTGATGCTTATCAAACACCGCTAATGATCTGCCGCAAACTCACACCAATGGCTGAGCCAGAAATTAACATTGTTGGCCCATTCAAACAAACGGTGTATTGTTTTGAAAATGCCACAGAGACATTGTGTTCTCTTTTTGGAGAAATCATCATACACATTGCTTATAATACACATATAATTACAAAGGTCTTAGGGATGTCCCGATCCGATATTCAGTATTGGTATCGGCTCCGATCCGCCATTATTGGCTGGATCGGGTATCGATCAGAAAGGACCAATCCAAATCCGATACTGTGCGTATAATATTCAGTGCCCCACAAAATGCACACAAAACATTATAAAGCATTATCAACGCTTTGTGCACTATATTAAGTGTTCTGAAGCCATTCCATAGTTTAATGTGAGGTACAGATGAATATTTAAGTCATTTAAATTCAAGTTCACGTGAATAATTCCCTCCGCTGCGTCTGTCATCCATTCTCCATTCAGCTTTAAACTGTGTGTCGCGTTCAGTTACGACTGTCAACACGATGACACACTCTCCAAGATGATTTAGTGTTCCTGTTATTATGCATGATCTGTAGATAACGCTCTATGGTTTCGCATAATTTGACTTTATCTTGCTGGAGTTTATTGCTGTAAACGTGTGAACATTACTTTCTAACGGGGGTCTGCTCACAACACTGGACTAGAGATTGTATTGTTCTTCACGCATGATAACTAAAATGTTAAATTGTTAAAAGAAAAGGCTCGATAAAATATAGCATAGATAGATACACTACGCATCGATGTATCTTCCACTTGTGTTTAACTTTTTGATGCGGACGGAGCGGCGCGCTGTGACTCTGTGTTGCTTCAAGCGCATCATGCGCACGGGATGCGCATACGACTTAGTCTCGCTCTGTATTATAATACTTTTGCGCTATGAAAGATTACTAATAAGGTAAGGTTTAAACTGTTTGTCAATGTTATGTTATTTATTTGGAATGTTATACATATGTCTTTCAGTGCCTTTATGTTATTACTGCTGTGATTTGCACATAGCTGCAGCTGTGAGGGTTTTGTATTTATTTGTTTATAATGCTGAATGCTGCTGTTTAAATTGTTTTAACTTTAAACCTGTTGGTAGCATTAAGTACTGAAGTACTTAAAAGGTGGCAGTCTTTTAAAATCAACTGTTGTTGTGGACTTTATACTGAAGAAGTATTTGTTCTCCATTTGAATGAGATGTTTTTAGGTGGTTAATTAAGCAAAGTGCTTCCATTTATTTTATTATTATTGGTTCATAAAAATA
Source organism: Romanogobio albipinnatus (assembly GCA_023566225.1). Classification (NCBI taxonomy): domain Eukaryota; kingdom Metazoa; phylum Chordata; class Actinopteri; order Cypriniformes; family Gobionidae; genus Romanogobio; species Romanogobio albipinnatus. The sequence continues at coordinate 48,689,054 of CM042245.1, read as the reverse complement.
TCGGATTCGGCAAATAGCCAAAGCTGCAGCATCGGTATAGGAAGTGAAAAAGTGGTATCGGGACATCCCTAAAAGATCTCCGCACATTAAATTTGGATAAGAGAAAGCATTTTGACAACAAGTATCCTGGATAATTCATGCTGTAGTTTGATACTCACCCAGAACAGCAGGTTGAAGAGGAACATCATGTATTTGACACAGCACAGGCACCCACGAGCCATCTTCAGCTTCTCGAACTCTAGGAGCAACACAAATGACAAGTCCAGGTAAAACACAACATATTTCCCACCGGCAGACACACGCTTATCCTGAGGCTTTCCTCCCGGCGGGAGGGCAACAACGGCTCCGTCGTTCTGTGCTGTTTGATCTTTGACATTTGAGCCTCGGGAGCCATAGAAGGCCCCCACGGCCAGGCGGTGACCCCGACGGGCCGCCCGGGTGAATTCCGACTCTGTGCTGTCCAATGAGGGGCTCCGCTGGACCTCGGATTCGTGGCTCTCACACCTCTGCATCATCGGATGAAGGCCGAGCGGAGGGCATGTTTCACACACACACACTCACAACTTAGCATTTCTTCAAAGTTGCCATTTGAAGGAAACGGATTTAAATAAAACAAACAGACGTGCTCCCATAAACACGAGAACTTCGGAGGTTACAGCTGTCTTAGTGTCTTCAGGAGAGGTTTTTTCTCCAATGAGTCTTTGATCCGTAATTCCTCTGCGCTGAGCACGTCTTTCTCACTGTGCTTCCTATTTGCCTTTTTCTTCTTTATGCCTTTTCTATCGTGCATGTGGGAACGTGGAGCATGTGCTTTCAACTTTCCTAGCTCTTGCTCCATCGCAATCTTGTACTGATCTGGTTCGGCATGATTCGCTTTGCTGCATGTACCACTTTTATTCTCTGCATGCTCTCGCTTCCCTGCAGTGCTATTATTAGAGATTTCCTCTCCCGGCTCTTTCCATCCCAACTAGCGCTCCGTCCCTCTCTCTGCATCCTCCTACCTTACTCTATTCATACCCCTCTCTCTCTCTATTTCTTTGGCTCCTCCTCCTGCATTTCGGCCAATCTGTTTGCAGGTCAATGGATGCGTTATCTCCCTTCCCACATACCCTTTGAAAGTAGGCCTATCACACGCCAAGCAGGAAAATTAAAGCTGATTGAGGGAATAAAACAAATCCTAGCCCATGTATGTGCAGTAGTATGTGCGAGTTTGCCTATGTGTGTGCATGCCATCTCGCCTAATAAGAGGAATTGAGCAGTGCTAATGTTGTTTTGATATAATTTTTCAGTTGTAATAGCTTACCACATAAGTGTAAAGTGTGCATGCGATCTGTTGTTTTTGGTGCTGTGTGAAGTGCTCTTCATGAAGTCTAAAAACACATTTACACATTAAACACACTTCACATGCACAGACAACATGCATTTGCTTGCTGATCAGACCATCCCTGTCTCAGATCAGACCATTCCTAACAGAGCAAGCAACACAGCTTCTCGTCCAGACCCTGGTCATTTCTAGGCTTGACTACTGCAATGCGCTTCTGGCTGGACTTCCATCTTGTGCGATCAAGATGCTTCAAATTATTCCGAACGCAGCGGCACGTCTTGTCTTCAACGAGCCCAAAAGGGCCCATGTCACACCTCTCTTCATCTCTCTGCACTGGCTACCACTTGCTGCTTGCATGAAGTTAAAGGCATTGACGCTTGCTTAAAAATCCACCACAAGCTCAGTACCCACATACTTCGACTCACTTCTACAACTCTACATCCCCACCAGAAGCATTTGCCCGGCAAAGGAGCGACGGCTCGTGGTACCATCACAGAGAAGCATGAAATCCCTTTCCAGAACATTTTCTTTCACTGTTCCTTGCTGGTGGAACGATCTCCCCACCTCCATCCGGAATGCAGAATCGCTGACAACATTCAAAAGACAGATGAAAACTCATCTCTTCCGGAGCACTTAACCTCATCTTAAAAAAAAAAAAAAATCCTCTATTCGCTCCCTATTCTAGCTTATGCTACTCTAAGCAATGTCCAAAACTTTGTATTTCAGAAACATTTTGTGATTTTTCGCCTCTTCATTATGGATCGCTTCCTGTATTCCTCAGTATGGGCCTATATTTGTTCATTAGGGGCCAAGCATCGAAGGTTACCGTTAGCGTTCCTGTTATTATTATTCTTCTTCCACCATGTGAGTCTATGGCAGCCCATAGAACCGTATGGTAAAAAGTTGTGAAATGTGGCACACTACTAGAGGACAGTCTGAAATGTCACCATAGCAAATTTGGAGTCTCTAACTCAATCCCTCTAGCACCACCATCAGTCCAACGTTTGACTCATGTTTATGCTTTTGAACCATAAGGGCTAGAAACAAAAACATTTGTCCTTGGCTCATGGCAATTCGAATGCACCCTATGACGTCATTTTCCGTCTGGAAAATTTTCCCGCCATTTTGAATTTTCCGAAAAACCTACTTTTGCGAACTCGCCCTAGACGGTTCATTTGCCAGAAAATTTAACCAGATCATCTTGACCAGACCATGCTGACAAAAATTGCAATTCAAGTTGATTCATCAAATCTTTTTCGATAAACGGGTGGACAAATTTTACGTAGCGGTTGCAAAAATACACATAAGGCTATATCTCCACAACGCTTTATCGTATTCAAACCAAACTTGGTACATGTCATCACAAGCAGGACCTGAGGCAATATGCAGCGTTTCGGCGCAGCACCCCCTACTTATAACTTCTGAACCGTTTGTCCAAAAATCATAAAAGGGATCTTGTTAGATTCAGGAGTCGACCGATATCCAATTTTACCATATCTGCCATTTTTTCTGTCTATAACTCCAAAACGAAATGAGATATTTTCACCAAAATTGATACACACATGTATTGGCTCACTACAAGAACACATTCAAAAAATTTTAGGATTGTGCCTCTTGGTGGCACTATAATAGAACAAAACATGAAATTCCCATAGACTACAATGCATTTTTAAGCCTGTTTGCCTAAAATCATCTTTAAATGCGTTTAATTGCTCATTGCTGCCGTTTATTTGACACTCCCAGCCATTTTGGCATGTCTTGTCTTCTTATTTGCGCTTGGCCCCGGAATTGCTGCTTCGGGCTATATTTTTTAATATTATCATTATGGACCTAATAAGACAATTTGGCTAATATATTAAAACTGATAAATAATTGATTGTTTCCTTCAGCTGAGACACTTGAATTATGATTGGAATCACTTTAAAAAAGGAAAATACAGTTAAGTGCAAGATGTCTGTCATGTCATGTAGGCTATACATAAAATTTTAATGAGAACATTATAATTGTGTGCTTGGGTGCATGGTTTTTAATGGTGAGGCTTTTGTTTTTTGTAATCAGGCTCTCACAAAGTATATACAAATTTGGACTTAGATTGATCAGCTAATGTATTGGTTATCGGCTTTCAAATATAAAGAATTATCAGTTATCATATCGGCCACAATGTTCGTATTGGTGCATATACAAAACACCCTAGCAACCAGCCAGTGCACCATACCAACTGCTTAGCAATGCCCTGAACAGCTTTATATTAATAGATCACCTTCAACTTTGAGGGGTTTGAAGCTACAAACTTCCGGATGCCAGTCCAGGCTGCATGTTCTCTCATTCCCATTTCAATCTATCAAACCAATGTCACATTCAAAGAGAGTCGTGCCTGTTGCTAGTGATCCTAAATTAACCACTGGCTAGGATTACTGACCTCTAATGTGAGCTGAAGTGTGAATGATGCAGATTGTCAAACAGAATAATACTATGTCCAAATTAAACACATACAGTCTGTTCAATAACTTGTATTGTCTCAAGGTCCTGTCACATTTCATTTTCACAATCCATGTTTTCCAGAGGTTTTTTTTTTTTTACCGCCGGAGAAGGTTCTGGGAAGACATATTTTCAGTGTTGCATCAGCTGAATGATTGACACTGGTACACAACAGCACAAGTTTTTAATTTACGAGAAATTAAACATGGCATCTACCCTTAAAGGTCCCGTTCTTCGTGATCCCATTGTTCAAACTTTAGTTAGTGTGTAATGTTGCTGTTAGAGCATAAATAATACCTGTAAAATTATAAAGCTCAAAGTTCAATGCCAAGCGAGATATTTTATTTAACAGAAGTTCCCTTTCAAAGCCTACAGCGAACGGCTGGCTTGGACTACATCCTGGTACTTCCTACATAAATGACGTCAGTAGAACAGTAGAACAGACTAACCTCCGCCCACAAGACTACGCGGAAAAAGGGGGCGTGGTCTTGTTGCTGTCCCACGTGGAGAAGAGGACGTGTCGCGTGGAAAAAAGGAAGTGTTGCGTTTGACTGTGTTTGTCGCCATGTCGTCGAGACGCTGTTATTTTCATCCCGGAGTCAAATCACCTTTGTTTGGCTTTCCCAGGGACGCTGTAGAGATCATTAAGCGCGCATATATCTCCCGTTAAGAGGCGTGACCTTTCCACGTGCGCTAAGATGCTGTCGAATCACAACACAGGAACCGTGCTACGTTCGCTAAGCTGCTGTCAAATCACAACACGGGAACCGCTGGCACAATCAGAACTCGTTACGTATTTCTGAAGGAGGGACTTCATAGAATAAAGGAAGTCATCAGCCGTTTTCAGGACAGTGAAAACAGCGGTATACAGATAAGTAAATTGTGTTAAAAATACTGTTGTTTTTTTACACGCGAAACATGAACACATGTTATATTGCACACTGTAAACACAATCAAAGCTTCAAAAAGACACGAAGAACGGGACCTTTAATTCTGACAAAATACACCCTTCCTTGGCTATGTCAATGTTTGGATTTTTATTTTATTTTAGGGTTAGCCTGAATTATTATAATTTGGATAATGATATATAAGCAAAAAAGGTATATGGTATTTATGTAACTATACGTGCATGTGTGTGTATATTTCTGTAGAGATCCTCCTGTGTTACTGTTTTGGTGAATTTTTTGAGCTATAATTCCTCTTTGCCTCCAGTGCTCTTTCCACTCTAATTAAATGGCATTGCGATATTGTGTAACAGTGTGTCTGTGAGTGTCTGTGAGAGTGTGTGTGTGTGTGTGTGTGTGTGTGTGTGTGTGTGTTGTATGGAGCTGACTGTGTATTTACCCTACAGTGACTTTGTGAGATCTGATGTTCTCAGGAAACTCATTATACAGGATTTTATTAACTGAACAGTGTTTATTTTGCTGTAAAGGTGGATAAAACTTTCCCACAGCTCCACACACTGCCAGCAAATTTGTACACCTATACTTTGAGGACCTCCCATAAATGTATATTGTTCCTAAGTGTTTAATTTGCCTATTTTGGGGAAATGTTCATCATAAGTATAACTTTTATAAAGTTATAACTGTAAGGTTTCACTATACAGTACACTACACTTCAAACATTTGAAATCACTGAGAAAATGAATTTATGCTTTAAAAATAAAATGAATATATTGAGCATTTATCTTAAAAATGTCTCGGTTACGTATGTAACCCTCGTTCCCTGAAGGAGGGAACGGAGACGTACGTCGGAACTGACCGACGAATTGGGATCTGATCTCAGAGACCTATCTACTTCAAGTGTGTTAAAAACGAGCCAATGGAGATTGGCATGCGATCCACGCATTCTACGCTCCGCCCCGCGGTGCAGGTATAAATAAGGAAGTGGAAAGCTAGATCATTGCTTTTTTTCTGCTGAGGAGCCAAACTAGTGACTCAGCCCCCTAGCGGAAGCGCAGCACCTGGCGACGGGACATACGTCTCCGTTCCCTCCTTCAGGGAACGAGGGTTACATACGTAACCGAGACGTTCCCTTTCAGTCGGTCACGTTCGACGTACGTCGGAACTGACCGACGAATTGGGATCCCTACCAAAACGCCAGGGCGCTGGCCCTTCCAGCGTCCTGCTTGAGCGCACTGGACCGTCTTAGATGGTACAGAAGTCAGGGCTCCAAGCAGGGAGGTCAGTCACTGCTGTTTCTGCAAGACCCACCCAGTGTGACTATTGGATAACGCTGGGAAAGCGTGCCCGTCTCTGGAGATGGTACGCTGCGGAGCAACATCCTTCAGTGAAAGGATTGGTGGCGGAATACACTTAAGGACTAACCTAGCAGGGTAGTCCAACATATGGCAGTCTCTGGGGTGGTAAGAGCGGGGGGAAAGAACACGCCCAGAGACGACAGAGCGGGCTCTGTCAAGGGAAAGACACGGGGCTAGCCCAGTAGGGTAGCAGGTACCGTGGAAGAATACACATATGGGGTTGCCGTGAGGGAACCGTTACATATGGAACCCAGCCTACACACACGTTTCACAAGCATACGGGTGCAGGCCTGGCGTCAGACGGCCGCAACATCTGGCACCGCAGGGGTGACGGAGGAGCTCAACAGGGTTAGCCGTTTCCGGGGAACACAACTGGAGACAATTGACGCACGTATCCGGCACAGAGGGCGGGAGTGGCGTTGCAAGCCGACACTTAGAACGGGTACTTAGCGCTACTGGCCCCTGGGGGCGAGGATGCGGGAAGATACCGCTCTACACGGAGGCTATAGAATCTAGCGAATGTGTTAGGTGTCGCCCAGCCCGCAGCTCTACATATATCTGTCAGCGAGGCGCCTTGAGCCAGCGCCCAGGAGGAAGCAACACTCCTTGTTGAGTGTGCTCACAACCCGAACGGGCAAAGCACGTCTTGGGACTGGTAAGCCAAGACAATAGCATCCACTATCCAGTGGGCTAACCTCTGCTTGGAGACAGCCTTTCCCTTCTGCTGACCTCCGTAACAGACGAAGAGTTGCTCTGAGGTCCAAAAGCTTTGAGTCCGGTCAACGTAAGCGCGAAGAGCACGGACGGGACATAACAAAGCCAGGGCTGGGTCTGCCTCCTCCGACGGCAGCGCTTGCAGGTTCCCTACCTGGTCCCGGAAGGGAGTGGTAGGAACCTTGGGCACGTATCCAGGCCGGGGTCTCAGGACAACGTGAGAGTTGTCCGGCCTGAATTCTAGGCGCGATTCGTTGACTGAAAGTACATGCAGGTCCCCTACCCTCTTGATGGAAGCCAATGCCGTCAGAAGCACTGTCTTCATTGACAGGATTTTAAGCTCCACCGACTGCAAAGGCTCAAAGGGCGCAACTAACAGGACCTGCTCCTCGTTCTCCCTGACCTTGCACAGGGTCTGTGCAAGAAGGCTCACTGGGGGAAACGCATATTTGCGCAGGTCCCGGGGCCAGCTATGCGCCACTGCATCCGTGCCGAAGGTGCCCCCGGTCAGGGAATAGTACCAATGGCAATGGGTCGAGTCCGGAGAGGCAAACAGGTCTACCTGTGCGGCTCCAAAGTGGTCCCATATCAGCTGGACCGCCTGGGGATGGAGTCGCCACTCTCCCAGAGGTGCAGGCTGCCGTGAGAGCTCATCGGCTGTCCGGTTGAGCGCACCTGGGACATAAATGGCACGAAGCGACCTCAGATGCTTCTGACTCCAAAGGAGGAGGTGGCGGGCGAGTTGGAACATGCAATGGGAGCGTAGACCACCCTGACGGTTGATGTAGGCAACGGCTGCAGTGTTGTCCATACGGACCAGTACATGCTTGCCACGTAGCGGCCCCTTGAGGCGGCGCAGTGCCAAGTGTACTGCTAAAACTCAAGGCAATTGATATGCCAATGCAATTGAGAATTGAGGTCCTGTCCACCTGAAACTGCATGCCTGTTGTACGTGGCCCCCCAGCCCGTGGAGGAGGCATCCGTGAAGAGCACAGCATGCCTGGACACTTGTTCTAAGGGCACCCCGGCCCGGAGAAACGAAGCGTCGGACCACGGGCTGAAAGTTTGGCGGCAGTAAGGAGTCACTGGGACCCGGTACTGGCCGCACTGCCACGCCCACCTCGGGACTCGGCCATGAAGCCAGTGTTGAAGCGGTCTCATATGAAGCAATCCGAGAGGCGTTACCGCGGCTGCAGATGCCATATGCCCCAGGAGCCTCTGAAAAAATTTCAGTGGGACAGCTGTCCTGCCTTTGAATGAATTCAAGCAGTTCAACACTGACCGGACCCGCTCTTCCGTGAGGCGCGCAGTCTGGCTGACCGAATCCAGCTCCATACCGAGATAAGAGATCCTCTGTGTGGGACAGAGTTTGCCCTTCTCTCGGTTGACCCGAAGGCCCAACAGGCTGAGGTGACTGAGCACCATGTCCCTGTGTTCGCACAACTGCTCCCGAGACTGGGCGAGTATGAGCCAGTCGTCGAGATAGTTGAGGATGCGAACGCCGCGTTCTCTGAGCGGAACAATGGCTACCTCTGCAACTTTCGTGAAGACGCGAGGCGACAGGCAGAGCCCGAAGGGCAGGACTTTGTACTGATATGCCTTCCCCACGAACGCAAAGCGCAGGAACGGTCTGTGTCGAGGAAGGATAGAGACATGAAAGTACACATCCTTCAGGTCGATCGCTGCGAACCAATCTTGGGGACGGATGCATTCGAAAATGCGTTTCTGCGTTAACATCCAGAACGGGAGCTTGTGCAGGGCCCGATTCAGGATACGCAGGTCCAAGATTGGCTGTAACCCACCCCCTTTCTTGGGTACAATGAAGTAGGGGCTGTAGAACCCCACCTTCATATCGGCTGGAGGAACCGGCTCGATCGCGTCCTTCGCCAGTAGGACCTCGATCTCTGACCGCAAGACCTTGTACTTGGGAGGCCGGTGAGCAAACTGAATCGCATAGCCGAGTCTGATGGTACGGATGAGCCAGTGAGACGGTCTGGGGAGCTGTAGCCAAGCCCACAGAGACCGCACAAGCGGGACCAACGGCACCACAGACGTACCCGGGGTGGGGCAGCGAGGCGGAATAGACAGACCTGTCTCGGGAGGCCCGGAGGCGGCACGGAGTGTTGTCTGAATATTCCAGGGTGGGGCAGAGTGTGGGTGAGAAGGCCCGGGGGCGTTCTCGGTGCCCACACTGCTGCCCCCTGGCAAGGGGAGGGGAGGAAAGAAGTGACAAGGCCCGGAGGCGTCGCACACTGCCAACCTGGCCCTCTTGGGGCCCAGGGGGACGCCCTCGGCGACGACTGGGTGGAGGCAGCAGCGGGTCGTCGGGACAGGATATTCTTGATGACCTCCGTCTGCTTCTGAGCCACGAGAACTGCTGGGCGAAGCTCTCGATGGCGTCGCCGAAGAGGCCGGCCTGACAGACAGGGGCGTTGAGAAACCGGACCTTGTCGGAATCACGCATGTCTGCCAGGTTCAGCCACAGGTGGCGTTCCTGGACCACTAAGGTGGACATCGCCCGACCCAGGGAGCGTGCAGTGACTTTCGTCGCCCTGAGAGCGAGGTCCGTCGCCGCACGCAGTTCCTGCATAACATCCTGGTCGGAACTACCCTCGTGCAATTCCTTTAGCGCTTTGGCCTGGTGGACCTGCAGATCAGTTTCAAGCGTTGTAAGGCGCTGTCCATGATTTTGTGATCTCCTGATGCACTTCCGGGAAGAAGGGCACTGGGGCGGGGCACTGAGAACCAGCACCGTCCCGAAATACCAATCATCCAACTGCGAGGGTTCGGGACACAGTGGAGGGTTCCACTCGAGGCCGACACTCGTGGCGGCCCGGGAAAGCATAGCCGTAAGCTCTGGGTCGGAATCGTGCAACGCTGTCACACCCGAAGGGGGCAGCGCAGCCGAATCTTCATCCTCAGAGCCCATTAGTCATATCCTCAGCCGGAGCCCTGAAAGTAACGACTGGAACCCCTCGAGAGGCCAGCGCGCTCTTCCGGCAGCTCCACATTTGTTTTATTAATTGAATAGTAATTCCAAAATTTTGCAGTGTTATTATGAGATCATAATTTGGTATTGCGAAACAAGTCCACTGCAACATACTTGGGTGAACTGGGTGAACTATTTGCTCAAATTAAACTCCTGATTCTGTTCTGTACGTGAAGCACATGTAGTCCTACATGTCTAATTGTCAGACCAGGGGCCGGTTGAATAAACTGCTTAGACTAGTCTTAAAAGTTAGTCGTCCATTTATTCTTCAAGACTGTTCTTAACTTTTTAAAGTCAGTTGAATTTAAAGTTAGAGTGGTCTAATTTGAATCAGAAAAGTTAGACTGATTACCTCTTGACTAATTGTTAGTGTGTCAAATTAGTTCTTAAGACACAGTCTAAACATAATGGCTAAGTTTATGCAACTGGCCCCTGAACAGCAGCACATAACACTGGATGCTCTAATGGAATATTTTATGGCTTGTGCGTCTCACGTGGCTGCTGTCTAGGTGCCTGAATAGAACATAACAGGAGAAGCAGTGCAGAATATCTGTTCACAGGTACTTAACGCATCCACAGCCAGGAACAGAAGTCATTTATTATACATACAGAGAATAGAGGACAGAGAGGATTGCAAGACATCTGATGGAGAGAGAGGGAGAGAGTAAAATAAGTTTTCTTAAAGTTAATTTTTTTTCTTAATATTTAAGTCTTGTTGAATGCGTACTTTATTGCATGTTATTATTGTTTATTTTACCATTTCTTGCATCTTTTGTGCATGCTTGTGTATTGGTGCTGTGGCATTATGTAAATCATTCCAGAAAGTACTCTGAAGAATATTTGTCAAGAGATTCAATTTCTTTCATAACTACTACTCAGCATACAAAAATCACACATGTACTTTATATTATATTATATTAATTATGTGGGGGGGAAAAGTACAGAATCTGTAATATTTCTCACTAAATTTATATCTAGGTTTTTATTTTTTGTTCTTTATTTCCCAGATCTTCAATGTAGTCAGTGTGGATTTTTGGATCCCACAGTATGTAGTAAATGCTGCACAGATGTGCGTTTTCAGGAGTATTCATTAAATAGACTCTGAGGAAGCGCAATCTGCCACCTCGTACAACGCTATAATGAATGAACATCTGCCTGTCAATCTGCTCTAAGTTTTACACAAACACACACACTCAGATACGCCTTATCTTTGTACACCATTCAACAACAACGTGTATAGATCCTTCTGAGACAACAAGCTTTTCTAGTCTTTATATAGTAACGTTTCTCACTGTACATGACTGTGGTTTCAAACAGGCCATTTTGTTCAGCTGGACACGCCGGCTTACATGTAAACCGCATTCTCGGGCACTCAAGAGGGATTTATTCCCGAACAGTCTGCCCTATATGTAAATCAACTACCATTAACTCTCCATCCAGGGAACCCCGGGTTGACTTGCTGGCAAAAAAGCACTTTCCAACACTTTCTAGGGAAATGGAAGTTGCGTATTGGGAAAGAAGGAAGAGAATTAGTGCTGTTTTCATCCTCCAGCAAGCAAAAAGCCATTTCAACCGGCTATACTTTTTCTTTCTACGAATTAAACAGCAGCTACAGTCAATAAAGAGCATGAAAATACAGGAGAAGTCACATGTGGTGTGTCATAAGCAAAGGCTTAAAGGGATAGTTTATGGGATAATTTTAAACTCAAAATGATTAATAAATGCACACACAATTATCCATGAACTTGCTAAATGTTGCAGACATGTTTTACTATCCACAAACAAATGCCTTTTAACTTGTGTGTGCAAAATACAGAATTACATGAATGTGCAGCGATTTGTACAAATAGAGACATAGTTGTTCGATTTTATATTAATGTAAGTCAGAATTTGTGCGTGCAATGAGTAAGATGTGCATTTGTGGATCCGGTGACGCGCATGCATTCATTGACTTGTTTGTGAGTCGATCCTATTTGATTTATGTGGATTTTGAGACTTTCATTTCGCCGGTTTGGCCTTGCACGATCCACACACACAGCTGTCTAAGAAAACTAGGGATGCACCGAATCCAGATTTTTGGGGTTCGGCCGAATACCGAATCCACTGGTTAAGATTCGGCTGAATCCGAAACCGAATACCGAATCCTTCTCCCATCCTCAGTCCATTCTCACAGTAAACACATTAACGAAGTAAACAACATCCACAGCAGTGTAGGGATGCTATTGACCATTTAACCGTTAACCGAAAGTAAGAACTTTGACCGATTAGTACTACCAGCTTTTTTGTTTGTTTGTTTTTTGATGCATGGTTAATAAATATGCTGTAGGCTATAGCGTTATTTGTTCACTCACGGAGCGCGTCGACATGTGCAACCACAAACCAGATATATCTTGCAAAATGAAGCAATAGAAAAGCTTACTGTGTGGGACCATTTCGACAGAAAAATACAGCAGTAGAACAAGCTCCTGACTGCTGGAAAGCAAATGAACGGCGCTTCCCGAGGCTGGCCACTCTAGTGAGGTGTTATCTCTGTATTCCCGGGACATCAGTGCCATCTGAAGCCTTGTCTAAGGCTTTTAATAGTGTGGTTTTGGTCAAGTTTACTAAAGTAAACATTGTCGCGTATGTTCTTCTCGCCGCTGTTTCCTGATGGTTTATAGAAAAATGACCCCGTGTCGTCCTCTGTCGTTTCAAAGAACAACACAACGGAGAGCGCAGGGGGCCCGTGTGCTGTCAGCCGAGATTTGCGCGCTGCAGAGACAGAAGGATTGAGGTTGTTTTCTGCTGCGGGTTTAATTGTCAACAGGCTGCGCTCCAGACTAACTCACATCACTTAGACATGTTACTTAAAAAACAAACAAAAAACATACAAGGTGTGGATTGAGGTAGCCTAGGCCTTCTATTTTTATTATTAAAAAATAAATAAATAAATAAACGATTCGGTTCTTCAAAGCTTACGGATTCAGTGTATTTTCGTTTTGTCATCTTAATTTGGTAATTATTTAAGTGAAAAATATTTAGTGTAGGCTTATGTATTTTATTCTATTTATATTTTATCTGATCTATATGCGGCTGTTTGCACGGTAAAATAAAATACATTTTGGCTGCTGTCTGTAGATTCCTTCATGCACAACTCGTATTCTCTCGGATGTTTCATCCGCAAATGTTTTAACAGCGGCTGTTGTTTAGGGTCCGAAATTCGCTTCATTTGCGCATGACATTCACTTCACAACAGACGCGAATTCACGTCATAGGAGGGGCTTCTGCCAGCCGTCTCGTTGAGAAATGGCTGACATGGGCTGTATTTACACGTCTTTTTTGTTCAAATCTACTGTTAATGTGTGGCAAAACTTAGTTTTAAGACTTTTTCAGGCGATAATGTAGTTGTTTAAAGCTCAAATCTGTGGTTTATTTATAAAAAGAGTGCCTATTTGAACATTTTATCTGGCGTTTTCGGAGTTGTGAGCTCCAGTGGATCAGCGGCGCTCCGTGCTCGTTTACCCCGGTGAGAGTAGCCTTTCCTCAGCTAGTCCTTCTGCCGTCTGCCGCTGGCTCGGATGTCTCTGTAGTGTCTCGAGCAATAATTAGTTTTGTGTAGATGTAACGGCCGATCTTTGGTCTCATGGATCTATAATTTGTTCCCTGGCAAATTGTTTAGGCTGAGGGCAAAGTGAAGTTTCATTACTTTTTTATTTTTAGGCTATAACTTAACGTTACAGTTGTAGCTGACTATAGCACTGACTTTGAATGTTTGACTGAATTGTTTGCTTTATTTCATGTATAGCTTTTGATACCTTTTACTTATACTTTTGTATTATTGATCAAACATAAACTTGCATTTAACAAAAAGAGACTGGGTTGTGTTTCATGTCATTTAATGTTATCACAGTGATAATCATATTGTCTGAACCAGATATTAATATACAGATTTTCTCCTCATTGTTGTCACTACTAGAGCAAGCTCCTGATTGGTTAATGCGGCGCGAATATCCGCGTCATTCGTGCGAATCGCACCGCAGAATGTCTATTCGCGTCTTTGCATTGACTTAACATGTAAATCACTTGCACGAATCGCGTCATTCGCGTCCGGTGTGAACGCACCATTAGGAAGGTGTGACTGAGCCTTAAAGGGGTGGTAAACCACGATTTCACTTTTCTAACTTTAGCTAGTGTGTAATGTTGCTGTTTGAGCATAAACAACATCTGCAAAGTTAGGGAGATATTTGCTTTTAAAGAAATCAATTTCTAAGGACTACAGCAAACGGCCGCTAGGGACTACATTCTTCCAGGGTTGCTGACATCACCAGCCCCAATATTTACATAAACCCCTCCTCCGAGAATATGAAATAAGGGGGGGCGAGGCCATTTTGTATCGCCGCAGGGAAGCGTTGTTGTGGTATAGTTAGTAGACTAGAGTATTGTTGCCAATGCTGACGAAACGCTGTTATTTTCATCCGGATTGCAGGTCCACTTTGTTCAGCCTTCCTAGGGACGGGGGTGCGTTGCAGTGCGTTTAACATACAACGTTATATGCATGTGTGTATGAGACAGAGGGGAACACGGTCGCATTTGCAGCAGATATATGCTGCCCATCATAAATCAAAGCACGAGACAGACAGGGGTCGGAGGAGAAGACCGGAAAATGTGACATAATGGACAATATTCGTCTGTATTTGCAATGCACAAGCCGTGGTTCAGCTGCGTGAGACAGGCTGGCGCGTGCGGATCCCGCTGCACATTTCACGGAGGAAAGCTTCCACAATCTTCGCGAGTTCAATGCAGGATTCTTACAACGGCTTGTCCTGAAAGATGGATTTAAAAACAGAAGCTGTTTACGGGCCACAACCTGTAAGTATGATTTACTTTTCGTCAATGTGTTTTCCTGTAATAGTTTGTGTTGTTAATTGTAGCCTACGTTGTAGCAAGGAAGTAAACAGATGACAACGCTGTTTGGCACTGCAAATCAGTTTGTTAAATGCTCATTCATATTAACGTTATCCGACAAACACCTAACGTTACAAACTGTTTAAAATCTCAACAGCGAACTTGGCATTAGTGTAAATTATTCTTTGATTAGAGCTTTTATGTGTTGTTTATCTACAGGCATGCTAAACATGGTTCTGTGTTTGATTTGGATACTATAGTAAAGCCAATGTTTAGTGTTCGTTCTTGCGACAGATATTTGGCAAATCGTTCTAAAAATACAAAAGTAACGGTGCCATTCAGTAGCGATCACTATAGATCCGCAGTCTTTACTCTTGAGGACTGAACAGGTTCTGCTCGATCATCTTCACTAAAATTGTCTGGGTCTGATTCGGGCTCAAATTGGTTTGGTTTTATTGACGCCATTGTACTACCCAAAGCACAGGCTAGTAGTCTGAGGCTACCGGTAAAGGTAAGGGGCGTGACGTTTCCGATAAACGTGCACTAGGCGGTTAGCGAATCACAACACACTGGGCCAGCTAACCAATCTGAGCCCATTGCGTATTTTTGAGGGACTGGCTTCATACAACCCGGAAACTATCGGACCGTTTTTACAAGAAGTGACAGAGCAGTGTAGAATAAAGGTAAAATATATGAAAAATAATGCACTTTTTTTTAAACGAAGCATGAACACGTTACAGTGCACCCCACAAACACAATCAAGCCTTCGAAAGAATGTGTTTTACCACCCCTTTACCTTTTACAAAGAATATATCTTTGGATTTGAGACTTTGAGCTTTGTAACTTATACATTTTGATCTTATACATGCACAACACTAAAGAGAAAGGAAAGCAAGAAATCACATTATATGACCCCTTTAAAAACAGTACTTTACAGGTACTCCAAATACATACTATTTCTAAGTATGCATGCATTCAAATATGCATGCTTTTAGTGCTAAAACACACTGCTCTGGGTGTGTGTTCACGGTGTGTGTGTGTGTTCACTACTGTGTGTGTGCACTTGAATGGGTTAAATGCACAGCACAAATTCCAAGTATGGATCCTTGGCCACACGTCACTTCTCTTCACTAATGTTGCCCACAATTCCAAACACAGGTTTTCTAATGATTCTCTGATGCAAATGTACACTGATGAGCCAAATCATTATGACCAGTCACAAGTGAAGCGAATATCATTGATCATCTCCTAACAAGGCCACATATAAAGGTCTGCAACAAAGCTATCTTTTTATGATGCAATATACTACCCACACACACACTCATGTTTTTCAACACTTCTGTATCCACACATAAAAGCATTTTAAGCCATTCTCTTGGGTTTGTACCTTTTTACAATAGTAATGAGCTTTAGTATTGTTGAAATGTCTGTCAACACACATTATGGCCATGCTAGAGAGTAACACATGTAATACTACGAGTCACCATGAACTGAAGACTTATGATGACTGTACGCAGCATGACTAAAACAGCAGAAACAGAACAGCCTGCCTGTTATTTTTATAACAACAGGCATTTTCATTAGACCAAATGTTTCAAGCAATAACATTTCTAATGTTTAGCTTCCCTACACAAGCATGAATATTAAAGAAGCATTTCATGCAGAAAATTACAGAATGGAAAGAAGGCCTTTGATAAATTAGATTTTACCTTTAACAGGTAAATTAATTCCCTTTCATGCATCTGAAACCTAACAACAAAAAAAGCCAGCCAATGTGCATAAGTTGAATGTTGAACGTGTGTGGAGTTCAAGGTTAGTTCAAGAACGACATAAAAGGATTGGTTATTGTACAAATACTCTTTGTGCATGACAGCCTGAGGGCATGTGCTGTCTCTAGCGCCATCTCAGTCCCTAATTATGTCATTAGTGCTTTATTCTGCTCTCCATTCACAGATGATGTGCTCTGACTGGCTCCAGTTCACACTTGATCTCTTTTCTGTTTTAATTACACTATTTAGCTCTAATCACGTGACCTCTTTGGGGGGTGCAAGTTATTTTGTGATGCACTGCCCTCTAGTGGTATTAGAATCGGTGGTTTGGCTAGACTTGGTCAGTCTGATATGAATACTTGTGGTAAAGTGGTAAAGTATGTAAAGTAGAGAGGCTTGAGCGAACATTGACAACCGATTCTCAGAACAATGAGTGGTGATCCAGTTTAACGGCATAAAATGCAGAAAGGTCAAATGGTGAAAGGTAACTAGTTCTCCAAATAAAGGTCCAATTTGATCTGTAAAGACCACAGAATTAAACAATGTACTGAACATTTATATACAGTCATGGTTATAGTTATTTAGTACTGTCCTATATGTTTACATATAGTCCACAAGACAAAATAAAAGTTGAATTTATAAAAATGGAAAAAAGTTTACATATCCTTGATCGTTCCCTGGATAATCCACGGCTATTTATTTGCTTTGTGATGGTTGTTCTTGAGTCCCTTGTTTGTCCTGAGCAGTTTCCCAATGTTATTCAGAAAAATCCTCCAGGTCCCTAAAATTCTTCAGTTTTCCAGCATCTGCTGCATATTTGAACCCTTTCCAGCAATGACTGTATGCTTTTGAGATCCATCTTTTCACACTGAGGACAATTGAAGGACTCAAACACAACTATTAAAAAAGGTTCAATCATTCACTGATGCTCCAGAAAGTGGTGACATTTTTTTATTTATTTGAAGATCAAGGTAAATTGTACTTATTTTGTCTTCCGGGAAACATGTTTTAAGGCGATAATGTAGTTGTTTAAAGCTCAAATCTGTGGTTTATTTATAAAAAGAGTGCCTATTTGAACATTTTATCTGGCATTTTCGGAGTTGTGAGCTCCAGTGGATCAGCGGCGCTCCACGCTCGTTTACCCCGGCGAGAGTAGCCTTTCCTCAGCTAGTCCTTCTGCCGTCTGCCGCTGGCTCTGATGTCTCTGTGGTGTACAAGTATCTTCTGTTGCTTCCGAAGATCAGTACTAAATGAAAAAATGTGACCTTTTGAAAAATGTACACATCTTTTTTCTGTTCAAGAGAATTCACCCTCCAGCTCTTAATCTCTGGAAAACCAAAGCATCTGTGGGACCTGGATGATTTTTCTGTAGTACAACCATGGGACTCGTGCACAACCATCACAAAAAACACACTGCCGTGGATCCTCAAGGTAATGACACACAGCATGAAGAATCGAGTGTATGTAAACTTTTGAACGGGGTCATTTTTTTAAATTTAACTTTAATTTGTCTTGTGGACTAGGCTATATGTCAACATCTTTTATGTAAAACATCTTATTCAGGACAGTAATACATAAAAGATAACATGCATTTTGTGTGATCCCTTTGATTTTGTTAAAATAATAAACATTTAGGAAATTCTGTAAATTGTTAATATATAGTGTTAGTATAAATTGTTATACTATAATCGGTGCTGTCAAACGATTAATCGCGATTAATTGCATGCAAAATAAAAGTTTGTGTTTACATTATATATATGTGTGTGTACTGTGTATAATTATTATATATTTATAAATAGACACACATGCATGTATATATTTAAGAATTTTTTTATATTTCTATTATATACAGTATATATACATGTATGTATGTGTATTCAAATTAATTATACACAGTACACACACATATTATGTAAACACAAACTTATTTTGGATGTGATTAATCATGGTTAATCGTTTGATAGCACTAACTAATATATAAACTTATATATAACCTATACAAACATTTAAATACTCATGACAATGTCGCAACACCTAGCTAATACCAAAAATAATGTGGTATTTTTATTTATTATCTATCTACAAATAATAAACAAATTGCATGTTTATGTATGCATATGTACTTACATTCTTTATACCATATTTATTATCTATTACTATTATTATTTTTAATATATTGAGTTCATATTCAATTATTTAAATTGGAATGAGAAACAGTGGTCAAATAATCCGATTTAATATAGCCATATTTAGTTTGATTTCTTGAGTCAAAATGTACTTTTACAACCAATGCACTCACATTATTAAAATAAAAGAACAACTCTGCATTTCTCCTCTTCTCTAGCTTGCTCCCTAATCTAGATGTCAAGTAAACCTGGCATTGCATATAACGAATAATGCTGGCTTGATTTACAGTAATATTCCAGTAGCTGCAGAGTTTTCAGATTAAAGGCTTAACGTTAACGCAGACCTTAATAGGGAAATTATGTGTATGCACATGTTGTCAATGTTTCCATGAGTCTGCATTTAGCAGCTGCTTTCAACTATGCGCTTTTTAGTTGCGCCAATTCTGCACATTCCAGTGCAGCGCCTGCGGCTCGTGCACACGCACGCACAACACTGGCGTATCGCAACGTTACCTCTCTCTGAACAACCGAGGAGAAGTTTCCCGAATGCTCCTACGTGAATACACCCAAAACTACTCAATCTACTGTACGTCTACATCTGCGTAGCTAATAAGCATGGGCTATCTTTCCATATCAGAAAGCTAGTTTCCGTAGTAGCGGAGATTATTCCAAAACGCACTAGTTTCACTTCCAAAGGCCTATACATTTGTTTTTGTTTATAACACATTAACCCATATAACAAAACTGGAAGTAGCCCATTTCTCTAAACTGGTAATAAACACAATAATAGCCTAAACTGAACATAAACTAGCAACTGATAAACATCGACAGAACAACAAGCTAAGAGAACATACTGCCATAGTAACAAGTGTAAACATTAAAAATATAGACATTTTCATATATTTTGGTCATTTTTTAAAGCCTTACTCACCTTATTGGAAGCCGAACTTACGGTTTCCGACTTTTCTTTCTTCTTTCCGAATGAAACTCCCTCACTTTCGTTTGTTTTGTTGTTTATAAAGAGGTAAATTGCCTTTTAACTGTGACCGATAGAAGTTAAACGCATATAAATTATCGGTAAGCAGACTTTTGCTCTCATTGTAGTCGGAAAAAGTTCTGGAGCTCGAAAAAATCGGAAAGGCAGTAAGTTTTCCTATGAGTTTTCCCACGAACGGAAACAGTGTAGCAGGAAAGATGGAGAGGCGTGACTTCACTCCGTTTACCGTCACTGCTGTAAAACCACAGGGAAACCATTACTGGCGTTTTCCAGCAGGAGGCGCACGTTCACACGCAGTCCCACACGAGAATTATTAAAATATTAAAACATAACTTGACTTGTAATTCCCCAAAAATATGTTAGATGTAGAAATAAGTGCGCACAAGGCACTTTTAGTCCCTGAAACATTTCTCTCACCAAAGGGGTTGTTAAGCTTCATTTACATGTAGGCCTATTTAGCAGAAGCTCTTATCCAAACAAAAGAGGAACAAATGTCAAGAAGCCAGCATTATTCGTAATATACAATGCCAGGTTTACTTGACAACTAGATTAGGAAGCAAGCTAGAGAAAAGGAGAAATGCAGAGTTGTTCTTTTATTTTGATGTGAGTGCATTGGTTTTAAAATTAAAATTTAACAGGCCTCAAGAGGTCAAACTACATTTTATATGAGCTGTTGACATTTTTTTTTTACATATTGGGTATTGACATTTTTGCACCCCTTACCAAAATGTTTGGTCAAAATAGAGTTTAAACACTGTAGTTGTCATTTTCTGCCAATAAACATTACGTAAACATTACAATTAATTTGACAAATTGTATATAAATAGGCATTAATAAAAAAATAAATAATACTAAATAATTTTGGCAAGTAAAAAATAATATTATATATATATATTACTATGTCTGAGTATTATTACTAATGCATTATTACTTATGCATTAACAAGTTATAGGACACCAAAGTGTACCTTAGTCATAGTTTTTTATGCCAAAAAACAAAATGGTGGTCAAACTCCAAATGAAAATGTAAAAGTCCACATATTTTTCTCAAAAGAAAAGTTGTTTAATGCAAGGAAGTGTTACAGAATGAAATATAACAACAAAATGTAAACTGTTAATATGCTGGGGGAAAAAAATCAAGATAATAAAAAAAAACACATTTCAGTCAATAAATAATGAGTGTCTTTATACTGAGAACTGACAATGTGTTAGATTATGCAGGTTAAACAGCAGGAACAGTTGTAAATAAAGTAAAAAAACAAACAAAAAAATCTTATCTTGTGTATCTAAGTTTGCATGCGTCAGCCTGTACTGCACAATGACAATGTGATTATATATGCCATTTCATATTCATTTCTGTCAAGTTAAAAATGACTGTACCTTAACTTTATCCAGCTGTTTGAAATAAGACAACAAACAGAGCAGACAAAACTATGTTCATTTGCATAGTAGCATTAGCAGTCTTAGAGGAGCATTATTTGGCAGCAAGACATCACTACTCGTCTTAATCAGGGGCTTTATTTTGCACCTCAGATAACTGAGAATCACTTACGGCCCAATATCTTGCTGAGTCCTGATATTATGTAGTTGCACATTCGGCCAAGAATACAGGTGGATGGGCCTGTTTGGACCAATGAAAACAGAGCAGCTGCATATTTTTGTAGCACAAACAGGGACAGAGTAGCCCTTAAAGCGGCATGAGATTCATGCATATGCATGTGCAAGTCAGTCCCAGTGCAAATTGAAGCCCTTAGACAGCATGACGGACTCCAGGTCACCATCCTCCTCTTTTTCCCTCACTCGCTGCTCCTCCAGCAAGGCCACCAGAGCATCCCTCTGCTCCACCACATCCAGCATCTCGCTCAAAATACGCCTCTCCTCCGACAGCTCGTCCTCTCCCTTCAGATCGTCTGAGAGAGAGAAGGAGGTGCTGTGTGACTGCTATGACATTGTTATTAAGTGAAAAACCATTATGCAAGAACACCACAGGAGTAAGGGGAACTATTTATATCCTCTGTGTGTACTAACCGTCCACGGCCATGCGCTCTCTCAGCTCTTGTTGCAGACGGCTCTGCCTGTCCTCCAGCTCCAGTTCACGTGCACTGCGGACAGACCACACAGATCAGCACACAGCACAGGGTAATCAAACAGTACTAGACCATATAGAGAAGAATACACTTAAATAATACCTGACCACATAGATGAGTGCAATCTGCACAGTTTAGCGACTATTAAACGTTCAAAAAGTTGAATGAAAAATACTCACAATATCATGAGCTCAGATTCATAGCGCACAAGAGCATTCTTCTCCTGCACCAGCTTAAACCACTGATGCATTAAACTGGGATCATCTTTCTTTCCCATTCCTATGAGAGAGAGAGAGAGAGAGAGAGAGAGAGAGAGAGAGAGAGAGAGAGAGAGAGAGAGAGAGAGAGAGAGAGAGAGAGAGAGAGAGAGAGAGAGAGAGAGAGAGAGAGAGAGATAAGAGGAGGATGGGACCCTTGTATGTGATGGACACGCTAACATACACATGGATAAATATGCTTATAAAAGGGTCCAAATGAACACTTGAAAACACTTCAAATATAATGATAGTCAAATAAAAAAGAAACTTTAATTTAATTAAAGCTGCAGTCCGTAAGTTTTGCCTCTTTGTCGCCATCTCTGTTTGAAACCTGCAATCGCAGTTATTTGTGGAATTATCATCTGTACATGGGTTGTGTATCTAATCAATCTAATATTTTGAGGTGTATGTGTGGCTGTCATTCATTCACCGCACCAGTGTGGATACTGTACTTCAGAATCACAGATTCTACATCTTGGAAGTACGACCAAAAATAATTTTTTTTCATCTGAACAAGTAACAAGTAACATAAACAAGTAACATGTCTGACACTTTTGTTCTGTCCAACTGAGAGAAAAAAAGCATTACAATAAATTGCGCTATCAACGTGGATTGAATCTAACGATCGCTTAGCTCATATCACATCAAACCGTGCAAATTATTATTGCTTTACTTTGTTCTCAAATTGTTAATGTTAACAACATCAGCATTGCGTGACTATGTGCATTTAGTGTGTATTAGCGTTACCTGTAGATTTCAATTTCTGTACAGTCTAATCTTTTGCTTTTAACTACGGGTGAATCTACAGTTGTCACTTTTGATTGTCGTTTGGACCTTTCTGGATTACAATCAGCCATCAAAATGGTAAGTTTAATTGTTCCAGCTGCTGTGAGAAAAGGCTATAAATGATCCGCCACCTGCAGCATCCCCACATGCGATACTACTTCTTTAGTATCGCAGCCGGACTCCTTTATGTATACAGACATAATGACGCAAAGACTGTGGAAATACACCAGTATCACATAAATTATGACACATTTTTACAAGCTTACCGTTGTGAATCGGGCTAAGGGAAGGAGGTAGTTTTGAACACTGGCTGGTTATGTACTTGCTCAAAAATGGATTTTGGATAATTTTTAAAGAAAAAAAAAAAAGTTACAGACTGCAGTTTTAATAGAAAGAAAAAAACTATAATATTCAAGTTCATTCAATTATCAAAAGTATTTGTATTTTATTTATTTATATTATAATGTTGTTTAAAAAGGTAATTTCTGGACCCTGCTAATGAACTTTGGGGTCAGTAAGATTTGTTTTTAGATAAATCTCATCAAAGCTGCATTTATTTGATCAAAACAGTAATATTGTGAAATAGTATTACAATTTAAAATAGCTGTTTTCTATTTTAATATAATTTAAAATACAATTTATTCTTGTGACGGCAACGGTGAATTTTCAGCATCATTGTCACATGATCCATCAGTTGATTTGGTGCTCAAGAAATATTTCTTATTATCATCAATGATAAAAACAGTTGTGCTGCTTAATATTTTTGTGTAAACCATGGACATTTTAAAGTTCACAAGAACTGCATTTATTTGAAATAAAAATATTTTGTAACATTACAAATGTCATTACATTGCCAGGACTCCCTGGAAGAAGAGATTTCTTTTAATCTCAATGGGACCTTCCTGGAAAAATAAAGGATAAATACAAATAAAATAAAAATGTCACTTTTGATAAATGTAATGCAAAAAATAATAATCTTACTGACCCCAAACTTTTGAACAGTATTAATATAAATTAGTGCTGTCAAATTGATTAATCGTGAGTAATCACATCCACAATAAAAGTTTGTGTTTACATAATATATGTGTGTGTATTGTGTATAATTATGTATATGTAAATACACGCATGTATATATTTGACAAACGTTTATTTTGGATGCGATTAATCACGATGAATCGATTTCACAGCACTAAAATAAATCACTAAAAATATGCAAGCAGACAAATCCAAACAGGAAACAGATACAGACAAGAAAAAAAAAAAAAAAACATCTGCACACACATGCACACATACTCTGTCTTTTCATAGAGCAATAGAATAAGACTTGATGTGACATTTTAGATCAACTGACAGCCATGTAGATCAATGACGTGCCATGCCCATGCAACTCCACCACGAAAGGTTACAGAGTGTAATTTAGTATTGCAGGAGAGAAATAACATACTTAGCTGGTGAAGTGGAGGTTCTTGCACTACGTAAAGAAAAAAGACTGTACAGACATAAACTGAATGATCATGTTCTGTCCCTTTAGCTTTAGCTGTGTACAGCAGGATGAAGGAAGAAAGAGAAGAGAGGACAGAAAAGGGGGGATTTAGTCATTATAGCTCTGACAAAATCTGCACTAGAAGGGTGAGACGGGAAGCTGGGGTGGTGTTACCTTCGGAGGAACAGCAAGGACAGAGATAGACAGGCCTTCTACGAGGAGAACCTAGAAAAGGCTCGACTAAGACCGAAGAGACGAGCAGAAAAAAAAAGAGGGAGAGGAGGTATTCAGGAGAGAAACAAAGCGAGGGAAGGAATAATGGAGGAATGGGAGGTGCGAAGCTGAAATGGGTCGAGTTGGATGTTCATGTTCAGGCAGTGGACTGACCTGCTGTCTCAGAAAGTAGGCCACAAAAGAGATTTGCCTAAATTTCCCCAAGTGTTTTTAAGTTAGAATAGCAGAACTATACCATGAACCCTGACTAAAATCTGTGTTTGTATTATTAACAGTCCTGCCATTCAAACCTCATCTCACACAGTCACACCCACCAGACAACACAAACCAAATAATGCTACCACGAACATCTAGAATCAATTCAGACACAAAGCTAACAGCAAGCAGACAGGACTAGTGTCCACAGCACGGAAAAACACCACCACGTTAACATAAAACAGATGCTTGATGTTAACACGTTAACTATTGAGCCTGTAAGACTGTAAACCTGTTTGTTAGCGTCATTAGCATCAGCGCTCATTCTAAATCAAATGTGTTGTACATACCACCCAGATGTACGTCCAAGAGGTCAGAGGTACTAGAGTCTTCCCAGAAGTCTATATCATGAGGAAGGACACATCATGAGGACCGTGACCCTTAAAAGTCACAGGAAACATAATATCCTGTGCTGCTCTGTCTGCTCGTTTCAGCAAATATGCTAATATAATAAATGTAGCAATAAAAGATGGTGTTTTTGATGAACGTAAGACTTTGTAACAAGCATAATATGATGGTATGAACAGTGAGATGATGACAATTCATAGTACATCATAAAATGCCTAAAAATATGAAATAAATAAATATAATTTATAAAATATTTGTGAGATTTAAGCTTAAAGGAAGTGAACAAGTTACAAAATACCCTTATATTCAAGACACATTCCATGAAAACAAGCCGCCTTCTGTTGAGCTGAAAAACAACTTAGACCAGCTTAAAAGGATAGTTCATCCAAAAATGAAAATTACCCCATGGTTTACTCACCCTCAAGTCAGACAGACAACTGTAGGCTACGCATCGGTTTATGACGAGAGAGTAACCCCTGACCCAATGCATGACGTATTGACAAACGTGGAAGCGCAGAGGATAAAGCAAAACAAAACACTGGTCACGAATTAGAAGTCTAAAAAAAGAATTTTAAAAAGAAATCAAGAGGAGCTTGAGTTTGTTGCCCTGCCCTATTTATTTGAACTGCGAGAGGCGTCAAAGCTTAGGCTACACTATTCCTGCACCGTGTCAGGGGTTACTCTTTTGGCGCAAGTTGACTTGCATAGGCCGTCTATCGGTAGCTAGTTATTTTAGTGTATAAAGTTTTAAATATGGATGTTTTTCTCACACAAACAGAAGTGGTTTGCTTCAGAAGGCCTTTAATAACCACCCGGAGCCGTGTGGATTACTTTAATGATGGATGGATGCACCTTTTTTGGGTTTTTTAAATTTTGTCCTCCTCGTCAAAGTCAAGTCAACTTTATTTATATAGCGCTTTTAACAATGCAGATCGTTTCAAAGCAGCTTCACAGTGTTAAACAGCAAAATAATGCAACATAATTTTATTCAGCCGTATAGCCATTCCGGAGAAAACGGTGGTATCATCAGTTCATTTCAATTATCATACAGTGACAGTGTGGGCTTTAGATCAGTAATTAGATCAGTAATTTAGTCTATATGATTGATTTAGTTTAATAATTAGATTTATTTGGATATTTAGTTGAAAAATTTTGTGAAGAAAGAAGAAAGTCATAGGCTACACACCTAGGATGGCTTGAGGATGAGTAAATCATGGGCTAATGTTCAATTTAGGGTGAACTATCCCTTTAAGACAGTTTGCTGGGGCCTAATTTATAAACGTTGCATACGCACAAAAAAGGCGTACGCCGCTCTCTACGCAATAATTGGTATTTATAAAAAGCCAACTTGACGGGAAAATTTGCGGTCCTTCACGCAAGCTCTGACCCAGGCGTACGCACAAAAACGGACCGTTGTGTAAAAGAAATGGCAATACTGCCTCTCATAAATAACATGAAGACTTCACAAAGCAAGTCTTACAATTAACAGCCTACACGAACACCCGTTTGATCGATCTGCAGTGTAAAACAAACTAAATCAAACGAATATTACAACAGAAATGCAAATTAACACATATTTGCAAAAAGAAAAGTGAAATATGTTCTGCAATAATATTGGCATGTTATGCAATTCATCCTCATAAAACAGGTAAAAATAAAAATGGTAAACAGAACGAAATAATGTACAAAACTCAAAATTCTCGTCAATGTGTCCGTCTGTCGGAGCAGATTAGATAGATAGATAGATAGATAGATAGATAGATAGATAGATAGATAGATAGATAGATAGATAGATAGATAGATAGATAGATAGATAGATAGATAGATAGATAGATAGATAGATAGATAGATAGATAGATAGATAGATAGATAGATAGATAGATAGATAGATAGATAGATAGATAGATAGATAGATAGATAGATAGATAGATAGATAGATAGATAGATAGATAGATAGATAGATAACAGACATCTGTAGCTTGTCAGATGCAATTAAATGAATGGAAATAAAATGCCCCATCACAATGCGTAATGACGCACAATGGCTGATCTTGCGCTCTCAGAAGATGTGGCAAATGGAAGGATTCGGAGTGAACGCATCTTCAGACAGCAAGAAGACTTGCTTACGGTGGCCCAGTAGTGCACAACACAACGAAATATAAAAAGCAAACATAAGTTCACAACACAACGAAAACAAGCCACAACACAATGAAAAAGCCACAACACAAATAAATCAAGCCACAACACAACGGAAACAAGCTACAACACAACGAAATCAAGCCACAACACAACGGAAATGCTCCCAACCACTCGGGGGCACTCGGAGTGCGGTACTCGGAGTGCGGTTGTCACTGTTCTATAGAGTCGGCAATCTTACAAATAAATCAATACCACAATTAGTTTTAACAGTATGTAGGCTAACCATTGTTAATCGATATGAAATATTAATTTAAAATCACCTACATGCATTATAGCTGCATATTTATGCTCGAGAATGCTTTGACCCGATACCACGGCGCTAAGGGAACGTCTGCCAATTCCACCAATTGGTTGAAACGTATAATTTGTATGAATTAAAATTGCTTTTAACATTTAAAAACAGACATGTTAAAATTCCACAGCTTGATTGTATTGGTAAAACTGACATAATAATGCACAACACAACATTGGAATTTGAAAATTAAAATTAAAATTCATACAAATTATTTGTTTCAACTTGGTGGAATTGGCAGACGCTCCTTAGCGCCGTGGCAGCGGGACAAAGCGTTCTCGAGTATAAATATGCAGCTATTATGCACGTAGGTGATTTTGAATTGATATTTCATGTCAATATACAACTGCACACTTAAAACTAATCGTAGTGTTTAAATATTTGTAAGATTGGCGAATCTATAGAACAATGCAAAGAAAACGAACTTTACCGCACTTCGAGAGTCCCCAAGTGGTCGGGAGCATTTCCGTTGTGTTGTGGATTTTTCGTTGTGTTGTGGCTATTTCATTGTGTTGTGGATTTTTCGTTGTGTAGTGGCTTGATTTCGTTGTGTTGTGGATTTTTCGTTGTGTTGTGGCTATTTCGTTGTGTTGTGGCTTGATTTCGTTGTGTTGTGGCTTGATTTCATTGTGCTGTGGCTTTATTTCGTTGTGCTGTGGCTTTATTTCGTTGTGTTGTGGATTTTTCGTTGTGTTGTGGCTTGATTTCATTGTGCTGTGGCTTTATTTCGTTGTGCTGTGGCTTTATTTCGTTGTGCTGTGGCTTCATTCCGTTGTGTTGTGGATTTATTTAGTTGTGTTGTGAACTTATGTATGCTTTTTAAATTTCGTTGTGTTGTGCACTACTGGGCCACAGTACTTGCTGGCAAACGAGAACGAGTGGCTTATGAGCCGGTTCCGACTTTTTACGGCATTTACGGCGTCTGCAACCTTTTGCCACTCAAGTGCCTTTTTGGCATTAGTAATGCCCACACTGTGCCCTCCAAACAACATTTTTCTCCTCTTTTCCACCTCGTCAACGATAACTTATACTTCACATTGAGGGAAGTTACGTTTTTTTGATTTCCTCTCTGTGTTTGCCATGATTTCGCAATCGATGAATATTAACTTGGGGGCGTTCCGCGGACTATTATGGGCAACTATGAACGTGACATGAAGCCGCAAAAGCTGCACTACATTTAGAATTGTTTGTGATTTATTAAGGGAAAACTGCGTAGGATGTGCGTGCGCACGGTTTTATAAATCTGAATATTTCTGTGCGTACGCACGTCCTATGTTTCATCCGTACGCCACCTCTGACGCAAATCCTTCGCAAAGTTTTATAAATGAGGCCCCTGGTCTTTTAGCTGGTTTTAGAGTGATTTTGGGCATTTCTTAGCTAGTCAGGCTGGGAGACCAGCTAAATACTAGCTTGGTCAGGCTGGGAGACTAGTTTGAACAAGAGAAGACCCCTCTAATACCAGCTTAGACCAATAAACCAGGGGCCAGTTGCATAAATATAGCCATTATGTTAAGATAGTGTCTAGTATCAAGGGGTCTTACTTTTCAGTATCAAATTAGACCATCCTATGATTTTATGTAACTGCCTCAAAACGCTATAAACAGTCTTAAAGAAAAAAAATGATGATGACTAACTTGTAAGTCTAGTGTTAGCGGTTTATGCAACTGGCCCCAGCTTAGGCTGGGTTAAGCAGTATATTACAACTGGGTTTTAATGTCTCATGCAATGTTTTAGGATTTTATTTTAAGATCATTCTTTGATAAATAGAAAGTTAAAAAGAACAGCATTTATTTAAAAAATTAAATCCTTGTCTTTACCGTCACATTTGAACAATTTACTGCATATTTGCTGTATGAAAGTTATTTAGATATTAGATATTATTTGCTATTTTATTATTTAAAATATTTATATTTTTCAGCATAATTTTCCTGAAACAACACAGAGTACTTTTAAAAGTTATGTAACTGACAATAATATAAATACCTGCAAATTGATTTTGAACAATTTTCTATTCAGTTTTATTCCTGAGTCTCATCCGTTTGACAAGAAAGTGACAGGTGATTGACAGGTACCTGCTTCGCCTCTGAGGGCCTTCTCCACAGCCACACCCTTCTCCTCCAGCTGTCTCTGCTTTACCTCCACCTGCTCCAACTGACGCTGGATTATCTGAGGCGACATACACAAAACTAAATACACAGGGTTTAACATACAAATAAACAAGCATGCTTCAAAACATGTCAAACACACCCACCTGTGCCCTGTGCAGCCTCCGCAGCTCCTCCTGTTTGGCCTGTCTGCGCGCTGCTCTCTGCACTCGGCGTGTCAGCTTTGCATTGAGTTCCTCCTCCGTTCCTGCTCTCTGAAACAGCGTGGTACACAAACTTATGCTGGAGGGGTCCGGGAACACCACCCAAACACCTACCACCTCTGACGGACATGATGAAACTGAGGTGGCTGCCTTGGTTGGCCGCTCAGGAAAAACACTGTGTTTCTATTGAGGAACAAGATGCCGAATGTTTCTGATTCAGCCAATGGGTTTAAAGGTTGAAGGGGCTCAATGTGAAATACAAAGATGCTACCTTAACAGCATAAGCCCTCTTGTACGCCAAAGCATGAGGTATGTAAAGCGACTCGGGAGAGAGAAAGTAGAAATTGTATTAATCGAAACTGTATTTCAACAGGTAAACAGTGCCAACCACAGCACAAACTTCAAGTATAACTACTACAAGACACAACTGTGTGCTACCAACCACAAAAAAACTGTTTTATAAGCTACTTTCAGAATCACAATCTAAAGTCTGAAGAACATTCAGTGCAATAATATGATACCTCTTCATCTACTTCTTCATATATTGTCTCTTTCAGAAGGTCTGACTTGATGTCAGATAATTCCTCCCTCATCTGAGAGCACAGCAGCCAGAAAAAAAGACATTTGATCGAAGTTTAATAATAAAAATCACAAAGCGTTAAATGATTCCATCAGTCCAGCTATACAACTATAGGGTGTCACAGATAAATGCTAGACAAAGAGTCCTATTGTCGTATGAATTAAGATGGAGAATAATTGAACTATTCGAAGATTAAAGAGAACCATAAGAATGCTTACAGTAGAAGACAAAAATCAATACAAGAAGAAAACTGAGAGGCAAAAATAAAAAGCAAGGGATTGAAGGGGCTAGCTATATTGTGAGAAATCATAATGTGCTTGATTTTTCCAAGAAAAAAAGTTAATTGCACTATGAAAACATACTTTCATCTTTCAGAATATAAAAACACAATTTATTGGAACTGCAAAAATGACTCATTTTGAAATCCTTAGACTTCTGACACAAAGCTCCACATGTGAAAAGGACGTTTATGTACAGAACAAGTACTGTACAAGTTTTAAAGGCACAGCAGCAAAAATTGTCCATTTAATTGCAAGGATTAGACAGAGGGGTGAAACGGTCATGAAAAAATACATAATTTTTGTGCAAAGAAAAATATTTATATAATATAGAATATAAAATACAAATATATTACACAAAATAGGATAATATTAAAGTGAACCATGGGGGAAAAAATTAAATGGTTAAAAAAAATATGTAAAATATATACAAAATGTTATATACACTCTAAAAAAAAAGGTTCTATATGGCACCAAAAATGGTTCTTCGTCGTAATCATAGAGGAACCACTTTTGGTGCTATATAGCACCATATCTTAACATGTTCTGTATATGGTAGCGGTGCTATATAGCACCTTAGTCAAAGAACCGGTGAAGAACCGCTGAAGAACCAAAATTGGTGCTATATAGCACTTAAAAAGGTTCCCCTATGATTACGAGCCAAGAACCATTTTTGGTGCCATATAGAACCTTTTTTTTTTAGAGTGTATATTTAAAATAAAATATTCATATTAAAAAAGGAAAGGAAATAAAGTGAGAATGCAAGAAGAGGAAGTGTTTTACTCTACCTGAACTCTGAGAGGACATCTTTCTAGAAGAGCATGACAGGACAAATCTGTGTCTTCAGAAAAACTTGGATTCTTCCGGAAACACAGGTCTGAGATGTGGAAAGAAATAAAACCTTACAGCCACTAGTTCATGTGATACCGTTTATTTATAGATCATCAATCTCACCTGTGGTTCTGTTGCTACTCTGCACTTTCCGCTTGCTCTCAATGTTAGCTGCGGCAGGTAGAGTTTCCGCCACCACCGCTGCCTCTTTCCTCTTTTTGTCCTTCTTATACACCGAAAAAACGCTCTTCCAGAGGGACTTGGGCTTCCCTGGCTCCTGCTGGGTCTCAGCTGCTGCATTCACGCTCTTCCTGCTTTTACGGGGAGAAAACAACGAGTTGCGCTTTTTCTCCTTCTCTTTCACACCCGTGTTCGCCCCCCACAGCTTTATCTCTGACCTACGAAGCCTGACCTCCGGTCCCCCCGCCAGCAGTGGGGTGACCAGCCGGTCTGGGAGCGTCCTCCTGTGCTCTAGCGTACGGTCGTCTGTCTGGTTTACCGCGTCTCCGTTCTCCACAACGGCAGATCTTTCTGGCAGTCCGGAAGCCTCGTCTGCCTCATCCCCACACAGGATCTCAATTTCATTCGGGGGAAGACTCCGAGCATGATCGAGTTCTGGTTTAAAACTGTCCCACTGAGTAACACGAGCAGCGTGGGTAGATGTGTAGACCATAACCTCTCGGTCCAGTATGGGTTCGGAATGGCGAAGGGCGCAACACTGCTTGCCGACAAGCGGGGAGTGAGATGGGCTGTAGGGAGGTGTCGGAAGACCTGCGTCTGTATTCATAACACTTTCATTACCAAATGAAGTGAGGTCCAAACCCTGCTTGTCTTCCATCACACAACCTTCTACAGTGATGCTGAGTCTGTGGATTACAGAACAGCGGCCTATCGCCTCTTCTAAAGAGACGCCTGCATCGCCATCAATAGTGTGAGACGGTCCAGGTGGGGATGTACTTTGAAAGTCTGTCAGAGAGGGAGTTTGTGTGCTGGAGTCACAGTTTTTTGCCATTTGGTTGGCAGAATCCAAAGCAGCGGTATTGCAGGACGGTATGTATGCGACTGAGGTGTAAAAGCTTTCTTTAACATTAGATGTTTGGGCTTCCATATGTTTGGGGAGGAATTCTCTAGGCAGCGGAGTCAGGCCTAAACTCTTCCTGATCTCCGCACTCTTCAGCCAGAACTCCTCAACGACCTCTGACCTCTTGGCAGGTGAGTTCTCGGGGTTCGTCGACAGCTCATGTGTAGGTGTGTGGCCTGATTCTGGTCGTTTCAAGGAGGGTGGGAACTCTGCGGAGGCAGGTGATTGGTGGAATGGAATGGACTCTTCCTGTTCCTGTTGGTCACATGATTTGGAGTCTGTGACTGAGCTGGCATCTATTTCTGGGTCGTCGCTGTACCCTTCACAGGACTCTGGTTAATAAAAGAATGAAAGGATAAAGAAAAAAATCAAATGAGAATGTGAAAGAATACTAGAATCTAGACAATTCTTGAGCTCTAGAACCTTCTTAACAAAACAGTTTTGCGAGGGAAGCGGTGCATCCTTTCAGATGCTCTTAAACAAGCAGTAACATGAAGCAGCCTAAAAAAAAGATAAGGTGATAAAGATGTTATGGGTCAATCATAATACAAATAAACTAGAGTAGATTAATTTGATCATTTTGGAGGTTTTTCACTTTTCAAAGATCCAGATGTTCTGGAACTATATTGTCCATCAATTCTTAAGCATGTACAATAGCACATGTTTTAAAATGAAATGAAATTAGAATTATAAAAAATACTTATTGAAAGTTGTGTAATATTACTTGTACCATGTATCATGTACAACTGCAGTTTTGTGGATGTTTTCTGTGCATCAATTTTTACTGTCTAGGATCTATAAAGTAGGGAAATTTCTTTATTTATACTTCATAAACTGCAAAAGTGATTAACACTACACTACTGTATGTGATAACCAGGCCATTTAATTTTGATTTCTGTTGCGGCGCATTACAAAGACTCGCTCCTTAGTGAAATCTTATTGGTTCAAAATCTCACACTATATCTAACTTATTTTGAAATGCGGAAGCAAGCTATTTAAGTGCAGTAAATGGTAAAACTATTTGTGCTACAAACCAGTATCTTAAAAAATATAACAATACATTAAAATAATATGATAAGAAATATACCAGTTTGCAATATGAAGCAGCATAACAAGCCATTTTGTACAGCTAAAAACAACTGGAAATGGGTAAAACCGGAAGCATCGCACATTCAAGTTACAAATTGCCACTCTTACACTTACGTGGACAGCAAATATGTACTGATTGCTTACATTGTGCAGCATTATTGCTTTCGGTGTGGGCAGCAGATAAATTACTACATGACAACTTGTCATGTCGTGCCTGGTTAGGACACACACAGTTATGACAGCCAAATTCAAACAAATGCAAATTATTTCAATAAACGCAAAAACATAAAAAGCCAAAGCAATTGCAAAATATACACAGATTACTATTATTCATGCACAGCCTGCAAATAAAAAAACCTGCAAACAAGATATATTAAGTTAATCTAATGCAGCAAATGCTAAAGAAGGCTATCAATGGTCATCGGGGGTGGTGCTACCTTTAACAAACCCCGCCTCCTCTTCCTCAAGCCACACCCCCGAGAGCCGTTCCTTCTCCCAAGGGCAGTACTCACCCTCTATACACATACATATACATTAATGTGTCATCAACAGCCAAAAATACACACACATACAGTGGTGAATACACAATAATAAACTCGTACAAACAAGCATGACAATATTTACCTCACACACAAATACACTGACCAAAATATTGTGAGAATAGGACATTAAATTGAACAATACCTCATATTAAGATGATTTCTCTGAAATAAACAAGCTATATAGGTCATAAACAATTTCAGATTAGATTTAACTTTGCTTATTTCATCAGAGTCATTTCTAAATATATTGAATATGAACAAACACTCACCATCACTAGACTCTCCCTCGTCCTGTTCTTCTTCTGAAACTTCTCCTTCTTCCTCCTCCTCCTCCACAGCCTCCTCCTCCTCTTGTTTTTCCTGGTTCTTCCCTCCCTCTTCCTCCGTTAGCCCCTCCCCCAGACCTAATTCTTTCTCTCCATTGGTCCTGGAGTGCAACCCCTCCCCCTTCTTCCAGGCAAGCTCCTCCTCCTCAAGGTCTGACTCAGAGCTACTGAAGACCAATAAAGAAACATATATTTACCAGGACAAAACATGCCAGTAAATATTAGGAGCATAACAAGAGCATGTTTGGATACCTGGACTGCTCCTCTGTGTTCTTCTCCTGCAGGCTAGCACTGAGGTTGTGCTGCGCGAGCGTCTCCTCTGGAACCTCTTGCAGTGGGCTGTCCTGTTGCTGTGGACAGGGTTTGTAGTTCTCCAGCTCAATACGCTCTGGTGTACCACACAGTCTCTTGGCCAGGCTGGATGCCATGTCTGGGTGGGTGCAGGAGGACCAGCAGTCTGGTGGAGTGGCTGTGCCCACTGACCCGGGAGAGGACAAAGACGCAGAAGTTGAGGATGGAGCAGGGGGACCCTGAAGAGACAGAAACACAGACATGTACAGCATATATATATACATATTACTATCATTACATTTCCATTCTCATTTACACATGTATGAATATATATATATATATAGTAAATAAAAACAAGCAGGAATGGAAATTGCTTCGCAAAGACCACCACAAAGACAAAATAAACCATATGAGAGTAAAAAAGTTTAGACTTTAGAAAGTTTAGAAATAGAGAATAAAGGTACCAAGAACAATAACTATAAAGATAACTATAACAATAACTATATTAGCGTCCACACCAACGGATGATAATGTTCAATTTATTTTAAGCACACATCATTATGTATATTATATAACAATTATATTGCATTTATTTTATATTTTACAAAAATTGTTATAACATTTGACATAAAACATAAAATACATAAATATATATGCAGTATATAGGTAAATTATAGATGTATAATATAAATTTAAAAAATCCAAATTTTACTTCAGTTGAGTCATACATATGTCAGATATAAAAAGGCACTGTATTGATAATGCATGTGTACTATACAACTATATAAAATGTCTGTTTTTAAGTACACATGAATATACATATATAAAAACAGGTACATAGAGGATCTAAAGAAAGTATAATGGTGATCTGATGAATGATGGGGTTACCTGAGCAGGCCGAGGGGCCCCTGGTGGGGCCGGTCTCTTTCTCTGAGCCACGCTGGCCAGTCTGAAGCTGAAGTGGTGCTTACAGTAAAACTTCCCTGTACACACCGAAAGAAAGGAAGAAGAAGAAGTAGCTGATTCAGGGAGCAAATGTCTTATTTATACTCTAGCAGAAGTCGGTCTGAATGCCGCCTCTTTTTTAAACTTGAAGTGTTTGAGTCATGTGATCTGCATAACCCCAAGAGCGTAGTTTTGGTTTGAACATTGGGGGGGGTGGGGGTTGAAGTGGAGTAAACCATTTAGCGGGGTCCCGGGGGATGCTTCCTCGTGATATTTATTTATTTGTTTATTTTTGCAAAAAAATTTGTGGTATCATCCACACATGCATTAATAACAACTGCAACAAAGTAATAGCCTAGTTAAAAATTACTTGTTTACATAGGATATGATATATTTTATATTATTTAAGCACCTAAAACCTTATCAGTTTGACAGAATTTCCAAAATCAAAGTGCCAGGGTAGGTCAAACTAACTTTATATCTTTGCAATATCTGAAAGACAGTTTTTTCTGATATCTGTCATCATTACAGAACACATTTTACACATGGGGAAAACTAATTGTTTAGGGAATAATTCAAGAAGGTCCATACTTTAAAGCTATTTCTAATTTGTACTTGGCCTTATACAAATTACATAGTTCTTGTAATTGTTTAACTATAGCATTTGTTACAATGAGGATATAATTAAGATTGATGGCTCCTCATTACCATGCGTAGGCCTTAACAAACTAGCATTTGTTATGAAAAATAGCAACATACACATCGTAAAGGTGGTCATGAGTAGTTTAAAAAGCTTTCTAATTCATGTTGATACAGGATGATGTTTTCTCCTCTTTTCATCAGTCTTTTTAGTTTATGTGGCTGTTTTAAATCACGTTTGACTTTCTCCATAGCGTTTTGAAGTGGTAAATTCTCAAAAGAATTCAAATGGGTTGCACATTTTATCATCTGCGTCTCGACAGGAACGGCTAGCGCAAACCTTATCACACTTTTGGAGCGCGCTGGTGAACGCTAGCTGTGATTCGCATGCCACGCATGCACAATTAAATAAACCGGCCTTCAGTCATATTGCGGCTCTAATTCGTCCGTTCATTTCTTACAGGAACTTAGTGCTTATAAAAGCTATGAGCACGCAATGTAATTAATTTATAGCCTGATTCTATTTTTATATAAATCATGGTATAAATACCCCACCCACCCGCAAACTACGCCCCCCTGCATAACCCTATCAGTTAGAATTTTTTGGTGTTTTGACCCCTATTAAAAAAAAAAAAAGGTTTAAGAAGCAATTTGCTGAGGGCCTTCAGTTTGTGTGTGTGTGCGTGTGTGTGCCCTACTGTTGTACAACAATAAAAGCCCTGTACCAACACACACACACACATTGCAGACCTTATGACTGTGCAATGGTAACAAAAGAGCATTTTGTTTGTCCGAAAACAGTAGCCCACAGCAACAACAGGGAATTTTCACACTCCGTGCCTCCCATCTTGTGACAACGTCCATGAAAAGCTAAACAAATATTATTTTTATAAGGAGCATACAATCTTAGAATCACTAAGTAACGATAATGATAATTTTATTAGTGGAAGTATTAAATGGTTATTTGTGCGCACACACACCATGTAGTTGGTCATAAGCGTAGTTGGAAAGGCGTAACGTGGAGCTGCAGTGGTCACACTGGAAGCAGCTCCTGTGGAAGAACTTTCCCTCCGCGCTCAGCCTCTCCATGACATAAACGCGACGGCCGCAGAAATAACACACATCACTGCCACCCATATTCACAGGAAACTCCTTTTGAGATCCCTACAAGTGAGAAGTCAGAGGTCAACCGTCAGAATATAGACACACACACACAAACACACACACACACACACACACACACATATGGGTCAGTAGTAGTTACAGACCTGGAGTGACTAGGGGTTAAACGGATCGTTGTTGATCCGTGATCCGTACGGACCAGGCTCCACGGTTCGCTACGCATGTGATTTGCGGATTAATTGCAAGTTTAACTGCCATAGACTGAAAGTTTATTATTTGCATGTGTTTTGTCTTGCTAGTTTACACATTTATTTGATTTTAAACCATTCCAGAGCTGGAAGAGACAGAGGAGAATTTAATCCGGTACTTGCGCTGAAGCGCATGCAGTTTAAAATACCACGTGAACTCCCAATTGATTCCTCTTTCGCGTCTCCATGCACTTGGATTGTCAAATTGTCAAAAAACCCGTCTTGGCAAGTATTCTCGTAAACACAGTCGCTTATATCGCAAGAGAAAGAGAACAACAGAAGGATGTGCATTGTTATATTGGATCCGTGCATTCGGCCTTAAAGTGACAGCAGCCTAATATACCTGCTGTTCTCTGTATATCATTAAAGCTGACATGAAATCAGAATTGACCAGAATTTAATTGACTAGTGCATGCTATTGGTCTTATTGTGAACAATTATTCCATGCATTTATTTATTTAAAAATGTATACTTCATAAACACATCATAACTTCATGATCTGCTCACAAGATCTAAGACGTATGTGAGGCTACACTGCAGTTATACAATCAGATATCAACATTCCCTTTTCACAATCCAAAAAACAGCAGATGGAAAATACAAGTCCCATCCTCTGTTTTTTTCTTGTTCAATATTCATTATACTCAGAAATATGATTACGTTCAAGTTGGCATTCTACTTTCATTTTGACTGTAATGTTAATCAAACTACAAAACACAGCTTTAACAAAGATCAATCTATATCAAATTTATACAGTGAACAGTGTTATTTTATATTTAATTATTACATTTCTGTACCTGAAATGAATACTACAGTTAGACCTTACTTTATTTGTAATTTTGTTACATTGTATTTATCTATGCTTGTAATTTGTGTTATTTGTTCTTATTTTTTACTGACTGTTCACTTTAATAATGTGTGAACTTTATTAGTTAGACTAGTAGTTTTTTAGTTGGTCTCTGAGTACTTAAAGTGTCACTTACATTTAAGTAATAAATGTAAAGCAAAGTTACCCCCCCCCCCCCCAAAACGTGTAATATGACGTGAAATAATATGATCCGAACCGTGAGTTTTGTGATCCGTTGAACCACTAGGGGTGACAAGG
The DNA here is from genome assembly GCA_023566225.1 of Romanogobio albipinnatus. Classification (NCBI taxonomy): domain Eukaryota; kingdom Metazoa; phylum Chordata; class Actinopteri; order Cypriniformes; family Gobionidae; genus Romanogobio; species Romanogobio albipinnatus. The sequence continues at coordinate 48,650,188 of CM042245.1, read as the reverse complement.
TGCGTTAAATAATTATTTTTATTATTTATTATTTAATTTTAATATTTCAATTTGTATTATTTTATTTTTTACATTACATTATATTATATTTTTATTTTAATAAATATAAAATAATTTTTAATATAATAAATAAAATGTAAACAAAAGCTCAGATTTCACCAGATGCCATAGACAAAAGTTTGGTCATTACAATAAATTACATTTGATTGCAGCACTTTCATGGAACAACACTTTGGATGTGGTCAGTCAAACAAAGCTGTAAAGCATTGAGCCATATTAGAGCAAATTGGATTACAGCAGGAACTCACACACTCAAACAAAGTTCAACGCTGGGTTACAGGCCTTATACACACAGTAATATGGGCACTTAAAGGGACACAAGAATATTCACAAAGTTAGGGAAGGTTTGTTTCCAGCACTACAGGACAACTCTTACCAACTCCCCCCTGTGAAGGAGCTTGGAAGCTTGATCCTGCTGAATCTGATTGGCTATCTGCTGAGCCAATGAGCTCACTCCGCCCGTATACATCTGAATGTAGCTCTACAAATCAAAAGATGAGCATGGAAAACAAGCAGGAATGGAAAAAGCTCTTGAGATGAAAACCATCAAAAAGACAAAATAAATAATGTATCATATGAAAGTAAAAAGACTTGACAAATTGGTCTAGGATAGTAGAGAATAAAGGCACCAAGAACAATAACTGTAACAATAACTAATATTAGCGTCAACACGAAAGGACGATAAGGTTCTGTTTATTATAAGCGTGCGCTGCAGTTATGATGTCTGCCACTTTAAATGGACAAGATTTTAAAAGTCAGTTGAATTCAGCTAGAAAAAAGCGTTCTGAATTGTTCCTCTGTGACGGTTTTGTTATAGTTGTGGTATGGACTTCCCAATTCTCATAGAATTAGAATTTAAAAAAAAAAAACGTTATAGTTGTAGTTATTAAACAGTAGTTATCTATCTATAAAAACTCAATCAAAAAACCTGTCAGTCAAAGGCAAAGTCAGTCAGTCAATATCAAAAAAGATAAGATGGAGATAATAAATCATTCTGAATTTGAGATTCTTCAGTTAAGACCCTCGAATCACATGTCCCATGACCTCCAGTCACTGATAGGCTGTTGAGCCCCAGGCCACTTCACACAGAGAGCTCCTTCACAACCCATTCATACTGGGCCAACAGTCCCTGACCAACACCAAAGACCAAAGAAGCTTAAAACAGAACCAGATTTGCCATTTATCTTGCAATAATTTACCCTACTGGATCCCTTTTATCTTTTACCTTCTTGCTTTTAATTGGCAGAGATTGAATCTTTTCAATGCAGCGTAAACCCTATTGCGGTGTGCATTTTTTCTTCGGTTGGAGGAGTGGACATCAAAATGTTATGCGCTGTGCAGTAAAACTAAACATCCAATGAAGCATCTTCAAATGCTGCAGTTGTTTCTGTCAATCGACTAAATGGCTTTTAATCTAATAAAACGCCTGATGAACGTTTTAATAATGTATGTTAGAGAGGCTTTGCCAATTCTAGTTCAGCTTGTTAGCGGCTAC
>CM042245.1:48386133-48643633 GCA_023566225.1 Romanogobio albipinnatus | reverse complement strand
AAGCTTTCAGAATGTACTACAAAAAACCATGGTGTTTAATATTTTCCAATATAAATATCTGCATAATATATTATTGGCTAGTTTTTAAAGTGTAGTTTATATTTGTAGACTTTTAAGCATAAAACGCACTAACATTAGCACTCAATAATAAGTGATGAAATATGGCAAGTTAAAATCTACTGATATTTTTTTTTAGCCAATAAATATTTTCATATTATAGCTAATAGATGGCAAATATAAAAATTCTACACTATATCGTTTTAATAAATAAATAAGTTGTTAATTTCTTGATTTTCATTCTCTATATTTATTTATTATTTATATATTGATGCTTTTAATTAAACATTTATTAATTTAAAAACTCCAAAATACTTTAAAATTCTATCTAATAAATAAAAAATAAAACACAAAAAACTAAACTTTTTAAATTATACAAGGTAATTAAGGCATTACAACATTATAACGTATAGTATGAAAAAAATATTTATTTATATTTATTTAAAACATGATAAAATTATTTATAATTTTAATATAAATTACTACTAAGGTACTAATTTAAATATACTATATCAATACTGGTAGATAATAAAGAAAACTATATATGCTGATAACGATATGATACCAATATATTGTACGCAGTTTTTCTAATACAAATTTTTCTTCTCAGGTTAATTTATCTTGTTTTAAGGTTAAGGTTTTGGATATTTTAACTGCAAAACAAGAAAAACGGCTTAACAAAACTAAACTTTGCATTGTTCATTCTTCTCTGGCTCTCACCTCCAGTAAACTATCCCCCACCAGAGCGACCAGCAGAGGGTGTCCCCTGCGCTGGCGCACCAGTGCTGCGTTCTCAGAGGCGTACATGCAGGTGAAGTCAAACATGGCCACATCTGGCTGCCCATAGTGATTGATGGCAAAGTCCAGTGTAGGAAGCTGATGATTGGTGGAGAAGTCAGCTGCTTCACGAGCGTACGAAAGCAGTGCATTCTGGTCCACGTTATTCCTGGACAACAGCGTCTCAGTGTCAGCATAATCCTGAAAAAAATCAAATAAAAAGAATAAATCACTCACAACGGTATGTGTACGATATGCAGATATTTGCACTCAACATTAGATCATGTGACGACTCACATGCCGAATGACTCCTTTGTCCAGAAGACTTTGTTTTTTGGCGGTCATTACAAAGTAGTGAGTGTCGTCTTTGTAATACACTATATTCTCTAGATCAATTCCTGCACAGAAAAGATGTTGACTGATACTCATTATGTCTACGTCATCTTAAACACATTAACAAATGATAAACTCGTTCATTTTAGAGAAGACGAAGGAGTGCAAAAATGTATATTAGTTGTTTAAAATGCAGTTGATAAGGTCTTGTGGTAATATTTTAGTTACACTGAAATAATTTAGTACCGGTATCTTGCCGGAGGTCCTGGAAAAACCTCTGGTTGAAGATGAAGGCGACACCGCTGATCTCCTCCACTTTAGCCTCGGCGGTGGTGTTGCGATTGATGAAATTCGCTGTGATGGCAATGGCCAGTTTCCCGCGAAACTCTTTCCTGCGGAACCCTACCGGACACGGACAAATTAAAACCTTACACAGTAGTTTAAAAACCCAGAAAATGAATTAGTGACATGAAGACGTCCAAAGCAGGGTAATATTAGAATAGGGGAACTGTCTGTTATAGATGACTGTAAAAAAATGGGAGCATGTGATACGCTTCTTGTCACCTCTAGTCACTTTTCAAACATTCCTCAGTTCATGATGACACTGCACAAGATATTTACTGCAGTATTTTTACTATACATTATATTTTGACAGCACACTCATGGTAATAACAAGAGATATCAAATATACACTCTAAAAATGCTGAGTTGTTTCAACCCAAATTTGGGTCAAATATGGACAATATATATATTTTTTTAATTACTTTTTATTGTAGTACTACATACTACATAGTACTACATCTCGTTTGCACGTCTTAAGTCTAAAGCGGTAGGACTTTTTTAGAATTAGCCACCAATGACCACAATATGAGTGGCGTCATTTCCTATGACTCAAACTAAAGTACAAATTAGAGAACAAATTGTATGCACTACATATTTTTGGGTTTTGGTGCATGCATGAGACAAAAAAAAAGGGAGACAAGTGAAAATTAGCAGGAACTACAGTTTATAAATGGTGTAAACCCAGGAAGACACTGCCATCATGACCAACAAGGGTTTATATTAACCACAGACTGAAGCATTTCGGATAATCTGCGAGTACAATAGCTCTGAGGCCAAAGTGTTTTTGCAGATACTGTACCTGGTAAAGTGTTTCTTCTGCCGTCTGCCCCAATAACCACATCAAACTCCAGCTGTCTGACTGGATGAGATTCGGGGTGGACCTCTGCTCGCCAGCCAACACCTGAACAGGACAAGCATGAAAAATGTCAATTAATTTGCAGTTACGATTGGGGTGAAATTGTTCCATTTCTCTTACGCTTCTCCTGGTCTTCTGGAGGTTCCAGTAGATGTTTGAACTCCACATTTACGTGAACCTCAACACCCAATAACAAGGCCACCTTCAAAAGCATCAGCTGCAGCTGACGAATACCTGCGCATACATAGATGTTGATTAAATAAACTTCAAATTAAAAGTAACAGGATAAATAACAAGAAAGGTAGAGAGGAGAGAGTAAATAGTGTAAATGCACTAAACTGTTTAGAAATCAACTAAATCAATTAATGAGAATATAACAAATGCTTTCAGAATACAATACAAAAGAATCTTTGTCTTATTTTTTTTACATAAATATATAAACATCCTTAAAACAGGATTAAACTGAGAAAATTAGTTATCAAATATATGAATAAAAGCCTAAATTTGCCAAGTCATTATTTATACAGGTAGCCTATATTAACATTCTGGCTGATACTGTTTAGCCAATAATTATTTTTATGTTAAAAAAAAGTACATTTTAATTTTAGTTTTGACTAAAAAAAATTTGACTACAATACTTTTTTTTAATTTTTTTTATGTAAAAACTACAAGTGAATTTAGGCAACACATTATAATGTACAGTACAAAAGAATGGATATTCATTTTGATATTTGCTACAGACTAAATTTATTTAATACATAAAATATAAATGTAATATACTGTAAATCTAATTATGAAATATTTAATGTTTTTTTTTTACAATTAAATATAAAATAGAGGGAATACAAATGTCATACTAATTTAAATATCAACAATACCAATAAATTAAAGGAATAACCGCGCATATGTTCAAATCAAATTAACACAAAACACTTATTTTCATTTATCTATGAGCATTAAATGCCACCCAAAACATGTAATGTAATATTTAATATAAAAAGAAAAAAGTCAGGACATTTATTGATTCACTGGGAATTGATTGGATTGTGAAAAGTGTTGACAAATGCACAGATGATGTCATCCAGAAAGAAATCATTTTAGAGGATTAACAAAGGAAAACAAACTTTTTTTCCTCCCTTGGAAATGATTTGCACTGATAAATTGTGCACAGTAAAACCATGCATGGATCTCAAGAAAGTAAAAAAAAAAAACTTTAAGTAAATAAAATTGATTAAATGTTGCTGTTTACTCACTGATATGGTCAATGGCTCCAGCACAGAACTTTCCGTAGAACTTTTTGGCCCCCAAACCCCGGAGGTCCTGAATGGTGAAGGGCCAGAGATGCAGAACATTGTTCCGTGAGAAAGCATCACGCTTTTCTACAAGAACCACCCTGGCGCCCAGAAATCCCAGTTCTATAGCCGCCCGGAGTCCACACGGACCCGCGCCTATGATCAGACACTGAACACACAGCAAAACTTACATGTAGAACAGTGAAGAAGAGAACTCTCTCTTGCAATGCATTGTGGGTGACCCTATGTTTGTACCGTGGTGCTGGTGCAAGCGTGGCCTCTCATGTACTCTTTCTGGCTGGCTCTTTTGTCCAGTTTGGCCCATAGTGCTTTGGCCTTCCAGTAGTGCAGCCTGCTCCTCAGGGTGTGGTAGAACTGCGGCTGACCGACGGGATGCAGCTTCAGCTCTTCACACAGCTCCTGGAAGGCCCTGAGGGTCTCCCTACATGTGCCAGCCTGCACGAAGGCATCAAACAGGGTGTGTGCCTTGCACGTCTCAGACCGTCCGTCCCACATATCTGCTTCTCACAAGACCCACACAGGAGTCAGCTCACCTCCAGAACGCACCAGACACAGGACATCTGAGAAAGATAATTATTTCCAGGGCTGATTTCAGGGTGATTTTGGACAGATTCTCATCATTTCAGGGTGATTTTGGACAGACATGGAAGAGATGAACATTGAATAGGGAATAGAGAATTTGATCTCCATCGGTCTGATGGAGATAAAAAGAAAGGAAAGCAATTCGCATATACTGTAGACTGTGAAGCAGATGCAAAACTTGTGATGTGTCAGCAAAAGTTCTGCCACATTCCTCAATCTCTCCATTCATCTGCACATCATGTTCCACTCAGACACACGTCTCTCAGTAGCTCCTCAACTCAGAATGTCACTGATTATACAAATGTCAATAAAATGCTCAAGGATATTAAATATTTACATTGAAATTTGCCTGTTTTTGATTGTGTACGATGCCTCCTGCCATTTAAAGGCAGTTAAGTAAAGCGATGCTATTCTGATGCTTTTGATTGGTTCACGTTTGAATTTGTGGTGCACCACGTCTGTTAATTACATCAATCCACATTGACAAGCCACCATGCTAAGTGATAAAAATGCGTTCCGGTGCTGGAAATTAAAAAAGTAATCAAATGTAATCAGTTACATTACTTTAATTAATGAAGTAATTGAAATGGTTACACTATTTATTACATTTTAAACAGGGTAACTTGTAATCTATAACAAAAATAAATCACATTTCCAAAGTAACCTTCTCAACACTGTATGTCTCATACTCCGGTGCTGCACACATGCACAATACTTGATCACTCTCCGACAAATTATTATAGTGCAATAAATAATAAGCAATAGAATATAACATAATATATGGTTCAGAGAGATTATTATTTAGACATGTTATGATCATTATTATTGTCAGTTCCACACAAAAAAAACATTAGTCAATTAATAATGCAAAATATCAGTTCTCAAATAGTGAATTTTGAGTAGATATAAAATAAATAAGTGGTTTAATTTAAATAATAAAAAAGTGTTGTTCATATATTGTTATATATTGTATTATATCCTAAATACATATTTTATATTATATCAGGGAATAGAGTAAATTATTATATACACACACATTTATTATATATTTTTGTTTTAAATATACACACTCTAAAAAATCCTGGGTTAAAAAGAACCCGAGCTGGGTTGAAAATGGACTAACCCAGTGAATGGGTTATTTTAACCCAGCAATTGGGTTGTTTTAACCCAGTGATTGGGTTGTTTTAAGCAAACATTTAACCCAACCGCTGGGTTAAAACAACCCAATTGCTGGGTTAGTCCATTTTCAACCCAACTTGGGTTATTTTTAACCTTTTTAAGCCTTTTTTAGAGTGTGTGTGTGTGTGTGTGTATATATATATATATATATATATATATATATATATAGTATATATGTATAAATAAATAAAAAAAACAGTAAAAATAGTATAAATAAATGAATGTGTTTGCAGTGGTCAGTGGCTCCAGCACTGATTCTGACTGGCTGTTGCGTAAAAGGGGTGGGGTTTGCATTACTCCATATATATGACAGACAGTAAACCACTTCATTACACACATTACAAAACATTACAGTAAATGCACTGACTCAAATTATTCAGCACTACAATTCAGCTGCGCAACCCAGCCTGGATGAATAGTTTGACCTCTAAGCGTCTCATGAGAATGACTCATTAAATGAGTTTGCAGATGAAGCCTGATTTGATATCTCGTGATTATATGCAATGAGCGGACTATTTAGTGTGCCTTGGGTATCCAAATCATTTTATGGATGATTTTATGGCTAATCATACACTGCTTGTTAATTGGCCAGAGGAGAACTGGCACCCCGACTGAGCCTGGTTTCTCCCAAGGTTTATTTTTCTCCATTAGGTCACCTGATGGGGTTTTGGTTTCCTTGCCACTGTTGCCTCTGGCTTGGCGTGCTCAGTTGGGGACACTTAATTGTTCTAAATTTTTCAACTAAATATCCAAATAAATTATTAAACTAAATTAACCATATAAACTAAATTACTGATCTAAAGCCCACACTGTCACTGTATGATAAATGAAATGAACTGATGACATCACCGTTTTCTCCAGAATGGCTATACGGCTGGATAAAATTATGTTGCATTATTTTCCTGTTTAACACTGTAAAGCTGCTTTGAAACAATCTGCAATTCTGCATTGTCAAAATTCATATATAAATAAGGCTGACTTGACTTGACTGATTTTCTTTCCGTCTAGCACTCAATGATGACAGAATTAATCTGTGCACATAAGTGTCTTGTCTGAATATGACACATCATCGTGTGCTTTGATTGTTTAACCCCACTAAAGCAAACACAAAGACATAGTGTCTGAACAACGGGGACCTTTAGAGGTGCATGGGGTCAGCCTGGCATTAACTCTTGGGAATGCAACCCACTGGGAAGAAGAGGGGGATCATGGGTTAAAGTGACGGTCAATCTAATCTTTCTACTATGAACATTACTGACTATGCTGACTCAAAAATGAAAAGTCTGTCATCATTGAGAAAACTGAATGGTGACCAGGAGCTGTCAAGCTTGTATTCTAAGTCTCCTGGTGACATATAATAGCTTTTTTTGTTAGGAACGGAGCAAAATGTAAGTTACTTTTCACTGATAATCTTCCCCACACCTCATTTACCACATCATACGGAGCCCCCTAAAGGGACATGGCGATGGAAAAATGATAAAGCAAGGATTTTGTGTTCTTTCATAATGTTTTGCATACCCCAAAGAAACTTTTGAGTTCTCATGTTTTTTCCCCCTTTAAGGGGCTCCGTAACATCAAGACACATCAAGGTTTGACATTAATGATGCCAAATTAATTTATCATGATTCACAACTGCTAGTAAAGGGCCACATTTCAATATTTACATATTCAAACCATACAATTAAAATAATGTCAGTCTTTTCCTCATGCAAAACTATGACTTTGGGCGACACACAAGTCCACTTTTATGGTATTTTTGTAGCTTGACAGACCTTGATCACCATTCACTTACACTGCACAGAAAAGAGCAGTGTGAACATTCTGCTAAACGTTTCTTTTGCGCTCAAACAGGTTTGAGTGTGTTTAAATGACAGAATTTTTATTTTTGCATGCTTTATTCCTTTAAGCAAAGAATATACTCACAATCATTTCATGTAAACAGCAAGTGACTGTCAAAATGGAAATTCCACTGCATTAGACGCCACCCACACATGATCATGTCCAACATAAATAGAGGGCGAAACCCTGGAGCATCATCATAAAAATGAATGACCTGTATCAATATCCTTATTCCCCTCTCTCTCCTCTCAAATGTCTCTGTGATTGACTGCTGTGCCGTTTGAGAGCAGAGGATTACAGAGAGCAAGGAAAGTGCTGCAGAAAGAGGATCGATCAGTTTTTTCCTCTAGTCAGCCATTCAGACATTGATTACACCGTGAAACTATAAAGTCATATACACATAATAATGAAACTATACGGCTAATCATTGAGTACTTACAGTAGAGTCAAAGTGTTACCATGTAATGTACCATGAATGACCACCCAACGGCTGCAGTCATATGCCTTTTCTGCTCTTTCCATATCCTATTGAGCATCTGAATTAATGTAGGCTGCTTCAGACTGTCAAAAAGCATCAACACTGCTGCACCAGAGTGACACACACACACACACACACACACACACACACACACACACACACACACACACAAATACATTTAATTCAACACTAGCAAGTGATATTTACCCTGCTGCTTCTCTGCGGAGAGCACATGCTTCTGACATGCCTTCCTTCCTCTTCTCTCGCTCTGTTTCTCTCTGGCAAGTTCCCAGGTGGATCTAGAGCTGTTGGAGCCACATTAACTCTGGTGTCATATACACAGCTGCAGTGCAGGAATTAGCTCCACCGCTTCTCACACACACACACTCTGTCCTCTTTCTCTCTCCACCATCTCTCTGTAGCCAAGGTCAGAGGAAGGAGCTACCAGGCACACACTGACTCCTCCTCTATTCACACACATGCTTTCAAAACAGGCAACAAACACAAACATTGTCTTTCAGGACACACACGTGCATCTCTAACCCACATACACACTGTAGATGATTCGCATATTCCAGGCAGCGCATGTTAAATCGCACAGATTCATTATTCAGTATTGCAGCGGATCTGCTGGTGGTTAGTGTTGGAGTGTTATTGAAAGCAGCCCTAAATCTAATCTGATTTACCGCGGGACAGAGGCTTCTTAAAGAGATTACAGAGCACGGATGAGGGAGGGTGAGCAAGGAGAGGTGGAGGAAAGACAGAGAGATCTGGAGAGCATTACCTTAAACTGTAACACTTTTGACTACTTGATCTTTAGCTCTGCTGAACATAAAAAGAGTGTAATGTCTCCCTCAAGTGGTTGTTATTGCATTTTTTGATTGAAAACCTTACAAATTCAGAATAATAATTAAATAAATAAATACAAATGAAAACTTTTTTGACTTTTGAGTCCGGGGACCGAAACAGAGTGACAGGGGGACCATGGAAAATCTAGACAAAACTGTAAAATAAAGAAATAAAAATAAATTCCCACTGGAAGGAAGAGGGGGATTATGGGTTAGACAAGATGACGGTCAGTCTCAAAAATGAAAAGTCTGCCGTCATTTAGAAAACTGAATGGTGACCAGGAGCTGTCGAGCTCCCAAAATGACAAAAAGCACAATAAAACAATCATAAACTTATATTCTAAGCCTCCTGATGACATTTAATAGCTTTTTTTTTTATAGGAACAGAGCAAAATTTAAATGGTTAAATTCATAATAATAATAATAATAATAATAATAATAATAATAATAATAATAATAAATGAGATATAAATAGAAATAAAAGCTTTTTTGGCTATGTCTAAACAAAACTGTTAAAAATATAAATAAATAAGATTAAAATAAACAAATAAGTAAACAAATAGATTAGATTAAAACTAATAAAAACATTTAAAAATGTGACTACAATAAAAAAATATTAGTTAGTAATCTAGACTATATTAGATTCAAAATAATTTATTTAAATAATATTTAATCTATTATCTAATATTTAAATACAAATTAAAATAAATAGATAAATAAATCAATGGTTAATACGTTTTACAAAACACAAATAGGGCTATGCTTACAGTAGGCTACATTACAGTGAGTAGAAAAAATAGCTAGAGCCTAGAAACTAACTTTAGATTTGTAATATTCATTTTTCAGAATGATCACATGTGGGGCATCTGAAAGACTGAAAACTCCTCGACCAAATTACGAATGAAAACACGGTCATTTACGAAGGTTAACATGACGAAAATATGGAGACATGAGGAAAAATATCGTAGGATATTAAAATGCACACGATTCCCTCACGTGAGATGAAGCATAGCTAGCAGGCTACTTAACTCACCCAAACTCTACCTACACGATATAGTCTGTTTAGTTTACACAACATTAACGTAAACTTATTATGTCACGAATGCAAAAGTAAACTTACCTGCTGGTCAGAATGCGTAAATCACGTTGTGAATGCGCTCTTGTCGTAATAACTCACAGAACATGATGGACAACGAATAAATGAAGCATGAATAAGTCATAGTTATGTAGGCTACTTATTATAATGTTATTTCTGGAGCTTAGGTTTTCACAACATGAACAGTTTTTTGATAAATGCTGGATGTCTATTAGCATATGTTTGAATAGGACTATTTATTTAGTTTCTTCTTAACTAAAATGTTGTTTTATGTGACTTCAATGAATGCCATTCTAGTAAAACTGACTGTAAATTAATGAAAATGACATAAAATACTGACTAAACAAAAAGGATGACCAAAACAAAACAAACCTGCTACTGCTACATACAAAATGAAAATAAACACACGCGCGCGCACACGCATACACACACACACACACACACACACACACACACACACACAGATTTTGCAATAATTATTCATGAACAATACACAGGCAACACAATTAATTAAAAAAAAGTTGCAGCTTTAATATGAGATCATGTTTTGTTACAAAAGTGCAATTGTCCTTCATCTCCATTTAGGTGTTTTTCAGGCATGTTGCTGAAATAGAGGGGGGAGGGGGCAACATTGTTAAACTAAGAAAGAGAAACAAAATCATCTCAATTTGACCTCAGTGAAAAGTTGTTTTGCGAGTTGCGAAGATGCTTACCAGTAATGCACGTCCTCTGGTCTCAATGGGCATAAAGGCCACTCCCACCGCACAAATCACACACGCTGTGGCGAACGGTGACAGGGCCAAAATCACAGACCTAGACATTAACACCTATGACACAAGCTACAATGTTACCTTTGTGTAAATCAAGATTTAAACTCACACACATGCAAAATCAAACAAAGAGCACCTGTGCAATAAAAGGTGCGATCATTCCTCCAACTCGACTGAAGGATGTGCAAAAACCCATTCCGATTGAGCGCACGGATGTGGGATAAACCTGCAAACAAACAAACACCAATCATTACACTTTAATTTGAATACAATAATAATTGTATTAATATAATAACAATTACTCACCCTCATGTCATTACAAATCCATAAGAGTGATTTCTGTCTCTCCACTGAAAGTCTATTCAAAATATATGACTGGATATTTTGGATGTATTGGAATGACATGGGGGTGAGTAATTGATTATATAATTTTTGGATGAACTATCCATTAAAGACATCAAGAGGAAGTGGAGTGTTCATGTGTTTGGTCTCACCTCTGCTGTGTAAATATAGACCACATTAAAATTCATGGAAACCACAGAGCGAAGAAGGAAGAGCAATACAGTGAAACCGAACCTGCACAGGGACAAACACATAATCACTTGTAACACATTGCCACAAGAGGACCACAAATTGTTTGAGCCCCCCTATTGATTGTAAGTAAATGACTATGTGCAGAATAGCACACTGCCATACTACTTTCTGCAGTATAGTTTATGTATACTACATATAGTAAAACAGATGGTACAATAATTAATTACTAAAGCAATAATAATAGCAGTATGTACTTACAAGAAGGTACACAATATAATATCACATTAAGTGAACATACTTCCTTAGAATTATATAAATACATTTAATTTTTTTCCTACTTTTTCATTTCAATTTTAGTTAAAGTTTTAATAATTGTGTTATGTTTTTGTCATTTTTTATGCCTATATAGTTTACCGTTTACATTTTTGTTATTTTAGAACTTCCACTTAAACTAAACAATTAAAAATGTTGCCTAAGTTGGCAAGTAACTGAAGTAAGATCATGCATTTTATTTCAGTTAACGTTATTTTATATTAAAATATATATATACACTCACCTAAAGGATTATTAGGAACACCATACTAATACTGTTTGACCCCCTTTCGCCTTCAGAACTGCCTTAATTCTACGTGGCATTGATTCAACAAGGTGCTGAAAGCATTCTTTAGAAATGTTGGCCCATATTGATAGGATAGCATCTTGCAGTTGATGGAGATTTGTGGGATGCACATCCAGGGCACGAAGCTCCCGTTCCACCACATCCCAAAGATGCTCTATTGGGTTGAGATCTGGTGACTGTGGGGGCCATTTTAGTACAGTGAACTCATTGTCATGTTCAAGAAACCAATTTGAAATGATTCGAGCTTTGTGACATGGTGCATTATCCTGCTGGAAGTAGCCATCAGAGGATGGGTACATGGTGGTCATAAAGGGATGGACATGGTCAGAAACAATGCTCAGGTAGGCCGTGGCATTTAAACAATGCCCAATTGGCACTAAGGGGCCTAAAGTGTGCCAAGAAAACATCCCCCACACCATTACACCACCACCACCACCAGCCTCCACAGTGGTGACAAGGCATGATGGATCCATGTTCTCATTCTGTTTACGCCAAATTCTGACTCTACCATCTGAATGTCTCAACAGAAATCGAGACTCATCAGACCAGGCAACATTTTTCCAGTCTTCAACTGTCCAATTTTGGTGAGCTTGTGCAAATTGTAGCCTCTTTTTCCTATTTGTAGTGGAGATGAGGGGTACCCGGTGGGGTCTTCTGCTGTTGTAGCCCATCCGCCTCAAGGTTGTGCGTGTTGTGGCTTCACAAATGCTTTGCTGCATACCTCGGTTGTAACGAGTGGTTATTTCAGTCAAAGTTGCTCTTCTATCAGCTTGAATCAGTCGGCCCATTCTCCTCTGACCTCTAGCATCAACAAGGCATTTTCGCCCACAGGACTGCCGCATACTGGATGTTTTTCCCTTTTCACACCATTCTTTGTAAACCCTAGAAATGGTTGTGCGTGAAAATGCCAGTAACTGAGCAGATTGTGAAATACTCAGATCGGCCCGTCTGGCACCAACAACCATGCCACGCTCAAAATTGCTTAAATCACCTTTCTTTCCCATTCTGACATTCAGTTTGGAGTTCAGGAGATTGTCTTGACCAGGACCACACCCCTAAATGCATTGAAGCAACTGCCATGTGATTGGTTGATTAGATAATTGCATTAATGAGAAATTGAACAGGTGTTCCTAATAATCCTTTAGGTGAGTGTATATATATATATATATTTTACATTTACATAAAAATGAATATCCATTTTTCATACTGTGATGTCTAAATTCACTTGTAGTATTTAAAACGACTAATTGTCATTTTTAGCATTTTATTTGTAATTTATTAAAAATTTGAATATCGGTCATTATCGCTTATTTGCCATAATTTGAAAATAATTAACGGCTTATTGGTTTTGTCTTGCATTTTTAACAACAGTGCATCCTTACTACATATAATCTATATATAAACTCCTGAGGTGTTGAAAGTGATATTAGGCATCGTTAAATTATTAGTTTAAGCTTTTTAAATATTTTATTTATACATTTACGCATTTGGCAGATGCTTTTATCCAGAATGATTTATATTTTATATTGTATTCAAATGGTGTTTTAATGAACAAAAATGGTTTTAATTTGAATTTAAAATCATTTTAGAGAACAATATACTCACATTGTTGTGCAAATATTAACAAGCATGAAAATAACGGCAGACAACACCAGCAGTATGGCCATGCTGGGCTTCCGTCCGAATACATTTAACAAGCAGATATTGAGGGGGATAACTGCAGAGGAAACACATACATCAGCTTTTAACATTCGACTAAGCGGAGTATGTGAAACTGTGGTGAGCGAGAGGTCAAAGGTCACTCACGTGCCACCTCGCCCAAACAGCTGATGAGCAGCGTCTGGTAATCAGCCATGTTGAAGGGGATGCAGTAACACAGCGCTTCCTCGTGGTTGTGTTTGATCTGGTGCTCTAGGTCGGCATCTGTCACACAGAGAAGGTTCTTCTCCAGTAACTCGGAGCTGCTCAATACGGAACCATAATAGATGAAGGAAGCCACAAACCTGTGGATAAACAACAATAGAATACATCTCACATCTAGCATACGAAAACTGCACAGGAACTGAAAAGTGTATTTGCTAATTACACACACACGCAACACACAATAACCACATGGAAAATAGACATTACCATGAGTACCACAACAAAAGTGATGTTCTTCTATAAGTCGGGCTGATCAGAGTGAGGGCATTTCCTCGTTCTGTCTAAATACAAACAGACATGTCAGTTGTACTCTTCAGTGCGTTTACAATGACAGAAAAGCATACATTAATCTCTAGGAATATAGATACTGTTCAAAAGTACCTACTATCTCAAATTATTTAAATATTATTAATTTAATTGATTTCATACACATATTGCATAAAGAAGTATATGGTATTAGTACAGCATTCACCAGTATACAAAAAACGGCGCCATATAGGTTATTGACCAATTTCCTTTTTATTTATCTGTAAATATTGTATGTTTAATTGTACATGCTTATTTTCACTATTTTTACATTTAGGTTACCGTTCTCATCATCTAACACTCACAGAAATTTAAGCTGAACATGATATCAAGCCTTATGCAATGATTTACAATGATTTCTTTGATTTACTTTTGCTTATTGCTTAACTGAAACTGTCATAAATGAAAAAAAGAAAAAGGAACTTCTGATACACACCACTTCAGGTTCCCGTAGTTCTCCTTCCGGAAGGGTGGCGCCATTCATCCTGGCGATCCACTTGAGTGTAGACATGGCTCCTTGTATGTTACCTGCTGAGACCTGGTACCGTGCAGACTCTGGAATAAACTAAGACGAAGGAAAAGAGCGAGGGAGTGAGTCAAAGACAAACATCTACTTCAGCATGTTTCAGCACAATTTAGACGAAACTCACCAAGAAGAGGCCAATGAGTATGATGCTGGGAATGATGGACAAACGGATCATCCAGCGCCAGCCCATCGTGGGCACCACCGTCATACCGAGAACAATAATAAGCATAGATCCCAGCATCCAGAAGATCTGTCCACCAACACAGGTAAAATCAGTATTGGAGATTTCCCAGTTGCAGGTCAAACATAAATAATAAAAAAAACAATCCTTTAAAAGGTGCTATAGAAAAATTATTATTATAATTTTCCATTTGGCACTCACTGTGGCAAGAGGAAGCAGGGATGCTCTGTATTTAGCCGGGATGAATTCGGTCTTCAAAACAAACCTTTAGAAAGAAAGTTTTGGAGAGTAAAGGCCCGTTCACACCAAAGACGATAACTATAAAGATATAGTTCTAAAAATTGAATTCTCAATATTAAAGAATAGCAGAGTTCACACCACAGCTATAACGATAACGGCACAGAGAAACAATATTGTTGGAATCATTTTCAGACCGATTCTATCCAGCTGATGAACAATTAAAACATTGACAGCAAATCAGAATCCATTGTGCTATAATGAGCTTGAGCATTTAAAGTGACAGACAAGCACACGCTTAGAATGTGTGGACGCTAATATAGTTATCGTTATAGTTATCATTCTTGGTGTGAACAAGCATTTAGTCAATGCATTTGAATGATTGTTTTTATGTATTCTGGAAAATCAGGTTTCACACAATTTATTACCATTGAATTTCCATGATCTTTCCAGTTGATTATGATTACTCGATTAAGCTTAAAAAAAATATTTGGATTCAGACATATTTCCTAATGAATCGTTCAAACATCAATGACTCTGAAAAACAATTTGCTCATAAAATTAACATTTCTATAGCTCGCAAGCAAGTCATTGTCTAAAGAGACATTTTGGAAATATTTTTCAGCAAAACATATGTAGAAAAAAATTATAGTTTTCCAGTCCTAAAACTCTATTTAAACAAACCTCCTTGACATTTCTAGGTGTGTATGTATTAAAAGTATGCGTGTACGTGTTTTGCATAATCTCACCCTTGAGATGTGGCTGCAACACCGCAGCCCACCATACAGCGCAGGAAGATGAACCAGCCGTACGATGGAGAGAATGAAGTGAGCAGAGAAAAATACGATGCCCATATAAAGCCACAAAACACCACCTGTGCACACAAACACGTTTTCTCATCTAATCCATCATAAAAATCACAATATAACCAATATGGGTTAAACAAAATATCGTCTGACCTTCCAGCGTCCATATTTGTCGGCAACATAGCCACAGAGGATCCCAAATACCATAAAACCCAGGAACACCATCTAAAATCATACACATACGCAAAACAGCATTCCATTAATTACCATTTCTGAATTTTATAGAATGGCACTAAAAAAATAATAATAATCAAAAACCTGGGATAGAACGTACTTTAGCATGAACTAAATTACTTCACTTTTAAATGGATACAAAAAGATCAATCAAACTGGTCGGATGGGCACGTGTGCACCTTGCACTGCAACATTCCATTCCTGTCAAACTTCAAAAGGAAAACAAAATAAAGGGCTCTGATTGGACGAGCTCCTCACCGTGGAGACAAGGGCCACCTGCCAATCCTCTAGACGCCATTCACAGCGGATCTCAGGAGAAACCACAGCCAACAACATGATCTCCATTGCCTCCACTATCTACACACGCAAACACACACATCAGCAATGAAACATGTAAGCAGTATCAAAACAGCATGAATGCTGGTTAATGAATTACAGACAAACACACACTTATCTTACATTGGCACTACCCATGATGACAAAAAGGAGAATATGAAAGCGCCCGAAGCCGATGCTCTCCACAGCCTCCTCAACGGTGTAGCATCTTGGTTCTGTCTGGGCTACAGAAGTCAAAATCCCCCTTGATTAGATGACTGGACGCTATTTGACGAATTGCATTGCATTGAGTTTAAACATATCTACTTTAATTTTTTTTTGTTTGCTTGTTCTTCACCTTTGGCATTGGCAGGTTCAGCAGGGGTGTTATTGCTGCTTCTGGTGTTGATCTCTTCATCCAGCTCCAGTTCCTGAAGCTGGATGGCATTGACCAGTTCGGTCTTCATGGAAGACGATCGCTTTAATGCCATCCTCTCTGAAAAGTCGACTTATTTCTTAAATCGTAGACACTGAAAAGTTTGGACAAAACTTTTATGTTAACAAAAAAAGGCAAAGACCTAAAAGCAACAGATGAATGCTTACAAAAAAGTATGATAGTGTCATACTTTTTGGACATGGTAGCAGCATGGTAACACCATGATTTTATTGTGTACCATGATAATACCATGGTTTTTGGGAAATGTACCATGTTTTTGGCCATTTAGTCGAATAGAATAGAATGTGCCTCTTACAAGAAAAGACATGGCTGGTCTGACCATGTGACAAAATGTTAGTGTACATGTTCATTAGAAGCAAATGAACAATAAAAAGGGATACATATTCATAAATTAATTGCCAAATGCCAAATATCAGTGGGTCATACAGAACTTGTAAAAAAGTGCTATGAACTGACAATTTATGACTATTAAAAGAGAGTTGTAACAGTTGTAATATTTCACAATATTGCTGTTTTTACTGTGTTTTTAGAAATGCAGTCATGGTGAGCATAGGAAAACAACTTCTGAATGTCCACATCCTATAAAAAAAAAACATATCTTTATTGACAACATTTCTGCTAATATGGACAAAAAAATGTATCTACACAAAAAGGCAAAGATCTAAAAGCAACAGATGGATGCTTACATAAAAAGTAAGATGGTATCATACTTTTTAGACATGGTAGCAGTGTAACACCATGATTTTATTGTGTACAATGATAATACCATGGTTTTTGGGAAATGTACCATGTATTTGGCCATTTAGTCGAATATAATATAATAGAATAGAATAGAATAGAATATGCCTCTTACAAGAAAAGACATGGCTGGTCTGACCATGTGACAAAATGTTAGTGTACATGTTCATTAGAAGCAAATGAACAATAAAAAGGGATACATATTCATAAATGAATTGCCAAATATCAGTGGGTCATACAGAACTTGTAAAAAGGTGCTATGAACTGACAATTTATGACTATTAAAATATAGTTGTAACAGTTGTAATATTTCACAATATTGCTGTTTTTACTATGTTTTTGATTAAAGAACTTCAGCCATGGTGAGCATAGGAAAAACAACTTCTGAATGTCCTGTAAAAAAAAAACATATCTTTATGGACAGAACATTATCTACACAAAAAGTCAAAGACCTAAAAACAACATATGAATGCTTACATAAAAAGTAAGATGGTATCATACTTTTTAGACATGGTAGCAGTGTAACACCATGATTTTATTTTAACGTACCATGATAAAACCATGTTTTTTGGCCATTTAGTCGAATAGAATAGAATAGAATAGAATAGAATAGAATAGAATAGAATAGAATAGAATAGAATGTGCCTCTTACAAGAAAAGACATGGCTGGTCTGACCATGTGACAAAATACTAGTGTACATGTTCATTAGAAGCAAATGAACAATAAAAAGGCATAAATATCCATAAATTAATTCTAGATACATTAAAATGCATGCCAAATATCAGTGGGTCATACAGAACTTGTAAAAAAGTGCTATGAACTGACAATTTATGACTATTAAAAGAGAGTTGTAACAGTTGTAATATTTCACAATATTTCTATTTTTACTGTGTTTTTAGAAATGCAGCCATGGTGAGCATAGGAAAACAACTTCTGAATGTCCACATCCTATAAAAAAAACATCTTTATTGACAACATTTCTGCTAATATGGACCAAAAAAAATGACCTACAAAAAAAGGCAAAGATCTAAAAGCAACAGATGGATGCTTACATAAAAAGTAAGATGGTATCATACTTTTTAGACATGGTAGCTTTGTAACACCATTATTTTATTTTGACGTCCCATGATAAAACCATGGCTTTTGTGAAACTTACCATGTTTTTGTACATGGTACCACGGTAATCACATATTTTTTGACATACACCATGGTTACACCATTTTTCTGGATACATACCATGATAATATCATGTTTATTTTTTGGTCATGGTCAATGGTTTCACCATTGATATTATTTTATGTTTTTTGATTATTAAACAAATACCAAATGACCACTTGATACCTTCACTATACAGCCAACAGTATATTTGTTGAAAGTGCTCAAATGATTATATATGTTACAATGAAAGACAAAATTACAGTACATGATTACACAGCAGACTATTCTACTTAGCCTAAATGACTTTCTAATGAAACGTACATTGCTTATGTGAGCATATCAAATCAATTCTTACTATAGCACCGATGATGGGGTCATCAAACACGATTCTTCTTCATATCGAAGCTTTTCCCATCGCACCTCACCGCGATTGACACTTCTTTGATACTGTATTTCGTCGACAGGCAGTTGCTCAAGAATTTCCCGTATGTTGTCCTTTCAGCGATTTATGCAAATCAGTCTCGCAAAACGCTGATAAATATGGGTCCAGGAAATTTCTAAACTATAAAATCCTAGCTACTTCGAGTGTATGATCCAGATTCTGAACTCAGTAGAATAGTTAAAGATCCCTTTGTAAAGATGCCGCATCAACCTGGAGTTTCAACGCCGCATACACCTGTCGACAGGTAAACAACGTCACAACCTTTACCGGTTCTGCCTAACTTTTAAAGGGCCATGTCTCTTTTTCTCTCTCAAAGATAACACGCCCAATATCGGCTTACTTTGCTCTATTTCTAAGGACCTGTGGATTATTTTGATGTTTATTGAGAATGGAAGCAGCTAATTTAAGTAGACAAACAGGTTTTAGTGTAGCTCATGACCTAAATCTGGTAAACAAAGCTGTGGGCACTGACGTGTTTGTAGTGTCCATATAGCTTACATTCTCGCCAAAAGGAAACAATTGTATTTCTACGGACCTGTTGGGCAGGAGACGTGAGTAATGTTACAGGTTTCAGACGAAGAAGGCGTGACCAAGATATCCTGATGGGCGACATTACTGTACTCGAGGGATGGGCGATTCGTGAATCAATCATATTTATAAACGAATCCGTTAAGTCTGTTTACTTCATAAAGTATGTAGTGAAGTCAATGAAAGTGTAACCTACTTCAAAACAGTTGACATACTCATATTGAATAGATATTTGAAAAAGCGTTAAATTAAATGTATGTAGGTAGATACAGAAGAGTAAATAAATAATTGTTAATCCTTTTTATGTTACATTTTATAATTAGGCCTATTTTATTTTATAAAATGTTTATTTATTGAAGTCATAACTGATTCTTGAACTATTATCTTCTTCCAATAGCCTATAGATAAAGAGATAGACAGACAGATGATAGATGGATAGACAGACAGACAGACAGACAGATAGATAGATAGATAGATAGATAGATAGATAGATAGATAGATAGATAGATAGATAGATAGATAGATAGATAGATAGATAGATAGATAGATAGATTGATTGATTGATTGATTGATTGATTGATTGATTGATCTTGTGGACATATTTCAAAACCAAAAGGTTCAAATTTGTATTATTAATCTTTTCTTTTTAGATTTATGCTGCATTACTGACACAAGAGACATAACTGACGGCACATTGTTTATTATTTAATTTACACGACAATATAGAGACATTAAACATCAAATACTGGGATGCAGTTTGCAGAGACCAAGAGAGAAAGAAACAAGACAGAAGTATATATATATATACCTCCATAATATGATCACAAAGATGGTGTTAGCATCTTCAACAACAAAAAAAGATGATGTTGTTAGATTTCAGGTAGTTTAAATAAAATGAAAAATGAACTTTCTGTAAGATTTAGTTTACATTCCTATGATATCCACTATGGCACAGACATAGGGACAGGGGGAGGTATACTATTGCGCGCGCACACACACACACACACACACACACACACACACACACACACACACACACACACACACACACACACACACACACACACAGCATTCAGTTAATCTCAGTGTTTGTACATTGTAATTGCTATAAATGTAATTAAGTTCAGTTCAATGCTGTAAGGTTTTGATGGTTTCAGACAGTCAAAATACCTCTCTCTCTCTCTCTCTCTCTCACACACACACACACACACACACACACACACACACACACACACACACACACACACACACACACACACACACACACACACACACACACACACACACACACACACACACAGAGTGTATTGAGTATAGCACCATGTTAATCAATTGACTGTAATATAACACTTATTCTCAACTCAATTTAGTCTTTTATGAATGCGTACACTTCACGTTAAGAAATCTGCAAAATTGAAAATAAAAAAAATGACAGAAAATAAAAATTCCCAATTGGTCTTTGCACAGTGGGAAAGGGGGCGTCTACGAATGATGTTTGCCTCTTACTGGTCAACCGTGGACTACATACTGAATATTTAAATATGGAGAAATGTCCGTTTATATATTAATACTCTTTCTATGAGATATATTTTAGTCATAAATATTGATTTTCAAATACTTTCAAAAATATTATTCAGGTTTAAAAATGACAAAATACTGAAAATTTCTTATTTTTTTGATGATCAGGATGGTTACTCTGTGCTTTGACCATTGGTTTTTAGTCTAATGAACCATTACATAGTAGTCTTTCAAAGTAGGCTAAATTCTATCAAGCTTGTTTGTTGTATTTTTTCAATATTTTTAAAGACTATTAGCATGCCCATCAAGACATTATCACACAAAATAAACAAGGAAGAAATAAAGCATAATCCATCATTTCACATGCGTTCCCATTGTAAGGCCTGCCAGAAGTCTACATGGTTGATAGAAATATAGAAAGAATGAAGAACGGAAAATACTAGATCTAAAAAAGGACAGAGATATTAAGGAGATTAAAAAAAAACACAAATACAGAAAGGGTTTCCACACATTTTGACCAATACATTTTCATGACTTTTCAATTAGTTGATTATTGATAACAGTCATGATTATTGGATAAGGATCATTTTATTGCACTCCCAAAGAGCAATTTCGTGCTAATGAAATATTTACTAAATATATATGATTTACCCTGAAATCTAGAAAATATTATTATGGAAAACATTTCCATGATATTTCCAAGTTCTCCAGTGTGGATACCCTGTATGACAAAATAAAATATAAAACCTAGGAGAAAAGAGAAATAAAAAGTTTGAAAATAAAAAAAAATAAAGAGAGGAAAATAGGACAGAGAATTAAAAAGGCCTTTGACCTCAACACATTTCCTTATAGGAATCTTTACAAGACCTCTGTGCAAATCCACATGACCAAATACATGAAAATACATTGAGAATGCCTACCGAATTACGAAGCTAAAGGAACTATATGCCTCAACAGTGATTTGGTCTTTTTTTTAAATGTCCCATACCAACACTTTTCCCCACATCTTCAATACGTTTCATAACAATAAAAAATAAATACAATCTAATATGTTTAACATATAATCTAACATATAATCAGATTGTGCTCAATGAGTTGATACATTAATATGCAATATATATATTTGTATAGAATATGAACTCACTTATATCTTTCTTTATAGTATTTATATAGTTACTGTATACTGCACTCTCTTTTCCACAATAAACTCTTTAACTGATTGACTTCCATTATCACCATGATATGAATGTGCAAAGATGAGAAAATGTGCAAAATTAATATCAACTGAGAAACTACCTCAGCCAAGACACTGAACTGATTGGACAGCCAACATTCATAACCCACTGGCAAAAAGAGCTCAAAAGAATACACACGGGCATCTTGAATGTTTGCTTTGATATCTTTCCTCAGATGCAGACAAAATAATATGATGTTATCGGTATGGGAACCATGCTAGTCAGCAACTGAGGCCGTCTGTCTATCATCTCCACATGTGGCCTGGCTCAAAAACTATGCAGGGTGTTACTTCACTGCTTACAATCCCGACAAAATCTGTTTCCCTCCCCTGCAGAGTTTGAAGTACTCAGAGCTCAAATGTAAGGCAAGACCTGAAGACCTTGACAGACTATAGCTCTGTTCCAAAACCTAGTGAGCTGCCGCATTGCCTACACGGGCAGCATCATAATTGTCATGGAACCTCATAAGTGGCTCATTTGGAAAGCACTACATTGGCTGCAATCATAGACTGTGTAAAACAATGGATGCAGTGTCCGTGACGTCACCCGTAAGTTTCATTTTTGAAGCAGGCGGTGCCGGCCGATGCCATCTTGGCAGCGTGTCACCAAGCGCCACTCCCGGATAACCGATAAATGGGCAAAGAGGCGGGACGTGGGTGGAGCAGACAAACGGCTAGTAGTGACAGTAGCGTCAATCCTTAGTCACTCAAGTGGCCACGCCCTTAATTATGCAGAACTTTAAGGCTTAATATAATTTAAATAAATGAGTTTGTCACCCCCCTCACAGTTGTCATGAAGGGCAAAATTAGCTATATAGGCCAAAACCTCTTTTTGTACCAGGCAGTAAACATGTTTTTTTCTGCTGTAAAGTTGGGCATTTTAATAGGGGGGTGGTCTATGGGATTGACTCCCTTTTGGAGCCTGTCTCTAGCGGCCAGTCGATGAATTGCAGTTTAAGTCACTTCTGTGTTGGATTCAAGAGAGAGCAATTGATTTAAAACAAATGAGTTTAACGGTAGCATGTACTCTATTAAGTAAAAAATACACAGAACTCACAAATGCTCTATAATGATATAGGCTACTTATCAAATGAAATAATACATTATAATAGACATTTCTCTTGCCAAGTCCAGAGTTTGATATTAGCATTATGCTAAGCTAACTCTGCGATAGGCCTACTCTAATACGTATAGAAATACACAGAACTCGCAAACGTTGGGTAAAATAATAGATTTTAAGTTACCGAATGACCGTTATTGAATGAAATATAACCGACATTTCTCTTGCTCTGTCTAGACTTTGATGTTAGCATTTTGCTAAGCTAACGGCGTGACACTCTAATAAGTAGGCTATAAAAACACACAGAACTTGCAAACGTTGGGTAAAATAATCGATTTTAAGTTACAGAATGAACATTTTTGAATGAAATATAACTTTATAACCGACATTTCGCTTACCCTGTCTAGACTTTGGTGTTAGCATTTTGATAAGCTAACAGCATTACCCTCTAATACGTATAAAAATACACAGAACTCACAAATGCTGGGTTAACTAATTCATTTAAAGTTTTCTAATGGACATTTATCTTGCCTCGTCCACCATGCTGTTGGGTTTGCCTTGCTGCCTTATAATTTGCCTGAAATTTCATAAGGTATCTTATAAGAGAAATAATTATGTCAGCTACCTTTGTCGGGCAGATCACTAGGTTGTGGACCAGAGCACATTTCCACTTGATAAGCCGCCTTGACTAAATGGGAGAACAGTAGAGTGGCAAAAAAAAGAGAACGCCACTTCTTTTGGACAGGGCTAATTTGTGGTATTGTGGTAGAGCCCAGAAATGATTTTTAGCACCAGAGGAAGTCCGGAGACACGAAGATAACCCATTTGAAGGAAGCACTTTGAGAGACGTGGAACTGAATAGGGGTGATTTTCACATTAGCAACAGTCAGCACTAAGTCTTGAAGGTTCACAGCTCTCAGCATGCAAATTGAGAGTCTGAATATGGGGCAACATTGTCTATTTTTCTAAACAGACTGAATTATAGGAGAGAGTATTTAAGTGTTTTTTCTGCATGTCAGCAGTGAAATTTAAATCGTGGATTTTTCCTGCCAATACAAGCATGGATGATTGCTAGTATTTCTTCATATGTAACAGACCAGCCGTACTTGAATTTGAAGATTTTGGTTTGGGTTTTGTGTAAAGCAGTTTCTCAGCCATCGGGCCGTGTTGGGATTTGGGAGGCTGTTTATGTGGTACATCGGGAAGTTAACCAGGACTGGGGTTTTTTGGATGGTCTTTCTCAACTGTGGTAGCTGACAACAGCAGCCTGTTTCTGAGAAAGTCTCTGCAGTTCTTCCCTGATGGCCTTGATGAGAGAGGCAGAGGAGTGAGGGGGTGGAGAACGCTCCACAGGGGCAATGTACCCCGCGCTCGAGGCTTCCAGGTGAGCCTGGGGTGTGGTGGGATCCTGCAGGGACGTCCTGGGCATCTGGAACACAGGTGATGAAGAGTATTCTGGGAATGTCAGTATCTGTGAGAAACAAAGAGGGAGAGAGAAGTAATGAATAAAATACCAACAATTCCAAAAATAAACATATAGATTATGCTTGAACACAAACTTAAATTCAATGAAATATACACTTTATAAATATATATATACATTTAAAATAAAAATATTTTACATAAATTAAGTTTAAATATATTCTGTGAGAATAATGAGAGAATTGATACAATACCAACAAACATACAGATTATACTTAAACACATATAGAAATATACATATATGCAATTCAAATAAATTACATTTAAATATATTATTTAAAAATAAAGTAAACGATTAAATAGTTTCAATTATCTTGATTTAAAAATGAAATCAAATTAAACCAATTAAATGATGGAAGCTATTATTACTTGCCCATTCACATTATTGCTTAATATGATTTTTATTGTATGCAGCTAAACTGCGGTGGTTTGTAAAAACAATAGCACAGTTTTGGGACGTTATAACATCCCATATTGAATGACTATTATAGTACTATTCTGAAAGAGTTATTATGAATGTGCATGTTTGATTTACAGCCTCTCGGTTGGATCCTGGTCTAGAGATCTCCTCATCTGAGCGGTACTGAGTCCAGCTAGATCCTGAGGGGCCAGATACGCTACGGCCAACTCCAGGATACAGTCCAATCCGACTTGACAAGCCCACTTGTGTCAGCTGATGCAACTGTGCACCTACACACACTAAACATTATCAGCAACAGCACATAAACCACATGTTAAATTCAATTAATAAGACCTTCACCTGTGCTGCCCCCTACTGGTCGTGGCCGAGAAGACGATGGCATCTCTTCTCCATACTGCCCCCTGCTGGAGTATCCAGGATCTGACTGCATCTCAGCTGATGGCAGATATGCAGAGCCTTGCGCCTGGCTGTCAAAATTAAACAAATAATTTGCCAAGTAAATATTATATCTGATGTATTTATACTGATCAATATTTATACACTAGTAGATAACATGTTTGCTCTGATAACACCACCTTGATTAAAATTTGCTGAATGAAATCCAATATTTGTTTCTTAGGCCTACTAATTTTCAGGTACTGATTCCAAAAATAGTGCCTATTTTGCTCTAGCACATCAGATTGTCCCATGTTGAGCATTTCATAAAATATTTTAAAATATATATATATTTTTTCAAACAATTCAAGAAATCCAGTACTTGTTTCTCACTAATATTGTTACTAAACAAAATATGATTTTTTATGACTATTAAACTTTTTTATCCCAATTCTTTTGCAGATTGATAATATTGTAAATCATTTTTTGGTCATCAAAACGAAACTTACTGCTTTGTTAGTGGATTAAAGCAGACACACACACGCATGCACACATCTTCATTCTTATTTTGTGAAAAAACTGTATGTGTTGGAAAGATTTTATTGATATTTTTTAACTGAGCATCATCAAATTAGGTAATACTACGCCTTTTTTGCAGTCAGGCTGTGTAACCATGTTTAACAAGGAATGTCATTCTTCTTGATCATGTTTACATGTTAAATGGCTACATATTAAATTGCTTCCTCATGACTGTTCTTGTTAGTTTACTCTATAAAACCTCCCAGAATCCTCCTCACCTGTGCAGTAAACCCTGTACCGATGTGGGAGACATTCCTAACTCGGCATACCTCTACAGAGCAGAAAGAGAAGAGATATTTCACATGAAACCACATTAGTTGCATTCCAATTCTATCATTCAAATATCCAGTCACTCACAGCAGAGAAAGGACTGTGTGCAGGGGCTGCTGGGTAAGAAGAGGAGCCCCATTGGCGTGCAGGGCGTGAGGATGGGCTGGAGGGTTGACCGGGGCTGATTCCTCCGACGCCAGTGACCGCAGTGACGCCTGTGAACGTTAGAGGAGCGGGGCTTCCTTGAGAAGAGGGTGAGACGAGGGCAAAAGCATCATCCAATAAGGAGTGCATCTGCTGTCTCGCTTCTTCGATGGTTGGGACGTAGGTGGGCGGAGCAGGGGCGGGGCCAGATGGCGGTGATCCAGGGTCCAAAAACACCTCATCAGTAGGAGAAGGGCTTCCTGCATCTGGGAGCTGATCTGCATCGGACTACAGGAAAAGAATCAGTGAGTTTGTGTGTTTAAGTTCAGTAAAATCACATATATGCATGTGTGTGTCCTACCACATAGGCTACGTTGTTGACCCCGGGGTACTTCCTGTACGTGGCATCTCCGTCAGTAATGAGGCGATCTTTGTCTCTGAGACTTCCGCTTCCACTTAAATTTTGTCTCTGTCTGTGTCTGGGAGAGCGTTTTCCTCTGGAACTGCAATTCCCCAACAAATTGCATTCACTTTCCTTGATAGCAAACTAGGAAAGTACAAGTGAGATTTATTTACACTGACCTTTTGCGTGGCTCTCCGCACGATGAAGGTGTGTGTTCCTCAGGATGCAGGATCTTGTGTATCTGCTCCTGAGCTTGTTGATACACTCGCTGCTGCTCGGAGCTGTCGGCGAACGCTGCCATGATGTCCTCCATGGAAGGGAACTCATAGTGGCCCTTTCTCTTGGCACGCAGACGGATCTTATTGCGATGGTGTTCAATCTCGGATTTATGCCTTAAGGCCACTTGGATCTGCGTCAGTTGGAAGAATGGGAATAAGTTATGAATGTTTTCTTAAAGATGACATAAAATCAAAGTCATACATCATTTATTGATGAATATTCTGGGAAATATGTTGCATTATGCAAGTGTGAGGTGCATGCATGTGAGCCTGTCATGCATTTGTGTATGTGAAGAGGAGTTTGCTAACCTCACTGTTGACCTTTGATCCGTCAGGCATATTGTCCGTCAGGTTGGGACTCAGGGCTTGGCTATGTGGATGGGAGGGCGGGCTTGGCATGGGCTGCATGGCGATAAGCTGTATCTTATTGGACACTCTGCGTGTTCCATCTGATGAACCTCGAGACAGGCGGTCCACATGCTCAAATATGGACGACGAGGACAACTGCTCATCCACACCACTTCCAGGCTGAGTACCTGAACATCAAGGCCAGTTGTCAAAGGCCACGCATTTCTAACTAACAATATGCAGATGCAACATGACTATGGGTAAAGAAACTTACCAAGTTTGTTTTTTGCTGTTGATCCGCGGGAATAAATGGAGAAAAAAAAGATTTAATTTAATTCATTTTTGTAATTAAATGTAATTTAATTTAGCTTTTCACATTACAAATCATTCCAAAGCAACTTTTTTAATTATTAATTAATTTATGGAAAGAAGTATTATAATTAATTTTAATAATATTAAGTATTTATATTAGAGCTGTCAAGTAATTAAATTTTTTTATCTAATTAATTTCATGATGTGGCAAATTATTAATCTAATTTATCGCAAATAAATCACACATCAATTTTGACTGAGAAATTACCCCCAAAAGATAATGTAAAGTCATTATTGTGTTAAATGAGAAATCAAATTAGACATTACAAAAAGTAGCTTTAGAAAGAAATATTTAATTTGCTTAAACGTTTTTTTTTTTTCAGAAGCTGCATCTGAATTGGTATTTAGATATATTACAGATGGTATACTGCAGCTCAGAGGTGGCATGAATGCATTTACACCACGATTAATTTGATTTCAAATTTACAATTGCATAAATAAGGCAATGATATGAACAGGTTTTAAATGGGTATTAATGTTTTTTAATGAATAAGGAAATATGCATTTTTTTTATGAAATTGTACTCTCAATAAGAAACTAAAACTGCCAGTAGGTGGCAGTAAATGTCTTAATGAGTAAGTCATTGAGTCATTCAATGATTTGATTCATTCAAACGGCTGATTCGTTCAGGAATGGCTGATTCATTCAGGAATGAAGTAAATGGCTCTCTTTATCAATGGGCCATTTAATCATTGGTTCACCCGATTTGTTCAGAAACAAAACACAGCTGTGTGTTGGACTCGTGCTATTCGGGACAAAAAAAATCACTTGCGTGATTGTGTGATATTTATTAATAATATATAGGAATGAGACAAAAAGTCATACCGGGGCTTTTTTGCCTCAATATTTTAAGTTTTAGGGACATTCTAGCTGCATTCTATATATAGGCTGACCTATGTGTCATTTTAATGTGTTATTTTTACCATAACAAATAAACTAATGTGTTAAATCAACAGTTATATATATGTGTGTGTGTGTGTGTGTGTGTGTGTGTGTGTGTGTGTGTGTGTGTGTGTGTGTGTGTGTGTGTGTGTGTGTGTGTGTGTGTGTGTGTGTGTGTGTGTGTGTGTGTGTGTGTGTGTGTGTGTGTGTGTGTGTGTGTGTGTGTCATCTGGTACCATGCTTGCTCTTGCGATGTTGGGGTTTGCTGTCACTTGGTGTCACAGCAGGTCTGGTGCTCTCCTCAGCTGATTCTCTACCGCTAGATGCATCACTTCCTAATGAATCTCCATCAGATGGAGACAATCTGACAAAAACACACATGTGTGATTAAAAACTAAAAGCTTAAATATTAGAAAATTGAAAAATAGAAAAAATGATGCCTTGGAAACTAACTGAAATACATTTATGATGAAGCAATACAAATTACTAACTGTAAATAAATAAAAACTAAAACTTGAAATAAAAATAAATGAAACCTAAATAGTAATATTTAAAAAAAGAAAATGAGAAAAGCACATAATAAAATGACTACAAATTAACCTAAAATATAAAAGATAAAAGCTAATTTAAAATACTAATAAAAACTATAACAGTGTACAAATAATACTGAAATAACACTGATATAAACGGAACCTATTCATACACAATCCAAAACAGTTCCTTACCGGCCTCTTCTCCGTGCTGCACGTGATGCTTTTGTAGATGAGCTCTTCGATTTAGGAGTGTTCATTTCTCCGCCCTCTGAGGGCGTGGCCTCTTTAACAGGCGGCGGTAAAGAAGAGGGTTCTTGGATTACCATGATGTCGTCCTTACTGTGTTGCCCCAGGTGCAGCTTAGCAAAATCAAAGCCTTTAACGCTGGGAGGCTGCAACTAAAATCACAAAAACACATGAATGGACAGTAAGTATGATACAACATGCTAAATTAACTGTTGTAAAGCAGATCATTTAACTGTAAAAGCCCTTGACATGGGTGAGCAGCACTAATAAGCACAGTCACGAACCTCCTTCACATGTAGTGTCTATGAGTGGGCAACACATTCACACACACACACTCAGAGATTCAGACCTTCTGTCTCTGTTGGATGGTGCTCATGGCATCTGGTTGAAACTCCAGCTTCTCAGAGCGGCACAGCTTCCAGTAGAGGATGATGATGATGAGGATGACCACCAGCACTGGGACCACAACTCCTACGATCAGCCAAATGTTACTGGGCTGAGTCTCAGAGGGCGGCAGGGCCAGCTTCTCCACCGCTGAAACAGAGTAACGTGATAATTGGCACAAAAAAGATCACCAAATCCCATTTGAAAAGTGTCTTAAAGGGGTCATAACTTGAGAAATACAATTTTCTTTGAGCTTTTGACACATAAGGGGTCTTTGTATCATTAGGTAAGTGAAGGAACGTAGTAATATAATAAAATAAAAATTCATGTCATGACCTCTTTAAAGCCGCTACCTAGTCAATACTATTTTAACTCACGTGTGGCCAAAACTCCATGTACTCGGTAGCCCAGGACGATGGCAGCTCTCTGCAGGTTCAGTCTGTTGAGCATGGCTGCAGTGGCCTGGGCTGGCAGTCTCTCTCCCGACCCCGTTTCCACGAAATACACCAGCTCCAGCGGGTAGTCTGGGCCATCCAGACGGGACGCTCGAACGATCTGAGGCACGCCAGGGTTCATGCTTATGTCATGTGTGGGAAGGATAGAAAAAGTGCATACACTTGTGTGTTTGTATGTACCTGTACACTGTTGTTGCCGATACTAGTAGCTCTTCTCCATCGTCGATTGCTAACCCCGATCCCAAGTCCCTCTCCAACCAGCAGTGCTAATCGCCTCTCCATTTTGGCCTGGAAGGTCCTTTCATTCACACGCTGGTCCAACACACCCAGTAAAACTAGAGCAAACGCACACAAAAGAAAACGTGCATGAAGTACTAGGGAAATTGTAATATTTTAAACAGTTCCCTTCATAACTTACAGACTAGTATAAATCTACCTGCATTTTAGTATAATGAACATTTATAGGTGCTGAAAGTAACTGTAATATTGAATTTAATAAATAATCAAAGAAAAAATAATTATATGAATTAATTAAATAACTTAAATAAAAAAATATATATTTATCTAACCTCAAAAATAATATTTCTTCTTTAATACTTATTAACATTAACAAATATTTTTTAATTATTTGATTATTATAATTATGGGTTAAATCCTTTTTTACTAAAATATATAGATCAGATTATATGGCAAAACAGTGTTCATTTAGACACTATTTATTAAGTAACTGTCCATTTATTTATCCATTATATTATTATTATTTATTTTTTTAAATATACATCTTGGCTGTTATTTTGTACAGAATGAGCCAGCGACATCAATCGTGTATGATATCCAACAATCTAGACATAAAATCTATTTTATATTTAACTTAAAATGAATTAATATTATATAATTATAATTATTGTTTTCCTAAATATTATATTACTTTGGATTTCAAGGCGTCAAAATGAAATATTCCGATATTGGACTTCATCTCAAAATCTTTTTTTTTTCTAACACACCCACTAACCTGTTTTCACCCAGGATGTGCGTAAAATGTGGGTCACATTCAGTTCAGGATAATGAAAAGCTGGAAGACAAAAATTGAGATAATACGTGCTAAATAAAAAAAGTTTATAATAAATGAAGACAAAGAGCATGTGTGTGTATATGTCACTCACGTTCAGCGATCTGCAGGGTAGGAAAACCAAGATAGAAGCTGAACTCCACAGCACTGAGCTGCCTCATGTGGCCACTCACGTCTGATCCCGTTAGGAAGCCTTGGGAATCACGCACTGCAAAGGTGATGTCCACCGGAGCCTTCTGCTGCCGCTGACCCTTTGGAAGGCTACTAGTGATATTCACAATCTAGACAATACAATGATACAGTGTTGACAAGCTTTTCATGAAAGAACAGCGATATGCAAAGTGTGCAAAACATTTGTTTTATTTTGAATGTGCCTCTGCCAGGGGTTCTAAAGGATATACGTACGTGAACTGTGAAATTTCCATTTTCTTGCGAGCGCTTGCGTGCTTCTGCATATGCCATGAGCAGCCCCTTCTCCACACGCTCGCTGAAGCTACACAGACGCACATCCACATGACTCGGTACAAATTGCAGCACTGCAAGAAAAATAAACGAATATATAACACTCATTCTTAAATATAAATACATTATACTATTATATATTAAAATTATTTAAAAAAAATAAAATATGAACTAATATTAAAATATTTATTTTGATAATAAAACAATTATAAAAAATAGTTAATAAATATAAATATAATAAATTTTATTATTATTGCAAGAATGTAAGAATGTTATAGTAAGAATGTTAAATAAAAAATATATTAATTAATATATATATATTAAAATTTGTTTCCTTTTTTGAGTTAAAGGGTTAGTTCACCCAAAAATGAAAATTCTGTTATTAAATACTGTTATTAATTAATTACCTCATGTCATTCCAAACCTGTAAGACTTTCGTTCATCTTCAGAAGACAAATAAAGCGATCATCATAAAGCAATCGAGTCTCTTCAGAAAAGTTTGGACTAAACCGCTCAATTTATGAACTTTTTGAAGCGTCAAAGTGTCAATAAAGCGTCATAGCTGTCAACGGAGGGACAGAAAGTTCTTCATCCAGTCTTACGGGTTTGGTATGACATGAGGGTGAGTAATTAATGACAAAATTTTCCTTTTTGGGTGAACTATCCCTTTAACCACAGATGAGCATGCCATTCACTGGTTATATTGATTATATGTTTGTGTCTCTCTCACCTGTGTGGACCTGATGTTTGTAATCAGGCACTGCATATATGGTTGTGACGGATAGAATGGTAGAAGAGGAAGTGCTGTGTGCTGATTGGCGGAGAGCATTGATGACGGACATAGCAGTGTACACTAATGGACCGGAGACTGCCCGGAAGATGAAATTGGGCGGGGCTTTAAGGACCTGGAGGGATAGCACAGATTATCACTGATCCTAAAGATAAAATGCTCATGTGTGGCGTGTTGTGATCTTATGCACGGACCTGTAGCTCAACTGAACGGTTGAACTCTCGTCGAAGAATCTCCCGCACATGAGCTTTGGCAAATGCTACGGACGAGCCACTTGGCATGCCTGCGGGAGTCACAGAAGAAGGTCGTATGAAAACTTAATTAAACTTAAATTATTAGTGTGATTAACTTAACACAAAAATCAATGTGCATAGAGATCAGTGGCCAGTACCTGATATGATTTCAATATATTGTTCATCCCTAATTTCCTAAAAATTTAAATATCTTGTTGTCTTACCCACTCGGACTAGGTACATGTCCGGTTTGGTGATGTTGCAAACATACTGTCGGGGTGCGATGGACAGAGGAATTCTGGGAGTTGTAGGTGGTGGGCTTTTGGTGGAGAGGCTGGTGGGGCTCATGGTAGTTGTGGTTTTAGTTGTAGTTGTAGTTCTGGTGGTGGTTTTGATGGTGGTTGTACGGGGTTTCGTAGCAGGGGGCTTCAGCGTGACGGCTTGGATTACTGGACCCTCTGAGGTGCCGGGTGGAGGCAGGGCAGTTGGCACTAACGGTCGGGTTTTGCCCCCATAGGACGTGGGTATGGAAGGAACACCCTTCTCTGGGGCTACAGGAGGTCGTTGGGTCTCGGTGGTTGATGGGATGGGAGGCTTCATAGGTTTTTGGGGTGTAATTGGGGTCACTGCTGGTTTAGACTGAGGGGTTATCAGGTCAATATGATCGGGGACTTTTCCCAAAGTTGCAGTGGTAGTGTGGGGGGTTCCCACAGTGTGCGTGGGGGTAATGTGAGGATGTGTCCTATTCCTCGCAATACTAGCGTTCTCTTTGGCTTGCAACGTATTGTAGTATTCTAAACTGTTCATGTCGGGAAGCAGCATTTCAGTCGGCTCAATGGGAAAAAGCTCCGCCCAATCGAAATCCAAATCATCGTCCATATCGGAGTCAGGAGCCAATGGAAGGCGGGGATCAGTAAGATGGGCCGTCCTTAAGTTATTCCCGTATTTTATGGTCGCGCTGGGCTGGAGGTCTCTGGACGAGAGGGGCAGGATGGGACGAGAGGGGAAAGCTGTGTTATAGCTGACTGTGGCGTCATCGTCAGCATCATAAGGATCATATCCATGGGTTGGGAGGGTGGTGACAAGAGAAAACTCCTCTCCTTCGGATCCCATAAACGTAAGAGTTTCCAGGTAGTCTCCAGAACCCCAGTCCACCTCCGCAGAGTGGGCGGGATACATGTCTTCGGGTGGCACCAGGGTCGGGGGGGCTGGAGTAGGCGGTCTGTCGCCATGAAGAGGAGGCATCTGGCTGGGCGTTAGAAGGTCTGGGGGCCGTAACAGCAGGTGGATGCCCTGGGCCCCGTCGCCTAGGTTACCCGACCCTTCGGAGCCAAGGGACGGGGTGGGATCTATGCTGGAGGCACTGTCATGGTGACCAGGGGACAAGGGATGTTTGGCACCTGGAGGCGTGTGAGCTGGACGCCTGGTTCTTTCAGAACGCTGAGGAGATGATGATGAAGATAAGGCAGGAGGTGAATGTGTTCTTGTTGGAAGTTGATTGATGCTCCTTCTAGACATGTTGGATGGGAGCTCCACTTAGGAAAGAAAAAAAAGAAGAAAAGTTTGAGCGTGCTGCCGGATGGCATATAACCAAGTCACAAGAAATTCAATATTTGCAACCAGTAGAAGGACAGATCGTAAATACACCTCATCAAAATCTTTTATAACACACAGTACAGGAAAAGCCAAGATTGTACCCAAGACACAGTCATTTTTAACAACTTCTCTATGGGAACTAGCTCTGTAGAACAGTATTCAAGTGAATGTAAGATCTAAATCAATCAATTCAAATCAACATCATATGAACAGGTTACATGAGCAAAGAAAAAAGCGTCTGAAAGCTATTTGACCCAATATTGTATAATTTTCTGAATATTCTGCCATATTCCAGGATGACAATGTCAAGATTCATCAGCTCAAACTGTGAAAGAACGGTTGGGAGGGAGCATGAAGAATCCTTTTCACACATGAATTGGCACCTCTGAGTCCAGACCTTAAATTCATTGAAAGTCTTTGGGATGTGCTGGAGGAGACTTTACAGAGTGGCGGACTCTTGCATTGTCAATTCAAGATCTGGACCAAAAAATGATGCACCTCTTGATGGAAATAAATGTTGCTTTTTTATTTCCATCAAGAAATGCATAAATGTTTGGTTAAAGCTACACTGTGTGATATTTTCCCCCATCTAGCGGTGAAAACTGGAGTCGATGCAAACACGGAGGCGATTGACATCAAACAGCCCGTACTTTATTCCCCGCGGAACCCCCCACAAGAGTCCGGCACAAACTCCACTTCCGTCCACAGCATTACCCAACAAAACTAAAATAAATGAATGTTAGCAACAGAAGGCAGAAAATAATCCACACACATGGGAGCTCGAGGCGCAGTGCACACACACACACAGAACGCAGGCGCTCCAACCGGGGCGAACGCTCTTAAAGGGGCCACACTATTTTCCTACTCGTTACAGAGTGTTAAAAGGCGAAGCTTGAATTTACGGGTATGTCCCTCTTTGGCTAATGTACTTTCAAGATGGAGGGGCAACATGGCGACCCCCATTCGAGCCCCTTACCCGTATGTATTTTCAATGGCATATTATAAACTTACGAGAATACTTTATTACTTGAAATAAGTAAATATACATTAATGAGCACATATATTTTTGAAAGAACTAAGTGTTTTTAGCTAAGAATAAACTAAAAAAGTTACACAGTGTAGCTTTAAGATCTTGTATTGACAATGAATTTGAAATAGATATAGTATAAATCAGTAACAAACAGTGTTGAAATTTTTAACAAAAACTATAACTTTTAGTTTATAGTTAGTAGCTTTTAGTCTATTAAAAATAATTTTCGATAACTTCAGTAAAATTAAATATAAATATTAGATGAAAAACTTAAACTAAAACCTGAATTAAAGACATAGGGCCCTATTTTAACGATCTGAGCAAACGGTCTGACACGCACCATGCAAGTGCACTTAGGGCGTGTCCGAACACACTTTTGCTAGTTTAACGACGGAAATAATGGTCAGCACACCAGGCGCATGGCCCAAAAGGATTGTACCTAGTCTCTTAATGAGTCATGGGTGTGATATCGGCGTAACATGCAAGAAACCAATCAGAGTCTCATCTCCCATTCCCTTTAAAAGCCAGTTGCGCTTACATCATGGCGGATTTGCTATTTACACGGCGGAATGCTTTTGTTTTTAATATTTTAAAATGTTTGTGTGCTGCTGCGCATCCCTGTGTGTAATAAGCAGAGTGTAAGCATATTGTGCACCCGCCTATAGCTGCATATTACTAACGTGCCCTTTAAATAACACAAAAAATACTGCACTATTGACTTTAGACCAAGCCTCAAAATAGCAACGCGCCAACAATGCATCTGAACACACCTCATTGTTATAGACCAACACACCCATGGGCGAACAGATAGGTGTGAGTCCATTTGCTTTTTAAACAACGTGGTGCTGGACGTGAAACTGATAACTAAGTCAGGCTGAAATTATGTGTATGATAGGCCCTTAATTACTAAAAACTAATTAAAATGAATTAAAATGAAAAAAAAAGCCAATTTAAAATATTACTTAATACAGGTGATGGTTTAAGAATCAACTATTTAAAAACCCATAATCTGAATATTGGGAGGCCACTGTCTGTGGTGTCCACTGTCACAATCTGGTGGCCACTGTCCATGCAGCTTGTGGATCTGATTTCTTGAAAGTGCTTGAAACAATAATTGCCATTTTCATGAAAATCATGATCCAATTATGGTTTAGCATGGAAATAACAGCAGCTAAACTAAAACTCATATCATAAGTCTTACTATCGCAGTAAATGTGACACTGTTGACTCTTAAAATGACTGTTCTTTATTTCAACGAGCCATATGGTGAGGCAGCCTATGAGAGCTGCCCTCTACTGTGATTCATCGGCATTGTGGGCCACTGAGGGTAGAACAGAGGGTTTGTGGGTAATGAGGCTGATTGAACAGTACAGTGTGGGGGAGCAGGGGAGTACAGGACAGCTGAGCGACATTAGTAGGCCAGTGTGTCATACACTCGCTGAGAGAAAGAAGAAGTAAACATCACATACCGGTATACAGTAGCAAAGATGAACCCTTCACTGAATTTGAATGGCTTCAAACTTCATGGTGATACCAGACAGTGCCAGACATAGACATGCCGTGTCATGTTTCCTCAGGCCAAATATCGTTGTTCATCTTGTTAAAAAACACTTGTCGAAAATAGCAATCCATCTGTTTAGTGAGTCATAATGACACTAACTGCTAACTTTAAAAAATATATTTATTTCTGGAGCTGTGGGCCAACCATTAGATAGCAAATGTTGCTATATTTTATATAGCTATAATTTATAACTATATAAAGTTTATAATCTCTGGGCCAAAATGTGATTAGTCCATCTTGACCAGTGCAAATAGGGCTCCATGTGACAATGTCATCTACTTCGGCAAGAATCTGGGTGATCATTTATACCTGGACAATGACACTGATCAAATTTAATAGCAATTGAATTGAAAACAAAAGATACAATCAGGGGTTAAAACTAGAAGAATTATTGTTTTGACCTATAGTATGACCAGTCAAACCAAAATGTATTCAGACACCTTCAACATTTTCTCACATTATCACAGTTTATTCGCTATAGTTTTGAAAATGGTAATAAAATATGACAAGAACTCAGTGTTACTGTGTCCGAACAAACTAATCTTGATAATGGCTGATAACTTTGATAGAAATGTATGTAATGTGAAGGGTCAAGGCAGACATCACTTGTCTCTTCATCAGACACATATCCTTCAAGAATGATTTTATGATCAATATTAAAATAAGAATCAATGATAATCAAGTTATAACCATTTTCTATATTTGATAAATCAGTTCACCTATAACCTCTCTATATTTAATGAGTGATTTTGGATATTTTAGTATTATATTTGCTGTGTGCTTTTGGATCCACATTCTTTAGGTGCAGCTCTGATGTCTGTGTCAAGACGTGCTGACAGGCAATTGTCCTTGGTGTGTAAAACACCCCGGGAGTGAGAAGGCCCCTCAGCATGTGTTAACTATATGTCTTCCTAAAGTGACCTTAGGGTCACATGTTACAGGTCTACGTGACTTTCGGGGACTCAGAGAAATGTACCTCTTTTATATGCTTTTCTTACTAAATAGAATAAATTCACTTCTGTACTAGATGTAGTATCAGCATGTTTTGGAGAAGTGCCTTGTTGATAGTTAGTTAAGATGTTCTCAACCTTGAGGGAACTGTTATTCTCTGGAGCTTTTGTGTGTGCGTTTCACATGTTCTGTGCAGGTTTGTTGGAGCTATCTGATCTGGGCCTGACCCCCCTCCCAACAAGCAGGCGCCCTTTACGGTGTCCGAGGCCAATCTTACCCATCCGGGAGGGGTTTTCACGACAAGCATCCTGACTAAACGACGCCATTCCTGCATATCTATACATGTGTGACAAATGTTTAGGCTTTTATGTCTCTGTAGCCAATCAAGGCTCAGGCCATCTGTTATTGTTGATGTAATCAAAGTCCTTGTAACCAGTATAACTGGTGGGCAAAATTCTCTGAGGTAGAGTCTGGCCTGCGATTCCACGAGAGACTTTGGCGCTGGCTTCTGCTGATGAAACTGCAAACTATTCTTCAGTAAATTTTTCTTTAATTAATCTAACTCCTGATTCTTGGTCTTCATTTTTCACTACTGGTCCTGGGTCCTAAACTGTTACCCCAACAGTTTTGGTGGAGAATGCAGGCAATCATTCCTTGGTACACCTCTGGCAAACAAGTAAACAAGTTAGTAAGATTTTGTTATTTTTGGTTAGGGCTGTCTGACTGGAAGAGATTGGAGAAGGAGAGCAGTGTGCTTCACTTCATTCCACTTGTGAAGAGTGAGGCATAATTATACTAAGGGTCAATGGTATAAAAAGTCACTGATAGCGTCGTTACGTTCTGCTTCTCCAGGGATTA
This sequence comes from Romanogobio albipinnatus, assembly GCA_023566225.1. Lineage (NCBI taxonomy): Eukaryota > Metazoa > Chordata > Actinopteri > Cypriniformes > Gobionidae > Romanogobio > Romanogobio albipinnatus. The sequence goes on along the minus strand of CM042245.1, from coordinate 48,604,624 downwards.
GAGTCCCCAGGAGTTAGAGCGCTTAAGCATAGGTAACGGTAGCTGACTTGTATATGTGACTTTTTCGTATAAGTGTACTTTGCAGTTTCATCATGCAGAAGCCACAGCGGTGTTGGTTAAAGATCGCCGCCTCCATCTCTGCTGGTATAATTTCAGGTGAGTATGAACTTTGACTAAAATGATGGCTAACAATTTTTGTGACATGATCAGTAACTTGATCAGTCCAGATAAAGATTTTGAGACGAAAGAGAGCAAACGCTGTAAGCAGCTCTGCTCTGAAGCCCTGACTTCAAAGAAATTTGAAGGAATTATTAAGGATATTAATGGGCAGCAAAGGTTTTAATTCTAATTGGAAAGTTAATCAGCAACTGGCTACAAACAAAGAGAGAACCAGAAAAATTCAAATTTCTAGCTGTTTGTACTTATTCGTGGATTTGTAAAATGGGTGGGGTACCATTAACCCCAGACGGACAAATCCCAGAAGTAACTGAGCCTGATATTTTCTAGTGGCCGATCACATCTAAATTTTTCAGTTGGCCAAATTGAATTTCTGTGAATTAAATTGCATCAATTCACAGAAATTCAATTTGGCCAACTGAAAAATTTGGATGTGATCGGTCACTAGAAAATTTTCAATTGGAGACATGAAATTATTTTTACAGTGCACTATAAACCCAACGCATTCTTAACTTCAGTTTAATGCTAATTGCATATCTGCTCACTTGCCAAGAAATATTGGAATAATGTATTTATCTGACATAGAAAAAAAGATTTTACAGTGATTTTACCATGTTAACGACACCTTTACTTGGCGTATTAATACAGAATGTGTAGTAACAGGTGCATGTTTATCATCTTCAACTGTGGCTTGGGATGTGGCTCATCCAATAGAGATGGGTCATGATGAACTAATCAACTAGTTGTCCAACAACCCACTAGTCCAACAACTAACAATGAGGCAGACTTGTTTATGTAGATTTATCTTATGCATTTGATATTTTTAGCAGAAGTGCTTTAACAATCCTAAGCTTTTTGAAAAAGAGTCACACCTTGGCGGTTCATGGTCATTTTGCAGGAACATGAGAGTAACTTTTTCTTTTTTATTTAATGAAATGTTATAACACAAACTTCCCTGAAGTTGTAACAATGAAATTATTATGCACTTATAGGGATTGTAGGTCATTTAGATCACTAAAACAAAAATTATACATATAATTTCAGCTATTTGGCAAGGCAACATTTACATTTATTTTAATTTGATGTACTAAAATCACTAAAACTAAAATGTAAAATTTATTTAAAAATTTAATATTTAATAATTTAATAATTTAATAATTTATTAAAAAACAAAAACGCACACCAAAATTATAAAAAGTTTAACTAAAATGAAAATGAAAAGTATAAAAATTCAAAATAATTCAAAATATTAATAAAAGCTTGAATATTATCTCAATAATTCTAAAATAACACTGTTTATGTGTCCATTTCTCAAGTTCACTATCATTTGTATAAGCAAATACGCAAACTTTTCAAACTTACACTACAGTAAAAATCTACACCTTTAAGTTGAAACATAAGGAAAATATAAGAATCGTGTATTTGACAATATTCTAAAGAACGTTGACTTCCAAATAACATTGGACCCCATTGGCTTTCATTATACGAACAGTAAAAACATATTCAGTCATTCTTCAAAATATCTTTCACTGAAGAAATAAAATTTTACGTAAGGGTGAGACAGAATGATGACAGAATTGTATGTAACCAGGGCAAAAATAGCCTGTAGTCATGCCAGCCCGCCGCTAGATGGCACCCTTGTGCATATGTGTAGTGCAGTAACAAAGAGAGTAAGAGAAGTTGCGTTGGCAGAAAAATACCAGGAAAAATACAGAGGTTCACAGCACGCGTGAGCTGAACTGCGTTAGAAAATAACACCAATCTTTGTGAAAGAATAGAGGAAACCCTCATTTTGGTGTTGTACTGTAGCAGTAGTTGTTCACATGGATTCCGTGTTTCTCCCGAGTGCCAGAGATTTCTGTGTGGAACGATTGTACAGGCCATAGTGACGGAGATTGAGCGTGAGTGTTTGTTCAATGTAATCGTTACATGGTATTTGAACTTTATTTTACGACAGCTCGTGTTATTATTGAGGTCAAAGTAAACAATACTTCTGTTTCTGTGATAAAATAATATCAGAGGGGAGAACGAGGAGAGTGAGTGTCCACGTGAGCTGTCAAGCGCGTGAGCTTTCGAGTGCGGTGCAGCGCTTCACAGAGTGAGTGTCATTTGTTTCATTTTTTTTTCTTATTGTAAATGCTTATATTCACTCGAATAAGGTATTTTGTTAGCTGTGTACTGTTTGTAATGTCAGCAGTCATACAAGTTTATTGATAATATGTTGTAAGAGATGAAGATGAGTATAGTAATGTTAATTGAAGTGTGTAAAATGTTGACTTCTGTCTTACAAGTGTGAGTGGCTTTTGAGAGTGTGTTTTTTGTCATGTTTCTGTTTTGTTCTTTATCACAGAAAAGCATAAAAAGCCACTACCGTTGTTTATTTGAGGGTATAAGTGCCTACATAAATAGTTTGGTGTACTTTGTTTTATTTTTGAGAACGTTACAATTATTTTCATAAAGTTGAAAAGGGAAAATTGATACAAATTGAGTATTGTGAAAGAAAACTTACTGAAGGGGAGATACAAAAGTGTGATTATTATTTTTTATTTTGGTTTGTTTCTTTGTACATTTGTGGAACATTGTGATTCACACCGTGCGTGGTGAACTGTGTTTGGAAGTGTTCCCTTTTGTTATTTTCCTATTGTCGCTGTATACATTTGATTTATACAACTGCCCACAAACGGGAAATCTAGACATTAACGCCGCTTCTTTCTCATACGCGGTCAGAAATAAAGAATCCTCTTTTTTTAGATGTTTGGTTGTGTTTGAGTTTTGTATAGAGAACACATTCGCACGGCCACATCTTTTTGGTACCAGGAGTGGGGTAATTCTTCTGCCGGTTTCCTTTTGTGGGGAGTTTTTTTCTTTCCTCGAGTCGAATACAACAATAGTCTAAGTGGGCATATAAACAACGGTAGTGGTGAAGGAGGATTGCGTGCCAGAGTCAGCAGAGAGAGCTGTGCACAGAGCCTGGGAGGACTAAGGAGCCAGAGTGCCAGGACCTGCTGGAACGAGGAGGCTGCCTTGGACTGTCTTTGTGGATGAACTTTGTAGAGACTGAGACTCTTGATAACTGAGATATAGAAATATGGAGGAAGACGCTCCTGAGGAGGTGAGCCCCCAGGAGGTCGACAGTCAAGGGGCTGGCGCTGCCTTCAGGGCTGACGACGATGATAGAGGTAACCCTTTCCTACAGCTCCGGTCACAAATTCAGGAGCTTGGGAGGAGACACGACCAGGTGATGTCGACACTTGCTAGTCTGAGCACTGTAAATACTAGGTCGTATGTCTATATTCCCAGAGAAAGACAAATTGTTCCCTTCTGTGGTGACTCTAGTAAAGACTGTCAGACCGTTGACGAGTTTATTGAGGAACTCGAACGAGTTATTCGGGTAAGGGGATTGAGTGAGGAGGATCAAGTAGACTTTATTTTGTCACACTTAAGGGGATCAGCACTTGATGAGGTTAAATTGTGTGTGGGGAGGGAGGATGCAACGCCTCAGGACCTGTTTGATTGCTTGAGGGCCGCTTTCCGAGAGAAGCGAACGACCCCTCAACTGTTACATGCCTTCTATGCACGAAAGCAGCTAGAAGGGGAGGATCTACGAGAGTATTCGCATGCCTTGTCGACGATGTTAAATGCGGCGCTCCAACAGTCTTCTAATGCAGTGCCCGATGTGCAGCTAGCGCTAAGGGATCAGTTTGTAGAGGGGGTAAGGGACACTGTACTTCGACGAGAACTGCGCAAAATGATGCGGGACCGGCCCCGTGTGACTCTATTTGAAGTCAGAGAAGAGGCTCTGTTGTGGTGTGTGGAAGAGCGTCCTCGTGGGGCGAGCGTTGCTAGAAATCGTTACCTGATGGGCCTGGGTGTGGAGGAGGGTGCCAGATCCACAGGTGTGTCCGCATCTTCTTCAAAAGAACTGAATGCTGTCTTGCAGGACGTAGTGAAAGTAGTGGCACAACAAGGAAAAGCAATCGGCGAGCTAACTGATGCGGTCCGTAACCTTACGACTCAAAGAGCCAGTTTGGGCTTGGAAAGGCCCCAAAGACCTAAATTTAAGCCCCGATATACCCAAGATGGTCAGCCAATTTGCTTGAGGTGTGACGGTGTGGGGCATATAGCCCGCCATTGCACTACACCGCGCAAACAGGAAGGGCAGATAGCGGCCCCTGCAGAAGCCCTAGTGCCGGGAAACGTGGTCCCTCCATTGCGCAGAGCCGAGCAATGAGAGGGGCTTCTCATGGCTCAAACAGCAGTCTTCTGACTAAAGAGCGGTTCTTAGAACGTGCCGTGGGCAAATGCCCTGAGGTTGAAATCAGCATAGGGGGAATAGCTGTTAAGTGTCTTTTAGATACGGGCAGCAATGTGAGCACGTTGGCAGAAAGCTTTTTCAGAGAGCGCTTACATGGGGAAGATAGGGATATGCACAGCACTATGAAGTGGTTGCGGATTACAGCCGCTAACAAACTGCCCCTCCCGTATTTGGGATATGTGGAGTTGGATATTCAGGTGTTGGGGGTAACAATACCCGGCTGTGGATTCTTGATAGTCCGAGACCAGAAGGATGGAGAAGTTGATCATTCACCTCCAGGAATTCTCGGCATGAATATTGCTCAACGCTGCAAACAGCTAATCTTGGCTGAGTTTGATAATGGCCTGGCGGGAACGCTAGACTCAGATTGGCGAGATGCTTTCAGTAAGGTACATGAAGAGGCACTAATTGGGGCAAGCTCTACTGTTCGACTAGCTGGAAGATTCAAAATGTGCGTACCTGCAGCCTCTGTTGCCACGGTTCAAGTTCGAGTACATAAAGAGCTACCCAAGACTAATGGTGTGGTCATACTTGAACCGGGGGCAATTCCTCTGCCAGGGGGTTTGGTCATCGTGCCTACGGTGGTGTCAGCTGATAAACGGGTGTTTCCAGTACAAGTTTTAAATTGGGCAGCAGAAGATGTGTGGCTACTGCCGAAAGCGAGGCTTGGAGTACTGTTCCAAGGTCACCAAGTGGAGAGTGGTTCCTGCGATGTAGCATTCCGACGGATTTCCCGAGATCATGAGGAAGTCACTGTCAGTGTGAGGTCAATGACGGAGACCCATGGTGACTTGCAGTGTCCCTCAGACAGGGTACAGATGGGGGGAACTCCAGATCAACAAGCAGGGTTGCGAGCGTTATTGAGGCAGTATGCGGATGTGTTCGCAATGTGTGATGAGGATCTTGGGTATACTGATCGGGTGAAACACGAGATTCCTGTGTCCGATGACATGCCTATTACCCAAGCATACAGACGGATACCTCCAAATCAGTTCGAGGAGGTGAGGGAGCATATTTCTGGACTACTCAAGAAGGGAGTTATCAAGGAAAGTGCAAGTCCATATGCCTCTCCGGTGGTCTTAGTCAGAAAGGCTGATGGGAGTTTGCGGCTATGCGTAGACTATCGGAAATTGAACTCGAAGACGCAACGGGACGCATTTCCCCTGCCGCGGATAGATGAGAGCCTAGATGCGCTGGGTAAGGCCCAGGTGTTTTCAACCATAGACCTGGCAAGTGGCTATCACCAAGTAGCTGTCCACGAGAAGGATCGACATAAGACCGCCTTCGTCACGCCATTTGGCCTGTATGAGTATCAACGGATGCCGTTTGGTCTCTGTAATGCACCGGCGACCTTTCAGAGGCTCATGCAGGCCGTAATGGGCGATCTGGTGTTCCAAATGGTCCTTGTTTACTTGGATGATCTTCTGGTCTATTCGAGTACTTTCGAGACTCACCTGTCCAGGCTGGAAACAGTGCTCCGCCGACTGAGGGAGTCCGGGTTGAAAATTAAAGTGGAGAAATGCCATTTTCTCCAAGCGGAGGTGAGGTTTCTGGGGCACCGAGTATCGGCCCAAGGGGTAGGCCCAGACCCCGACAAGATCAGTTCAGTAGAACAGTGGCCAGTACCTAGCACCGCAAAGGAACTGCGATCCTTTTTGGGATTTTGCAGTTATTATCGCCGGTTTATACCAGGTTTTTCCAAGGTGGCAGGACCTTTGCACGATGTTGTGAATGTGTGCACCAAAAAGGGTAGTGGGGCCCAGTGCAGTAAGTTGTTCCAGGGCTCTTGGACATCGGAGTGCCAACAGGCATTTGAGCATCTGAAGAGGGAGTTGACCTGCGCCCCGGTGCTGGGATATGCCGACTTCTCTCTTCCGTTCGTGCTGGAAACAGATGCCAGTGGCTCAGGTTTGGGCGCTGTCTTGTATCAGTACCAGAGTGGGAGAAAGAAGGTCATAGCCTACGCTAGTCGAAGATTGAGAGGTGCTGAACGCAACGACCGGAACTACAGCAGCATGAAATTGGAGCTCCTGGCGTTAAAGTGGGCTGTAGCAGAAAAGTTCAGAGGTTATCTGCTGGGATCTCGGTTCACTATCCTCACTGACAACAACCCGCTCTGTCATCTAAACACGGCTAAGTTGGGAGCGGTGGAGCAGCGGTGGGTGGCACAGCTGGCTGTGTTCAATTTTGAGGTCCGCTATAGGCCAGGGCGTTGTAATACAGCAGCTGATGCTCTCTCCCGGAGGCCAGAGCTGGAAGATGTGGAGATAGTGACAGAAGATGCAGAGTTTGATGGCTGTGTGGCCATTTGCAATGCGCTACAGGTGGGAACTGCTGTAGAACCAGATCTTGCAACAGCTAGATTGGGTCCAGTTGAGCTGATTGAAGGGGAAGTTAGCCCGGATCCTGGCCTTGGAAACACTCCAACGTTACCTGGGTATACAAAAGAAGAGCTCTGTCACTTTCAGGATACTGACCCTTTTCTGAGTATCCTAAAAAGTTTTTGGCGGGCGAGTAGGAAGCCTTCTGCCCGCGAGAGACGGAGTTTGCCTCAGCAAGTGCGTTCATTGCTCAAGCAATGGGACAAGTTCAAGGAAGATGGAGGATTATTGTATCGGGTAGTCGATGATGTGTTCCTAGGTGAGTGTCAGCAGCTGTTACTTCCCAGGTGTCTGGTTGAGCCAGTGCTACGAAGCGTTCATGACCAAATGGGGCACCAAGGAATTGAGAGAACGTTGGGCTTGCTCAAGCAAAGGTGTTATTGGGCAGGGATGCATGAAGCTGTAGACAAATGGGTGAAAAATTGTCAACGTTGTGTGCTTGCTAAGATGCCACAGCCTAAGATTCGGACATCCTGGACCCCTTTTCTGGCTTCCCGTCCATTGGAAGTGGTAGCTGTTGATTTTACTACCCTTGAGGCCGCCTCTGATGGTCGAGAAAATGTCTTGGTGGTGACGGACGTTTTTACCAAGTTTAGCCAGGCATTCCCCACCCGGGATCAGAAAGCGGATACCACCGCCAAGGTCCTCTTGAAAGAGTGGTTTCTCAGGTATGGAGTACCGCAGAGACTGCACTCCGACCAGGGTAGGAACTTTGAGAGCGCAGTCATAGCAGAGCTTTGCAGATTGTATGGGGTACGGAAGTCAAGAACTACTCCGTACCACCCGCAAGGAAACCCCCAGTGTGAGCGATTCAACCGCACGCTGCATGACCTGCTGCGCTCATTACCACCTGAGAAGAAGAGGAGGTGGCCTGAACATCTGCCAGAATTAGTGTATGCTTACAACGTGACACCTCACTCCTCCACAGGATATTCCCCATATTACATGTTGTTTGGGACACAACCGCACCTTCCAGTTGATGCGTTGTTGGGAAGGGAGCCTGAGGAAGGCACGGAACCCAATTGGTTGTCTGTTCACAGGGAGAGGCTCCAGGACGCCCATGCTAGAGCGAGAGCGTATGCAGAGAAAAAAGCAGTGGAACGGACTGCCAGGCATGAGAGTGAGGTGTACTGCCCTGAAGTCGCTGTTGGACAGCAAGTGTACTTACGGCACCGTCCTGCAGGAAGAAATAAGATTCAGGATGCGTGGGCACCAGAGGTTTACGTCGTGAAGGATGTTCAAGGAAATACGTATACGGTGGAACCTGACGGAGGAGGTGTGCAAAGAAGAGTACATCGGGCACATGTTCAACCTTGTCCACTACCGACCCCGGTGCCAGCACCGCGTAGCAAGTTACGGGCGGTGAAGGAAGGTGTTATTCCACTGGTCAAGAGACCGTCATCGCCTTTGGACATGGAGTGTATAGTTGTGGATGAGACATGGCGAACTGCGTGTGGGCAGTCATCACCTTTGGGGAAAGCAAGTCTGGAACAATCCAATCCGCAAGTAGAGGTTTCACTAGAGCCTGAGTTCAGAGAATACGAGGGCGTCGATGAATCACTAACTGTGTTGGAGACAAATGTAAATGAAGGAATTGTTGGCGTGGAAGTGGTCCCAACAGATTTGGTTCCTGATACTGCAGTGAAGTGTCCAGTCCCGGCTCAGAGACATAGTTTGGCTGTCCCAGTGGAGTCAAGCATACCTACACCGATACCACGTCGGTCCCAAAGGCAGACTGCGGGTAAACACAGTAACCCCTACAATTTGCCCCAGTCCATTTGTAACTCTGTGTCATTCAGTCCAGACGTTTTGTCTCAAGTTTTGGCAGGTATGGTAATGTACACGTCTGAAAAACTGAAAGGTGCTGTGGACAGCTAAGACGGAAGTCCACGTGGACGTTGACTTATGGCAGGGGAGAGTGTAACCAGGGCAAAAATAGCCTGTAGTCATGCCAGCCCGCCGCTAGATGGCACCCTTGTGCATATGTGTAGTGCAGTAACAAAGAGAGTAAGAGAAGTTGCGTTGGCAGAAAAATACCAGGAAAAATACAGAGGTTCACAGCACGCGTGAGCTGAACTGCGTTAGAAAATAACACCAATCTTTGTGAAAGAATAGAGGAAACCCTCATTTTGGTGTTGTACTGTAGCAGTAGTTGTTCACATGGATTCCGTGTTTCTCCCGAGTGCCAGAGATTTCTGTGTGGAACGATTGTACAGGCCATAGTGACGGAGATTGAGCGTGAGTGTTTGTTCAATGTAATCGTTACATGGTATTTGAACTTTATTTTACGACAGCTCGTGTTATTATTGAGGTCAAAGTAAACAATACTTCTGTTTCTGTGATAAAATAATATCAGAGGGGAGAACGAGGAGAGTGAGTGTCCACGTGAGCTGTCAAGCGCGTGAGCTTTCGAGTGCGGTGCAGCGCTTCACAGAGTGAGTGTCATTTGTTTCATTTTTTTTTCTTATTGTAAATGCTTATATTCACTCGAATAAGGTATTTTGTTAGCTGTGTACTGTTTGTAATGTCAGCAGTCATACAAGTTTATTGATAATATGTTGTAAGAGATGAAGATGAGTATAGTAATGTTAATTGAAGTGTGTAAAATGTTGACTTCTGTCTTACAAGTGTGAGTGGCTTTTGAGAGTGTGTTTTTTGTCATGTTTCTGTTTTGTTCTTTATCACAGAAAAGCATAAAAAGCCACTACCGTTGTTTATTTGAGGGTATAAGTGCCTACATAAATAGTTTGGTGTACTTTGTTTTATTTTTGAGAACGTTACAATTATTTTCATAAAGTTGAAAAGGGAAAATTGATACAAATTGAGTATTGTGAAAGAAAACTTACTGAAGGGGAGATACAAAAGTGTGATTATTATTTTTTATTTTGGTTTGTTTCTTTGTACATTTGTGGAACATTGTGATTCACACCGTGCGTGGTGAACTGTGTTTGGAAGTGTTCCCTTTTGTTATTTTCCTATTGTCGCTGTATACATTTGATTTATACAACTGCCCACAAACGGGAAATCTAGACATTAACGCCGCTTCTTTCTCATACGCGGTCAGAAATAAAGAATCCTCTTTTTTTAGATGTTTGGTTGTGTTTGAGTTTTGTATAGAGAACACATTCGCACGGCCACATGTACATTTTGGGTGCCCTTTAAATCTGGTCATGTACATCATCCCGTCTATGAAGGCTCTAATATTGAAACTGCAGGAAGAAGCACTCTGGGGAACGACATGCGAAATAACTTCAGTAATTAACTTCAGACTCAGTTAACTGTCAGAGCATCCCCGGCGGAGGACACAACTTCACACAGGGGGAAAGTGAGACCCCGTCTCTCACACACACACACACACACACACAAATCCTATGAATGGCTCTGTGGCGTGGTCAGGCGAGGTGTTTCCATGGTGATGCTGCATGTTGCATGTGTGTGTGTTGCAGGAGTATGTCACACGCCGACCGCTTCATCAGTATGCTACAGATGCAGCGGAGAGAGCACACAGGCATTTCTCACACCGACAGAATGAGCTCACGCGCACACGTACACACGTACACTGATTCCACTGACACAGATTCCCAGGCATAAAGGAGAAAAGAGGAGAAACTGCGTCTAGGAATAGCAGCACATTATTACAGAACGAAGTCCACTTAGCTTTGATGTTACTAAATCCAATCATCAATGCCGACTATCAGATACCGCAGAGCCACAGAAAGAGAGAGATTGTGTGAGATAGAGAGACTCCACTCCTCAACGCAAGATCAATGGCTTTAATGGGGGGCTTGTTGCTCCACAGGACACACCTCCATCACAGATGTGGGCTTGCCGAGGGGTGTGTGACTCCTAATAAACCCCCATCCTTTCCGGCATTTGATGAAGTGGGTGAGCGAACGTGCATTTGAAAGTTGCGTCTTCCCTTTCAGAGAGTGTTGAGACACTCATCCATCAGTCTGGGTTTATGTGTGTGTGTATCTTACAGTGATGTGTAAGCAGCGTAAACAAATGTCGGCCAAACGCAACCACAGCACATCTCCAGTTACCGAGTGACTATCTTAAAAATAAAGCTTCCAAAAGCTGGCCTTTTGCAGCAATGCCATGGAAGAACCGTTTGGGTTTGAAAGAATGTGAATGAAAGAACCATTTTTTCTTACAGTAAAGAACATTTTAATCATCTAAAGCAGGGTTTTCTAAAAAGGAGTTTGTGAAAGAACTGCAGAACTGCAAAAACTATTAATAAATTATATTGAATGTAAAATTAAAATAAATAAATGGGGCTGCAAGATAATCGCTATATATCTAAGTATCAAATATAATTATTAGTACAATTGTAATTTACAACAGTAATATATTTTTGAATTTATTTAGGTTAAATACTACTACTATTGCTAGCAAAACTAATACTACTAGTAATAATAATAATTATTATTATTCGTATTATTATTATTATTATTATTAGAGAACAGTGAACATAAAAATGTGTCATTAAAATATTTTAACTTTTTACATTTAAACTTAAAATATTTTAGGGGGTGAATATCATGCTATTATTATATATAATATTATAAATATTATATGTAATATTATAAATACTACAGTAACAGTTAACAGTTAATAATTTTGTATTATTATAATAATTATCAAATATAATTGTTAGTACAATTGTAATTTACAACAGTAATGTATTTTTGAATTTATTTAGGAAAAATACTACTACTATTGCTACCAAAACTACTACTACTAGTAATAATAATCATAATTATTATTATGATTATTATTACTAGTAGTAGTAGTAGATACCAATTATGATTATCAACATTAGAGAACAGTGAATATGCAAATGTGTAATTCAAATATTTAAACTTTTTAAATTTAAACTTAAAATATTTCAGGGGGTAAATATTATATGTAATATTATAAATACTCCAGTAACTGATGATTGACATCACATCACAGAGTTTACCGGTATTTTGGTAGTGATGTGTGAATGGTATCTAACATGTAAAAAGACAGAACGCCGCTGTGTGTGTGAACAGCACATTTGTGTCTTTACCGGGAAAGTCATTCCGGTAATTTTACTGTAATTTACCAGGATTGCTGCTTGAAAGGGGCTATAGAGAACAATTTTTGGTTCCCCAACGAACCATTCAGTGAATATTTTCCGCTCAATGTGAAGAATAATCGAATGAACATTTTCCCACTATAAAGAACCTTTTGTGGAATGGAAAGTTTCCATGGATGTTAAAGGTTCTTCATGGAACCATCAATGCCAATAAAGAACTTTTATCTTGAAGAGTAACCAAAAAAAGGAAACTACAACTACGCTGACCATTTCTGATTTGTAGCATCCTCAGCATGTAACTTCAAGGAAATATCAATCTGAGAAGTCACTGTGTGGGCAGATATGCACTTCCTTCATGTTGAAACCGTCTCACACACATCTCACTGTGAATCCCATTCATTCTGCACCTCTAACAGACGTCATTCACACAAAGAGAGCTTCACTCGTACATACGCCCACCGTCTCTCTGACGTTCAGATCATCTGTGATAGAAAAGACTCGCCATTTATGATAATGACTCAGGTTCACAGAAACCGAATGAAATGTAACGGAAGTGACAAAGAGCAATAGTGCTAAAGCCAAACGTTTGATGACGAGATACCTGCCACGCGTGAGCTGGACGTCGGCATGAATCCCACCAGCATCACGGCCGCGAGCAGAAGCACACAACATCCGAGCAGACGCCGTGAGCTCCTCACGACCAGCCTTGAACTGGAGCTCTCCATTTTTTGCTTGTTTCTTATTCAAGACAGTCCATCTGACCCTGATAAAATGTCACCCGGATAGCCACAGGTCTTCCCGCTTGGTATCCTTCCTCTGTACATTGCTGTGAGAAGGGGAAACACATAATCTGTTAGAGAGTAAAGCTGAATCTCACATCGAGCGCTCATAATAAGATGAATCATTCTTCCCACATCAATCAATCAATCAGTTTTTTAGGTTCCATTATTGGCAAATAGACTGCTATACTGTGTACATCTTATATAATATGTTGTTTATTGTATATTTTGAAGATATTTCGGTAACAATATGTGTAGTGCATTATAAAAGTATTTTTAATGCATTAATTATGCCTTTTAATGCACTTTATAATGCATTGTGTGATGTCATGAATAATTGTAACCACAGTTATAATACATTATAATGCACCTTTAGATATTATAATGCATTAAAACACGGCAAACAACCAATTATAACAGATATAAGGAATCTGTGAATATTATAATGCATTTTAACTTTGGTTACCTATCTATTTATGAATAGATATAATGCATTATAATGTACATTATGAGTACCTTTATAATGCATTATACATAAATGCTTTAAGTAAAGTGTTACCGATATTTCTTCTGAGAAAAAGAATCAGTGATAAAACTTTCACAAGAGATCTGAAATGTCTTATGGTCAAGATACCAATGTCTACAGTCAAATATCTATCTATCTATCTATCTATCTATCTATCTATCTATCTATCTATCTATCTATCTATCTATCTATCTATCTATCTATCTATCTATCTATCTATCTATCTATCTATCTATCTATCACACATGCATCATCCGTAGTATGCAAATTTTCATTTATTTCAATGCCATGCAAACCTATAATGCCACAAAGTGAATATACACAGTGTGGGAATGTAGGTTATAATGACAGATCATTGGTGCGCGCGGCCCAAGGCTCCTGTGAGGTTAATATCACGCGCATAATGTCAGACAGGTATCGAGATAACGGGCATGATCTGAAGCAGATACATAGCGGTACAGATGGAAAAGGGCGGGTGTGGGAACCGACTAAGCGCATACACAGGGTCAAAGATGGAAAAATAGCACCTTCAGACGCTTATACCGGCAGAATCTCACCAACCCTAGATCATATTACACATTTTTTTGGTATTTTTGAATGGGATATTGATATGCAAAGATACAGAGGGTGAACAGCGCCGTATATAGGAGTCATTTTCGTTACCTGTCATGTTGAGATGCACCTCGCGCGGATGCGGCTCACGCGCGCGCCCCTTTACACACCAGATATCAAGATGAAAGAACGGCCATAAATAGGAGAATATCGATGTTATCGGTGCAGGGAATCAAATCAGATGAATCATATCATATATTTACGCTGACAGCTCCTCGTATAGACGGTATCCAGTTCGTTGCTCGTGCGTGGTTCATTTCCCGGTATCCGGTGTAGTAGATATATTTGTGCAGAAGCGGTTATAACGGTCTCGCTCTTCCCATGAATGGCCCATTTTCCAAGATCCCATCCCCTCCAAACACGCCGGACAGCTTAAAAAAATACGCGGACCGCTTCTAAAAGATATCGTTGGCAGTCCATGTCCATTTCTTCGGCATAAAACACTCCATTCAGGAGAATTACGCCTTATCGATATCTGCGGCGCTCGGCAAAGACCCGCCCCTTCTATTTATTCATATGAAACGTATAGAATAAACGAGGCACTGTCATTGGCTGTCCGCGGGATCCCTTAGCGACCCTCACACATGCATCTTATTTTAATTTTATATTAATATTAAATTAATTGTATCTTGTTCAAATACTGGACCTTTAGTCATTTTCTAGGCGCATAACAAATGACTAACGATTTTTATTGTGATACATTTGTGCTATTTGTGTCTATAATAAAAATTAAAAAAAATTGTCGATGTACCTGTCCGATACAGTGTTTGAAAAGTTAATATATTTGTATCCCTTATGAAAAATTATCCATGGCTTAACTATTGTTCATATATTTAACCATGCTATTTATAGCAAAGCATGCTACAAATTTTATGACAACTTTACTGTAGTGACAAAATGGTAATTTTGGAAAGTGAGCTGCAATAGAGCTGTAATAATATAAAATAATAGGCTACATACCCTTTTCTTTGGCCCATTTGAGACCCAACAAGATCATATTAACATCAATTTCATTTCACAACCTTTGTGCTACTCGCTAGTAAAAGATTACACTTGTAGAACTGGAAAACCTAGAATTTTTGTATTCAAACGAGTGACAAAATAGGAAAAACAGGGAGTATTTATTGACAAATACATGGTATGAAAAAAGTGCAAGTTTGGGCCTCATGAGCTGATCCATATCACCCCACAAAGGTTCCAGATTCACTGAAGGCACACCAGACAAATCCAGGCATGAAAAAAAAACTATAGAAAAATGACGCTAAAGTCACAGTATCTAAATGTGTTGATTTGAGAGTAGGACCCTCTCATATGAGCAGTTATATGAGCTAAATAAATCATAAGCACTTACAAATCACAGATGTAGCCACATAGTTTTCTGACAAATACAGATCTATTTCGGTTAAAAACGATGGAATATATTTAATATTTCTTCATATTAACATGGCTATATTCATATATCAAATCAAAGGCATTGCATTTAATTTTATTCAGAGCAATTATAATTATATATATATATATATATATATATATATATATATATATATAAATAAATAAAATCAGTCTTACCTTTCCAATTTAAATGATACCAATCTACCTTTTTATGGAACTGACTTTAAAAAGATATGACCAGTCCAGACTTGAAGAAAAAATATTAGATGACTACTCTTTATGCAACTGGCAACAGATTACAGTATGCCACTTCTCAGACATTCCACGACCCGACAAACGCAATTGAACATGTGAAACACACTGATCCGACAAAAGCCCATCAGAGTGTCTGTAGCCTTTGCTTGGAGTCTGTCAGTGCAGTGTGAATTGGCTTTAAAGGGATTGTTCACCCATACATTAATATTATGTAATTTTTTCACTCTCAAGTTGTTCCAAACCTGCATGATGTTCTTTCTTCTGTTGAACATAAAGAAAGATTTTGAAGAATGTGGATAACCAAACAGTTGCTGGACCTCTGTTGTCCGGCTATCACCAGACCAAGCTCAATCTTTTAAGACTGAATATTGGTCTGGGGAGTCTGCTTTGTATTTTCTACTGCACAAGGGGCGTGATCAATGGGCATAGTTCAAATGACTCTGCACGCATTTGGATAGTCCTTCAACCAATCAGACCAACGATCCATCGCTTCTCTATCTGTCATCATGTTAAACCCTCAAATAGCGCGCCAGGTGGATAAGCAGGTTTGTGATTGCCTCCCCGTGTATTTGTAACAGAAGCAGGATAGAAATATGTACAGGTTTCCAGACTGAGCTGCAGGGCGAAATCAAATCGCTGACAGATTGGGCTGGGTTTACCCAGTCTAGGACCTCTGACTTCCATAGTATAAAAAGAATACAAATGGAAGTCAATGGGGACCAATAACGGTCAAATAAAATTTCTTCTGTTGTATTAAGCAGAAGAAATAAATGTATACGTTTTTGAACAACTTGAGGTGGAGTAAATGATGAAAGAATTTTCATTTTTGGATGATCTATCCCTTTAAGAGCATGTGAGTGTAATGGCAAGAAACTAAAGCAGTAACTCATAATTTGAATGTCTATCCACAGGTATGCAAACATAGAGTGTGTTTGTGTGTCACTGGGAAGCTTTAGTTTCCACCTCATTGATAGACACAAAGCATGGTCGTCTGCGCACCCTTCTCTTCGTGTTGTGTTTGGGGTTCCTTTGATACATATCTGTAAAAAAAGATAGTCAAATAATATAATTAAAATAATATAAGTTTGTGTTTACATAATATGTGCGTGTACTGTGTATAAATATGTGTATTCACACACATGCATGTATATATTTAAGAAATATTAGCATGTATTTACTGTATATATATATATAGAGAGAGAGAGAGAGAGAGAGAGAGAGAGAGAGAGAGAGAGAGAGAGAGAGAGAGAGAGAGAGAGAGAGAGAGAGAGAGAGAGAGAGAGAGAGAGAGAGATGTTAGGAGGAAAATAAGTATTTGAACACCCTGCTATTTTGCAAGTTCTCCCACTTGGAAATCATGGAGGGGTCTGAAATTGTCATCGTAGGTGCATGTCCACTGTGAGAGACATAATCTAAAAAAAAAATTCCAGAAATCACAATGTATGATTTTTTAACTATTTATTTGTATGATACAGCTGCAAATAAGTATTTGAACACCTGTCTATCAGCTAGAATTCTGACCCTCAAAGACCTGTTAGTCTGCCTTTAAAATGTCCACCTCCACTCCATTTATTATCCTAAATTAGATGCACCTGTTTGAGGTCGTTAGCTGCATAAAGACACCTGTCCACCCCATACAATCAGTAGGAATCCAACTACTAACATGGCCAAGACCAAAGAGCTGTCCAAAGACACTAGAGACAAAATTGTACACCTCTTTTTGGTCATAATTCCACTAAACGTGTTTGGAGGAAGAAGAATGATGAGTACCCTCCCAAGAACACCATCCCTACTGTGAAGCATGGGGGTGGTAGCATCATGCTTTGGGGGTGTTTTTCTGCACATGGGACAGGACGACTGCACTGTATTAAGGAGAGGATGACCGGGGCCATGTATTGCAAGATTTTGGGGAACAACCTCCTTCCCTCAGTTAGAGCATTGAAGATGGGTTGAGGCTGGGACTTCCAACATGACAATGACCCGAAGCACACAGCCAGGATAACCAAGGAGTGACTCTGTAAGAAGCATATCAAGGTTCTGGCGTGGCCTAGCCAGTCTCCAGACATAAACCCAATAGAGAATCTTTGGATGGAGCTCAAACTCCGTGTTTCTCAGCGACAGGCCAGAAACCTGACTGATCTAGAGAAGATCTGTGTGGAGGAGTGGGCCAAAATCCCTCCTGCAGTGTGTGCTAACCTGGTGAAAAACTACAGGAAACGTTTGACTTCTGTAATTGCAAACAAAGGCTACTGGACCAAATATTAACATTGATTTTCTCAGGTGTTCAAATACTTATTTGCAGCTGTATCATACAAATAAATAGTAAAACAAAAAATCATACATTGTGATTTCTGGATTTTTTTTTTTAGATTATGTCTCTCACAGTGGACATGCACCTATGATGACAATTTCAGACCCCTTGCAAAATAGCAGGGTGCATAAAAAATAAAATAAAATAAAAATGATATATATATAGATATTGGTCGATTATTAAATATATACATGCATGCATGCATGTGTGTGAGTTTATATACATAATAATTATACACAGTACACACATATTACGTAAACACAAACTTATTTTGGATGCAATTAATCACGATTAATCGTTTGACAGAACTATATAATACAGGTTTTAAATTACATTATTTTATTATGGGTTTTTTTTCCAAACCTGCAATATGAAGGTGTGTAGTACCTTGGAAACTGACATAGTAATGCCTATTGCCCTTAATAACAGTAACTTCTGCATTGCTGTCCTCCTGAAAAGCTTTCTCCAGCTCTTGGGACGTTACAGAGGTCATACGTTGCTTGTCATCCTAAAGAAAAACAGTACTGAAACAAAACCACAGCCTGACCTTAAACATGAATTTCTCTCAGATGAGAGCATGGTCACTATGTTTGCAATCCAGTCTCACCGGTTGGCCGTACTCGATCCAGTTCTCGTGATCTCCTTTATAGTACCACATCCACTCTGTTGTCAGGATGTAGTGGACGGGTTTAGAGACGGAGGAAACTGTTGAAAGACGGCGCACAGGGTCACAGTCCCTGGTCATGGACACAAAATCCACCGGTCTCGAGCCTGGACTGAATTCAAGAGAAGGGATGAGTAAAGAGAGTGGGACAGCAAAAGGAAAAAAGGCATAGCTAATGTTTTTAATTACCAAAAAAAAAAAGCAAACTCTTGCATGCGCATTTGAACTGACCTGTGTTCATTCTTTGGGTCGCAGTAAGCTTTCTCTATTTCCTCCATGTTTCTTAAATCTCTCCAGCCTTTTTCGTCATAAACCTCCCACTTATATGGAAGATTAAAGTGGACAAGTACGCACTGGTCTGAAGCCATAAAAAACCCCCATTATATCTCAACTCTAAAGTAAATATGTTAAAGACAACAAGATTAACCAGGGGTTAGACATAGACACTAACCCTGAAACTTGCATTTCCGTCTTATGAAGTGCAGACAGATTTCATTCTTTTCCATCGGAGCAGCCGGTTTGACGCCTTGATCAGATATCAGTTCTGAAACATATATAAATTTGCACGTATTAATTAATGAATAAACGCAGATGAGCCAAAACATTATGACCTAATATGCTGTTGGTCCTCAAAATACTGTCAAAACTGAGGCATAGACTCTACAAGACCCCTGAAGGTGTCCTGTGATATCTGTAACCAAGACGTTAGTAGTAGATCCTTCAAGTCCAGTAGGTTGCGAGGTGGAGCCGCCATAGATCGAATGTCTTGGTCCAGCACATCCCACAAATGCTCAATTGGATTGAGGCCAGGGCAGCACCTTGAACTCTTCATAATGTCCCTCAAACCATTCCTGAACAATGTGTGCAGTGTAAACATGCCAGTTCCAGCTCACGTAAGACATTGCGCATTTGTTTGCTTCATTTCACAGCAGAATCGATTGTAAACAAGATACAGGTCGATACTGGATTTGCAGACATATTGAGATTAAAACACAATGCTGTGCCTCCTATTTTGGATCCGACAGGAATGGTGCAACACACTTATGTGAGTAAAACATGTTTTTTTATGTGTTAGTATTGCATTGTTACAGATCGTTTGATATCTATTGTTTACATACCTTAGCACGCTGTCAGGCTGGATAATCCTTTATTTGAAGTGTTATTGGTTCATTTGTGATCTGATTCGGACTTTTAACGCCAGGGCTCGCAAAGTGTACGTGTGTGTGTATACGGGTCAAGGTTATTCACTGATCGGGCCGAGTAAGTAATACAAAAATAACATTCCTTTCTTGATCGCACGCACACACGCGTGTTTGTTTGTTTGTTTGTTTGTGTGTGTGTGTGTACGGTTTGCAGTTATATATTCACATCGGGCCGGCCAAATAATACAAAAAAATTATATTCCAATCAATCGCGGGTGGATGAGAGATGAATCATTGTGCTTGTTTGATGAGCCCTGTGAGCGTTTCCCCAGATGATTCCCACATGTAGGCTACTGAGGGGAGCTGAAGCTCATTAAATATGCAAATATTATCCAATCCTAGCCATGGGCGTTTACTTTACTTCCAAGTCTTCAGTGCGGCATGCCCATCAAAACCGAGTGTTTTTCAGAGAGCCTCAAAACCAAGGCAGAAAATAGCCTATTACTTATTCATTATGATGTTTTTGAATGTAAAAACCACACAAATGTCATAAGTTGACCTCAGACAACAGTATAAAAAAAATGTAAAAAGCCAGTTCATGACACCTTAAAAATTTTGTGTGACTTGTGCCACAGTAGACTTTCTGTTGGCTCGGACCAGACGGAGTAGCCTTTGTTGCCCTCGTGCATCGATGAGCCTTGGCCACCCAACACCCTGTCACCAGTTTGTGGTTTGACCCTCCTCAAACCACTGTTGGTAAATTCTCACCACTGCTGACCGGGAGCAACCCACAAGCCTTGCCGTTTCAGAGATACACTGACCCAGTTGTCTTGGCCCTTGTCAAAGTCGATCAGATCTTTATTCCTACCATTTCTCCTGCATTCATGTTTTATTACGAGAACTGAATGTTTAACCCAGACCTTAATATGTGGCCTTGTTAGGAGATGACCAACGATAAACACTTCACCTGTGACTGGACATAATATCTTGGCTCATCAGTGTATAATTTGTGTGAACGAATATAAGTGCTCTTACCACTGCTCAGAGCTTGTGAGTTCAGGCGATAAACGCTCTGGTAGATGTAGGGCAGGTCATGGATGATGTCACCACCGAGACCCCGCTCCTCCAGCATCCTGCGGCTGTGCTCGTTGATGCCGTGATGCCGTTTGCACTTGGGGCCGAACAGGCAGTCGTCTTGCACAAAGTGCTGACAAATATGCACCTTAGTGCAACGCTCCATAAAGGTACAGGCCCCGAATAGCCCCGTGCTTTTATTATAGTGAGCACACACCTGCGTACATACAGCACGACAGGGATTCTTTAAATATCAGAGTTATATGCACATTAGAATATTACAAAACCCACACATGCATTTATTAATAATTCAATTCAACTAATGAAATGCCTTACACACACTGTGAAACTTCTAGATTAAACCAGTGCGTCACAGAGCTCAGCAAAACGTTCTACTTTACCTGTTCACAGGACATTCTCCTTTTCTTTTTTTTTCTTTTCTTTTTTTTCTTTTTCTTTTTTTTTAGGTCCAAACCAAAGCGGAGAAACACACTTAGGATCTTAGAATATCTCTCCATCAGCAACTCTTCATCCTGACCGCGGACCACAATTCTTCTCAATTCACCATTTGTTTCTTTTTTGTTTTTACATTAACATACTGACTGGAACGCTGATGAAGTAGAGCTTCATCTTGATGACTTTTCTTGTTTGTTTTTTTTAAATATATTTTTCTGAAGATTTTTTTTTTTTTAAAGATTACCAGCTTTTGATTGATGGTACTGATCAGTACATTCCAGGACATGACGCAGAAAACAAGCTCCTTTAGTGTTCTGATGGACTAATGCTGCACTCAAATATTCAATTACTTCACACTGTGACATTGTATATTTGGGTGTAACCAGCTGATGATTCAAACACGTCAGAACAAATGTCTGAGCGGTTACGTGAGCTCTGTTCTACTCTGTAAACATCTCGTAACTGAGCACACAGCGAAAGAAACGGAGAAGGGCGTTTCAAACGTCAGGAGAGGTACCTGGAACGCAGAAATATCCCAATCATAGCATGAGTTTGGCTTCGGGGAGGAATTCTCTCATGAGAATGGAGTCCAAAAGACCTTTAGGTAGCTATTTAAGCCTTCCTGTTTGTATTTCCTCACCTCTGGCAGTAGGGCAGGATCGTTCTGGAGCAGAAGCAGGAAGAGATCATCCTCGTTCAGTTCATGAAGGGTACACTCCCGCAGAAGGGGATAGTTATGTTGTGACTGGATATTATGGGAGAATTTACACTCCTTCCTGACAAACACAACCACAAAAAGCATATAATGATTTTTGTTCTCTACTTAATTCCCAAACTTTGGTTACACTTTATTTTAAGACGCCCTTTTTATTATGCATTTAAGTGCTGAGTATAATTAACTAACATGTAGGCTACTTACTATATAATTAGGGTTGTATGTAATTTAATGGTATTACTACAGTAAGTACATGCAACATATCTAACAAAGACTCTGTAAAATAAAGAGATTGAACGATATTGCTTTTACATGACCAATTACATTTTTTATGTCTTTGATAACCGATAGCCTATGCATTTTTATTTCTGCTTTTTGACAAATAAAAACTAAATTATCATTTTACTTCATACCACACTGAAAACATAATATGCATTGTGAATATTTTATTTATTGTTATTATTTATGTTGAGTAATTATCCAAGTAATATATGACTTGATATACCTTTGATTAGAGTTGCTGGGTGCTATTATTAATAATAACGAATTACGTGGTAATTCATATTATAATAATCAACTACGTAGAAAGATTTGTATAAATTATGCATAGATAAAAAAGCACTCGCCAATTTCTAAGCTTCATTATGTTCAAAGAAGCAAATGAACAAAAGAAAGTCATAATAAATATTAATAAAATAATTCTAGATACGTTAAATCGCATGGGTCATAAAGAACTTAAGTTATGAATTGCTCATTTTCATGCCACTAAATTGACATGATGAAAGCTGTTGTTATATTTAGTCTTGTATTAACGCATTTGTCCTTTTAAGGATAAAATAACTTTACGCACTACATTTAGTTAATATAATAGGAAAATCTTACACTAAATATCCAGATGTTCTTCCAACCTTACCTTCCTTTCCCATATCTGCAGTTGCCGTAAACAAAATACTTGCACAGATGTAAATCCTGACACTCGTAACATTCATTTTTGGAATATTTCTTGCAGAGTCGCAGGGATGTTTTCGCGACAACGATGTAGTCCGACTCTCCATCCTCTGTTCTAGGTCTGCTCTGGACCACTGTGAAGCGGGCACATTTCTTAACGATGTACCAGAAATCTGCTTCGGTTATCTCAAAGCGCTGGAAGACCCTCCGGTGCAGCAGAGATATCTCCATTGAGCCTTTATTGCTGCATAATATGCTGGTCGCATGATGTATAATCCGAGAGTAGCCAGACATATCCGCGCAGAAGTGAGACCACTGCTGGCCTGCTGGCTGCGCGTCTGTGTATTTCTAATTTCTAATCTGCGTTTCTACAGAAATGAAAGCGGAAACTGTGATAGCATTAAAACTATGATTCATGCCAAGTACTACCCAGTGCCAGCTATTTTCAAAATAAAGGTCTCACGGAAAACTCCCCCCTCAGGCGGTCCTGAGAAAACTTTTTATTGGAGTAGTACACTCAAAAAAAAAAGGTTCTATATGGCACCAAAAATGGTTCTTCGTCGTAATCATAGGGGAACCATTTTTGGTGCTATATAGCACCATATCTTAGCATGTTCTGTATATGGTAGCGGTGCTATATAGAACCTCTGAAGAACCGCTGAAGAACCACTGAAGCACCAAAATTGCACTTAAAGGTTCCCCTATGATTACGAGCCAAGAAGATTTTTGGTGCCATATAGAACCTTTTTTTGTGTGTAAAAATCCACACTATATGGATTCCATTATATATATATATAAAAAATATATATATTTTTTTTATTAACCATTGTTTTGTTTATGTTATGTATGTAACATTTATATTTTTGAAATCAACATTTTGAATTATTAGTAGTAACATTATTTTATTTGTATTAACATACTATTTGTATTTGTTATATTGCTCACAATAGTATTAATACAGCTATTTATTAAACACTGGAGTTTTTTTTAATCATATTATTGTTTGTCTAAAACACCCTTGATGTGGCGCTGATGTGGCTTACTGTTTTTATTTCATTTGATTTATTTTTTATTTACGAAATACATACAGAAATTGTACACAATGCACATATTGAGAAATTACAACAAAACACTGTAGACAAACAGCAATATACAGTGAGGAAAATAAGTATTTGAACACCCTGCTATTTTGCAAGTTCTCCCACTTAGAAATCATGGAGGGGTCTGAAATTGTCATCGTAGGTGCATGTCCACTGTGAGAGACATAATCTAAAAAAAATCCAGAAATCACAATGTATGATTTTTTAAATATTTATTTGTATGATACAGCTGCAAATAAGTATTTGAACACCTGAGAAAATCAATGTTAATATTTGGTACAGTAGCCTTTGTTTGCAATTACAGAGGTCAAATGTTTCCTGTAGTTTTTCACCAGGTTTGCACACACTGCAGGAGGGATTTTGGCCCACTCCTCCACACAGATCTTCTCTAGATCAGTCAGGTTTCTGGCCTGTCGTTGTGAAACACGGAGTTTGAGCTCCCTCCAAAGATACTCTATTGGGTTTAAGTCTGGAGACTGGCTAGGCCACGCCAGAATCTTGATATGCTTCTTACAGAGCCACTCCTTGGTTATCCTGGCTGTGTGCTTCGGGTCATTGTCATGTTGGAAGACCCAGCCTCGACCCATCTTCAATGCTCTAACTGAGGGAAGGAGGTTGTTGCCCTGTGCCCTCCAGCTCCACACAAGGAGCACATGTGCCCTCCAGCTCCACACAGGGAGCACCTGTGCCCTCCAGATCCACACAGGGAGCACCTGTGCCCTCCAGATCCACACAGGGAGCACCTGTGCCCGCCAGCTCCACACAGGGAGCACATGTGCCCGCCAGCTCCACACAGGGAGCACCTGTGTCCTCCAGCTCCACACAGGGAGCACCTGTGCCCGCCAGCTCCACACAGGGAGCACCTGTGCCCGCCAGCTCCACACAGGGAGCACCTGTGCCCGCCAGCTCCACACAGGGAGCACCTGTGCCCTCCAGCTCCACACAGGGAGCACCTGTGCCCGCCAGCTCCACACAGGGAGCACCTGTGCCCTCCAGCTCCACACAGGGAGCACCTGTGCCCGCCAGCTCCACACAGGGAGCACCTGTGCCCTCCAGCTCCACACAGGGAGCACCTGTGCCCTCCAGCTCCACACAGGGAGAAAGTGAAAAGTGGACTCAGAAAAAGCCACAGGGAGCACCTGTGCCTGCTGGGTCCCGCCAGGAGCCACATGTGCCCATCAGGTCCCAACAAAGAGGGAAACTCAGGATCCCTGAGTACCTGATTAAACATCTGAGAGAGGCCTCTTTAGAAACTGCCATGCCTGCCAGCTTCACACAGGGAGCACCTGTGCCAGCCAGATCCACACAGGGAGCACCTGTGCCATCCAGATCCACACAGGGAGCACCTGTGCCATCCAGATCCACACAGGGAGCACCTGTGCCAGCCAGATCCACACAGGGAGCACCTGTGCCATCCAGATCCAACAAGCCTCTAAGGGTACCTTTGGCTCCCATGCCAAGTCCAAAATGTAAGATCCCTGAGCCACCGAGGCAGGAGCTGCTGCAACAGAAGCCTCTAGCCCCCTTCCCTGAGGATTGAGCCTGTCTGTTGTGCAGCAGTTATTAACACGAGCACCGAGTGGAGAGATGTTCCAGACCCTGATCTGTGGAGCAAAGAGCTGCTAAGGCAGCGTTTAAAAATGCCCCAGAACTTGTGCCTGCCTCAAGCCTCAGAATCCCTAGGCAGCAGAGGGAAAAGTGGGAGCAGAACATCCAAAAGGAAGTGTCTATTCCTGCAAAAATCCCACAGTTGACACTTGTTTCATCGTGTTCCCCACAGCAACCATCCGGGTATCTCCAGGGAGCGCCCATGCCCAGTTGGAGCACAAAAGCTCCTGTAAGTCCCTTCTATCTCTTGTATTTACTTATTTTAAGATTTAAAAAAAAAAAAAAGTTAACACTGCCTTCAACTATGCTACTATGTTTATAAGGTCCTCTATTTAAAATACGATAAAAAGATACAGCTTTAGATTTAGTCTAAGAAGAACAAACCTGTCCAGTATTGCACGATTATATCTGTTCCCTCAACAAAAATCATGTGTGGAAATTGACAACTATTAATCTCCACAGATAAACACTTCAAAACTGAACCAAAGGACTTCAGCCCAGGACTGCAGCCTTAAGCTCAGGACTCACTCAGCAAAGAGCTTTGGTTAGTCTCTCCTATCTCTCAGTTTTAACATCACAGCAGCAGGATTATTAGGATGCTGTCACTTTGGATCCGGATTGGACACGCATCCAATGTCCTCAAAACTCATTTAACACTTTTTTTTACTCATTTAAGACTGTGCTGACGAGGATACTCAACAAAGTGGACATTTTAGCATTGGTCTGAAGCAACACTCTATGTGTGGAGATTCACAGATGCGTTCTTATTTTTGTGCCTTATAGTGCTTGAATGGTTTAATAGCACTTGAATGAATGATAGCGTGATCATATACTGTAACGCAGCCAAAAGATGACAGAAAAAAAAACTGATGCCGCGTTAATTGCGTTAAATTTTTAAGGCGTTAAACAAACAAAAAAATTAAATCGCATTTTATATAGGTCTAAAAAACCAAAAGCAATAAAAGTCATAAATGGAATAAAATAATTCTAGATGGCAAATATCAATGGGCTATATAGAACTTAAAAGCATTATGAACTGACAATTAAAAAAGAAAGGTTTCACAATATTGTTGATTTTACTTTGTTTTTGATTAAAGAAATGCAGCCATCGTGAGCACAGTAAAAACATCTTCTGAATGTCCACGTCCTGTAAAAAAAAAAACATATCTTTATGCAAACATGGACAGACTTTATGCTAATATGGACAGAAAAATTATCTATCCGAATAGAATAGAATAATTGGCTGGTCTGAGTATGTGAAAAAGAAACCAGAAACCAGCGTCCAAATGTCACTCCGTGGCCCAAATACTGAAACCTGTAAAGCAGTCCACAGTCTTTATAGGGTTTCATCCTGGTTACAAGGTGATGCTCTTTCTGTAGAGAAGCTCCTAGTCTGTAGACTGTTGTAGTCCACTGCGTGATTCCTAAAAGCAGTTGTACTGTAATGAAATCAAGCTCACTGCTCCAGGTCTCGGGTCGGTGGGTGCTCAGGGCCCAGGAGGTGAATCCTTATGTCTGCCCTCTGGAGGAGATCCAGCCCCTCTCTCCTCTCCACTCTACTGCAGCTACGCAACAACACTTTACCTGCCAGACAGCATAAAATAATAAAATAGACAATGTGTGTGTGTGCTGTCAAATCGATTAATCGCGATTAATTGCATTCAAAATAAAAGTTTGTGTTTATGTTTGAGTTTATATATACACATAATAATAATTATACACAGTACACACACATATTATGTAAACACAAACTTATTTTTTGTGTGATTAATATAATATTTTATATATAATATTATATATATATTATATAAAATATTGGACAGTTGAAGACTGGAAAAATGTTGCCTGGTCTGATGAGTCTCGATTTCTGTTGAGACATTCAGATGGTAGAGTCAGAATTTGGCGTAAACAGAATGAGAACATGGATCCATCATGCTTTGTTACCACTGTGCAGGCTGGTGGTGGTGGTGTAATGGTGTGGGGATGTTTTCTTGGCACACTTTAGGCCCCTTAGTGCCAATTGGGCATCGTTTAAATGCCACGGCCTACCTGAGCATTGTTTCTGACCATGTCCATCCCTTTATGACCACCATGTACCCATCCTCTGATGGCTACTTCCAGCAGGATAATGCACCATGTCACAAAGCTCGAATCATTTCAAATTGGTTTCTTGAACATGACAATGAGTTCACTGTACTAAAATGGCCCCCACAGTCACCAGATCTCAACCCAATAGAGCATCTTTGGGATGTGGTGGAACGGGAGCTTCGTGCCCTGGATGTGCATCCCACAAATCTCCATCAACTGCAAGATGCTATCCTATCAATATGGGTCAACATTTCTAAAGAATGCTTTCAGCACCTTATTGAATCTGCAATGGTCAGTATCTATCCAAAGTGGTCCAAGGAAGGAACAGTGGATGAACTGGTGAGAGGGTCATGGGCAGCCAAGGCTCATTGATGCATGTGCTGATAGAAAGGTGTCAGAATACACAGAGCATGGCAGTTTGGGGCTGCATAGCCGCAGACCAGTCAGGGTGCCCATCCACAGCACGTGAGCATCAGAACTGGAACACGGAGCAATGGAAGAAAGTGGCCTGGTCTGATGAATGACGTTTTTTTTGTCACGTGGATGGCCGGGTACATGTGCATTGCTTATCTGGAGAACACATGGCACCAGGGTGCACTATGGGAAGAAGGCAAGCCAGCGGAAGCAGTGCGATGCTTTGGGGAATGTTCTGCTGGGAGACCTTGGGTCCTGCCATCCATGTGGATGTTACTTTGACACGAACCACCTACCTAAGCATTGTTGCAGACCATGTACTCCCTTTCATGGAAGCGGTATTCCCTGGTGGTTGTGGCCTCTTTCAGCAGATAATGCAACCTGCCACAAAGCAAAAATGGTTCAGGAATGGTTTGAGGAGCACGAGTTTGAGGTGTTGACTTGGCCTCCAAATTCCCCAGATCTCAATCCAATCGAGCATCTGTGGGATGTGCTGAACAAACAGTCCGATCCATGGAGGCCCCACCTCGCAACTTACAGGACTTAAAGGATCTACTGCTAACATCTTGGTGCCAGACACCACAGCACACCTTCAGGGGTCTACTGGAGTCCATGCCTTGACAGGTCAACACAATATTAGGAAGGATGTATGCATCGTCTCTCTCTTTCTCTCTATACACCCACAGTAAAAGGCTTTTGTCCCTTTAAAAATAAATATAACTACATGTTTCCTTCAAATCAGAGTTTCTAAAGTTGCGATTCACCTTGGAGCAGCTTGCTTTGGTTCAAAGCTTTTAATAAAGAATATGCCTCTGAAACCAAGGCCACTCAAAAAGTGGGTGGTCACTGTTGTGTTCAAGCAGCCATTTAGTCACTCACCAAGCTTCATAAGAACGACAGCAAGGTTGAGTTGCGCAGTGGGAAGCAATGTCCGAGCCTCAGTTTCTTTAGTGCTTATAGAATGGCGGTACAGTTCAACAATCTTCCTCTGTGTCCATCTAAAAGTGCAAATCAAATTATGTGACCTTGAGGTTTGATGACAGATTGAGGTAACCAGATAAGCATAATGCACAGAAGTCCATCTCTTACTCTGAATAGGTTTGAAAACTGGCCCAGAGATCTGCAAGCTGCTCCTCCGCTTCTGCTACCAGAGGATGATCATGGCCATACCAGCGCCTCCTGCTGGCCAGTGCAGCTTGGAAGCATCTTTCAGCAGTCTTGGGCTCACAAAGACTCAACCTTAATAAATGTGAAAATATGCGGCAAGTAATTTTTGTATGTTTTACTGGCTGGTTCAAACAGTAGTCTTTGACTTTATTTCAAAGGCCTTACGGCGAATAAAAGTAAAAGTGGACTGTGGATGTTGCGTGTTTAACAAAGAATGGACAGCAAAATACTTTTCTACTTGTATCGGACAGAAAGTGGTGTAGAGAGTAAGTTAAAGACTACAACTACAAAGTCGTCATTTGACACAGCATCATTTAAAAATTAAATTAAAACTTAAATTTTTCACACTTTTTTTCTTACTTGTAAATGGCCTTCAGTAGCATGGCTGTGCCTTCCGCACAAGGATGGACAGAAATGTATCTCGAAGAGCTGATCTCTTTGAAAAGCCCTGGCACTGCACATAGTCGTCCATTCGCCACCAATGCCAGACACAGACGACAAAGCAGCTGTCCTGTGAGAGCAGATTGGAGCTACCAAATACATACACTAGACAAAATATAACTTGTCTTTTTATAAAAGTTATGTGAATGTGACATGAAATATGACATGCTTGTTACCAACTATCAGTTTGACCTCTGTGCTCTCAAGATGGGCTACTGTAAGAGACCTGGCAGTCTCAAGTCCCTTATGGCAGTACATCTCTGTGTTTTTCAGCAGATGCATTTGGACGTAAAGCTCTGCCAGCGTATGCTGCACTCTGAGCAGTAACCTCATACTGTCACTATCCTGCTCCATTCCCTGTGGAGGAAAACAGAATGCACACAATTTTTGACAATGATTAGCTAATCATATAATCGTGTATTATTTTTACCTTTTGGAAAATGTGATCTGCTTTTAGTAGCTGCTCCTCAGCCCGCTGCATCTCACCCAAACAGAGAAGAACTTTACAGCAGAACAATGATAATCGCCACACACTGCTGTGATCTGGAGGGTGAGCGTCTAAGAAAGACCAGGTGAACTTATTTAACATATAATGGTAATAAGCAAGCCATATAGTTCTGTTCTGCCATATAGTTATATTTACATGGATATGGAGTATAGTTATTGTAACGCCATATATTTCTGTCTATATTTACATGGATATGGAGTATAGTTATTGTAACGCCATATATTTCTGTCTATATTTACATGGATATGGAGTATAGTTATTGTAACGTCATATATTTCTGTCTATATTTACATGGATATGGGGTATAGTTATTGTAATGCCATATATTTTTGTCTATATTTACATGGATATGGAGTATAGTTATTGTAACGTCATATATTTCTGTCTATATTTACATGGATATGGAGTATAGTTATTGTAACATCATATATTTCTGTCTATATTTACATGGATATGGAGTATAGTTATTGTAACGCCATATATTTCTTTCTATATTTACATGGATATGGAGTATAGTTATTGTAACGCCATATATTTCTGTCTATATTTACATGGATATGGAATATAGTTATTGTAACGCCATATATTTCTATCTATATTTACATGGATATGGAGTATAGTTATTGTAACGCCATATATTTCTTTCTATATTTACATGGATATGGAGTATAGTTATTGTAATGGCATATATTTCTGTCTATATTTACATGGATATGGAGTATAGTTATTGTAACGGCATATATTTCTGTCTATATTTACATGGATATGGAGTATAGTTATTGTAATGGCATATATTTCTATTTATATTTACATGGATATGGAGTGGTTATTGTAATGCCATATATTTCTTTTTATATTTACATGGATATGGAGTATAGTTATTGGTAGTGACAGAAGCTGATTTTTAAATTTAATTTGATAATGATAGAAAAAATAGTGGGTTTTACCATTAAGATGCTCCCACGTCTGAGCCATCCGATTGTGAAAGGACGTCACAAAGTCAAATCCTCTTTCCCTTAGTAGTGTCCAATAATGTACAATATCAATTGTCATCTGTGGGTATTGTTTCAGGCTGCTTGACAAAAACTCCATGGTACTATGAAAAAGATGTAGATATGATATCTATATGTCAGTGTTGACTGAGATACGATCTATTTATTTCATTACGGACTGAAAACACCAAGATTTTCTAATCAAAGATAAATTGCAGTTATCGTACGCTGGATCGCTAAGGAAGTCCTGCAACTCCTTGAATGAACCAGTTTGCTTGAGGTGCCAAGGAATCTCTTCCATCTTCCTTGCCCAGCTACAAAGCTCTAAACTGGACTTCCGAAAAAACGTAGCAAGGATCTGATGGCAGGAATTCTGACCCTCCGTACCGTAAAGTAAAAGAGACAAGAGCACAACCGTGTGATTTGAAATGCCTGTTCTGTTTTGAAATGATATTGCTCTTCAAAAGTGTTTGTCCTCTATTTCAAGAATCCTAGTGAAAGGAATAAAAATATAATAAAGACGAATGAGACAAAAACAAACATCCTCACCATGCAACAATAGATTCATAGCCTGGCTGAGGGACTGATGCATGATGGTCAGAAGACCATTGTCTTTCTCCTGAACCCAAGGCCAAAAAGCAGAACGCAATCGGGCCCATTCCAAAACCTCGACTCTCAGATTACCACAGTAACCTAGATCTTCCAACAAAGCCAGAACCTGAGCCTCAGTCAGGCCAGCACGAGACACATGAATGAGGCAGAGTGTGTCCCACACCCAGCCTGAGAGATCTGTAGAGAGAGAGAGAGAGAGAGAGGAAGAATAAATGCTTATTAGCTAACTAATGAAATCTGAAAGTCAGGACAAGCATGGTTTTATATAATAAAGTAAAAAGGACTTACCCTCCCTGAGTGATGCAGTGCGTGCATGAGTCTCAGTGACTGTTGGAGCAGTTCTGCTGAAATCTTTAACCCAGCGATGTATGACCTTCACCCAGAGCTCTGGAACCGAATCAGCTTCTACATAATCCTCCAACAGCTCCATCTCTTGCTCTTTCTCCCTCAGCACTGCACACGTCCGTAACTCCGTGCCAACGAGCGCTAAAAAGGCTGGCAGGTGGCACTGCTTCTTACACACAATTCTTTGCAAAACACTGGTTGGCAGCTCCTTGTAAGGTAAAGCCAGATGTCTGAGCAAAATGCTCCGCTGAACACTAGGATCGGAGATATGGGGACAGCTGAGAATCTGGACATCGGTCCTGCTGGTGAGACTTTTGTAAGTGAGGTCAGTAAAGGTTGTTGTGATGATCATTTTACAATAGGGAGGCAGAGCATCGGGCAGCCATCGTAGTGCCTTCGCCTGGAAAACAAAACATAGGAATAAAGTGTTCATTTTATTGGAATAAAGAAGTTAAAGGCAACACAGGGGACTGAAAGATCACCTCTTGCTTTGAGAGTCCAAGTGTTTCTGTCAGAAGGTCAATACCATCTACAAGAATAATACAAGGCCCAAGATTGGCTGCTGCCGTAAATGCCTGGGCCGCTCGATGGAGGTACTCAAACTCGATGACGTCTTCCAAATCTGGAAAATCACCTGCAGAAGCAAATTAGATGCAAAATATTATAGCATTTGGTCTTTATTTATGGTGCTCTAAAACAGGGGATCCAATTTCCTGCAGCGTTTAGCTCCAAAACTCATATGCCAAGACCTTGATTAGCTTGTTCAGGTGTGTTTTATTAGGGTTGGAGCTAATGCTGCATTCCATTTACCTCGGAAGAGGGATATCGAAGCTGGGAATAACATCACACCCGAGTTGACCACATTCCAGTACACAGGTCGGAAAACTAACATGGACTAGGCATGTCTAGGCAAACCTTTGTTGTAATTGCTCTTTCAGAATACAAACACATAAAAAAGTATCATGTCCAAATAAACAATACATTACTACAGTTGCACTACAGTTGATGCGCTGAGCAGCCATATTGGATTCTGAAGTCTGGGTTGTTGTGGTTCCTAAGAGTTTTTCAATCACTCCCACCAGTTAAAGTTCATACTGGGAACTTGGAATTTCCCACTTCCGAGGACAATTGGAATGCACCTCAAGGCCCAGAGTTGACAACCCCTGCTTTAAAATATTATTTAGATTATTGTTTTTTCTCCTTGCCTGGTCGGGCCAGTACAGTACAATTATTTCAAAGATAATATTTTCACTCATAATTTTCGCACAAACGTGTTTCCGTTAAAATAATAGATAGAAATCATATTTGTTGTATATAAATATATAGGAAACTCCAAGACTCATAAACACACTTCTGCTGGAAAAATGAGGAAACTTACCATAATGTGCTCTTCGAAGTTGAACAGTACACTGTCTAAGCATAGACCTGACATCAGTGCTGGATGTGCTGGTTCCACAGAAGTGAGAGATGACTGGAAATCCAGGATTCTGTCGGCAGAAGGCCCGCAGCCACCACGCTGCCAGAGTGGACTTCCCACAACCCCTTTCACCACATACCAGTAAGATAGACTTCTCTGAGTCTTTCTGGTCAACATCACTGGAAGCAAACGATCATTTGACCTATATAATATGTTTATCAAACACAGTTTGCCTGCTGTATTTGGTTTTTATCTTCTTACCATGTGAAATGAGCACCTGGATTTCTTGTGTGTTTCTCAGATTTTGTATTATGGGTTATAGAATGCAGAAATTTGTTTAATGCATTCAGTATTTCTGTGGTGGGTCCTGAGGGCACAAACCAGTCACACAATCCACGTGCATGGCTCTTATGGTAATGCCGATCGAATGAATCCTGCCGTCCTAAAACCAAACAAAACCTTCATATTCGGTTTTGGAGAAACCTCAAAGCCATTTAATAACTCAAAAAGTAGCAGGCTGATACGTCATAACCTTTCCCTGGGTTTAGGCCAGAGAAAGAATTCAAACAAAATATGAATTGTTCAAAATTACTATTATTACTTAAGTCTCTGAGACCAAAATATAAATAAAATATACATGTAGATATATATAAAATATAAATATTAAAAAAATAAGTAATAAAATAAAATCTAGAATTAGTTTAAAAGCCTTTTATTAGGTAACAAAAACTGGTCCAGAATTATATGCCTATACCTATGATGGGATGTTTTGGATCCTCATGAAATTTACAAATGACTCCTTCCCAGTCCACCCTTATCATCGCCTCAAGTTCATGAAGGTTTCTGAAGAATCTGTCACACAGTGGAAAGAAAAAAAAGGATGCATTTAAACACACACACACACACACACACACACACAATTGGACTTTAGTAATTTAAATAAATCTGTATTTGTGTTTCAAGACACTATGGTCTGTGTACTCAAACCTGACAGGAAGACAATGATTTATGATCCTTCTTTTTATATCTCTCATTCTCTGTCTTTCACTTTGGCTTTGATTGGATAGCATGTTCAAGAAGATGCGCATTTCATCACTGCCGTCATCCTCTATGTCCTGTGGGGTATAGTCTTTAAAATAAAAGAAGCAGCTTCTGTGGTTGTCAATGAAGGCTGCCTTGGTGATCTCCAGCTCTGTCAGGCTACAGGTGCGATACCTGTCCTCCATGACCCAAGGGTAACCAGCCTTTGCAGCGACATGCACGTTCCTAGCCACCTCAGACAAAGAACATGGTCCGATATCAGATTGAGAAACATTCTCCCCTGGCAGACATTGTCCATAACTGTGTCCAAGAAGACAGATGAAGAAAGATGAGCGGTCAATGAGATCCAAGCTGATTTTCAGCTGCTGGTCGAAAAGATCTGGCTTATTTATCTGATGCCCATCACCGTGATTATTTTCATAACCCCTTTCTTGTTTGCTTCGCTGCAAGTCCACGGGTCTGAAACAGGTGCCTCTTGTTTGGCAAAGCGCATCTAGGTGGGGAAACACCTTTGCTTTCAGGTAAGACAACTCGTCTTGAAGATCACCTGGAAAATAGCACAGATAAGGCTGAAGAGGAGACACCAGGCTGTCAGAAACGCCAATCATTTTTTCTTGGATGTTTATTCCTTGCATTTTTAGTGTGTGACACTTTTCAGAACTCTATGTACATTCAACACAGAAAAAAAAGAAATGCACAAAGGATAAAAGGTATAAATAATCCTTTTAATCTCTCCATTACTAAAAATTCCAGTCAGTGTATCTTTAAGTCAACCAATCCTTTCTTGTGGTCTATCATGTCAACAACTTGTTGCTAAGGTAACCGTAATTATAGGTTTAATCTGATTCTGAATCACCTAGTTCCGTTTCCCCCAACCCGCTCAAAGCAGTAAACAAAACCCACACAGTCCCCAGGTCAGTTGTTACAGTCTATGACACAATCCCCTCATAACGCTCGCTCTATGAATTGGCATCCCGTCGAGCCAATCGACGCGAGCCACGATCGGAACGTGTAAAATCGGACATGTAAGGCGGTGATTGGACGACGCCGGCTGCGGACCGCTCTCGGATTGGCGCGGTGTTGTGCGTGGGGTGCTGTGATTGGCTAATGACGGCTGAGCACAGCCCTAAAGCGCATGGGTTCATAAAGCCGACTTCTCTCTCTGTGTCCACGCACTGCAAGAGTTCATCGAAGCGTTCAGGGTGCAGCAACAGCTCAAGGCGTTAATCTGCTATTGAGTCTCATTAATAAACCGTTTTCCTTTCTAAAGCAATGAGGCGACTGTGGATTATCGGTCTCCTCTGTACACTACTGGCTTTCGGTGAGTATATTTGATTAAATGGCCATGAAATGCAACGTTATGCAGTTCGCTGTCTTTGAACTTGACAAAGCTTCAGTGAGTGTTTGCAGTAATGCTGCTGTTTTTGTGTGCTTCCTCTTTTTGCCATGTAGATTTAGTATTTTATACCTGTATATCGAGTTTTTTTTATTTAATATATAATACTCCATTTGCAGAAATGTTAACTCTTCCTAAATGGGAATGATTCAGAACAGGAAATAAAACATGGAGAGTGGATTTGACTTGCATGTGCTTCTGGAAGTTTCCTTAAGATTGAAATGGCCTTCATGTTTTCAGAAGCCGTTTAATAATGATGCTATAAAACAACAAATTGCATTGAAATAGTTGGTCTAGTAATGTACAATCAAATAAATAAAAAAGCCTAATATAGTAAAGCAAGAGAGAAATGGAACCATGTAGTCTAATTGCACATTTTAAAGAGCAATTGAATCATCCATCTTGAACCATGTGAACTGTCACATCAAGGCCTTTTTACTGTCTAAATAGGATCTTCTGGATCAAATCAAGAGCATTTCGCACATTTCAGAGCCTTACCTGGTCTATTTTAATCAAATTTCTCTTCACAGATGTCCACATTCATGTAAAATGAACAAACATCCTTGCTAGGCACAATAGGGTTTTTTGAGCAAATACACTTAGGAATTCAGTTCTAAAACACTTGTGATTCAAATAAGAGTTAAGCATTTTGGTGCTGTGTGCTGTTATATCATTAAGTTGAATAACACCATAAAAAAAGGCACTTCAAAAGATACAGATTCTATCACCACAGTTGCATTCACATTATTTGTGGTTTTATAATCTTTGTTTTGCATGATTGCAGCATCAGTGAAAGCTGATGATGACGTTGACATTGACGGCACAGTGGAAGAGGACCTTGGGAAGAGCAGAGACGGATCCCGCACAGATGACGAGGTTGTTCAGAGGTCTGTATGGACTTGAACTGCACTTGACTGATTTGAACATTCAACATTAAGATTGTGGAAAATTACTGTGACCCTTCATTTAGATTTGGATCTTAAAGTGATCTTAGCTGCTATTTTTAGCGTATTAAATGCATTTGTTTATCTCGTACAAGGTTACATTTGGATATATTCACTTTAAGCTCCTTGAAGACCATAAGTGATCCCCAATGGGGGTTGGACATCTGGTTGATGCATTTATTTAGTCTTGTTTCTCAATACCCAGGGGTAAATGGTAATAAGTCCCCAGAGGAACAAACATGTCACAAGCATCCTTTGCGCTCTCCATCTCTTCTCTAACAGGGAGGAAGAAG
The DNA here is from genome assembly GCA_023566225.1 of Romanogobio albipinnatus. Lineage (NCBI taxonomy): Eukaryota > Metazoa > Chordata > Actinopteri > Cypriniformes > Gobionidae > Romanogobio > Romanogobio albipinnatus. The sequence continues at coordinate 48,567,449 of CM042245.1, read as the reverse complement.
CCATTCAGCTAGATGGTTTGAACGCCTCTCAAATAAAGGAAATCCGTGATAAAGCAGAAAAGCATGTATTCCAGGCAGAAGTTAACAGGATGATGAAACTGATCATCAATTCTCTGTATAAGAACAAGGAGGTGAGTGGTGGAGGTATTCGAAGATATTAAAGGTAAGTTTTGTCAGATTGACACTTCATAATTTTTTTTTGCACCCTAAAGATCTTCCTTCGAGAACTGATCTCTAATGCTTCCGACGCCTTGGATAAGATCCGGTTGTTGTCCCTGACCCACGACGATGCCCTTGCTGGAAATGAAGAGCTTACTATTAAAATTAAGGTGCGTTAAAAAGGAGTCCTGAGACTTGCCGTTTCTGATCAACCCTGTCTACTGAACCAACAGTTTTTAAAATTTCCAGTGGAGAGAACGAAACCTAACATCACATTTACATTTGCATTGCAAAACGAATTCAAACATGTGTGAAGCAAATTGAGGAGCGTTTCCTTCCTGTCATTTTCATATCTTAATTTTGATACTCGACACCTTGTTTAACTATGCAAATTACATTTTTATTTATTAGTTAGTTTAGTAAAGTCCAGTATCTCATATATTTGCTTAAATTATGGGTTAAGTTCTCTTAGGAAATAAAATTACTCTGCAAACACAAAGAATTCAGTCAACCCTGTATCCATTTTAGAGATTTAATCTTAAGCACATTTTTAAAGACCTTTTTTATATAGGTTTTTAAATTGCTCTTTTTATAGTTCTCACTTGTTACTCACCATAAATGGCCAATGAAGCTGGCATGGTGTTAAAACCCTAAACTAATTCATCTAGTCAATATTTGTACTTGCTTTTATCAAGGTTATTCAATATTTAGTCCTGTGTCTTTATTTTTATTTTTTCTCACCAGTCCGACAAGGAAAAGAACATGCTTCACATCACTGATACTGGTATCGGAATGACCAAAGAAGAACTGGTGAAAAACCTTGGTACCATCGCCAAGTCTGGAACCAGTGAGTTCCTCAACAAGATGACTGAGATACAGGATGACAGTCAGTCCACCTCTGAGCTGATTGGTCAGTTTGGTGTGGGCTTCTACTCTGCCTTCCTTGTGGCTGATAAGGTCATTGTCACCTCCAAGCACAACAACGGCACCCAACACATCTGGGAATCCGATTCTAACGAGTTCTCTGTCAGCGAGGACCCTCGTGGGGACACTTTGGGCAGAGGCACCACCATTACGTAAGCCTTTGAACTTCAGATGTCTCAAATGTGTAGATTGTGACTTTGTAACTAAAGTCTTGTTTCATCAGGTTGGTGATGAAAGAGGAAGCTTCGGACTACCTTGAGCTGGAGACAATCAAGAACCTAGTGAGGAAGTACTCCCAGTTCATCAACTTCCCCATCTATGTATGGAGCAGCAAGGTCAGTGTCCACCAAAGACTCGCCAGTTCACCAGTAGCTTAAATTAACTTCATAAACTCATCAATTTGTTTTTGTTTTTAAGACTGAGACCGTAGAGGAGCCCATTGAGGATGAGGAGGCAGAGAAGGAAGAGACCACTGAAGATGAAGCTGAGGTTGAGGAAGAGGATGAAGACAAGGACAAACCAAAGACTAAGAAGGTAATGTATATGCCAATAATCCACAACAGCAATTGTGTTTTATATTCTTCTCAATGATTCCTCACTCCCTTCAGGTGGAGAAGACTGTGTGGGACTGGGAGCTGATGAATGACATTAAACCCATTTGGCAGAGGCATGCAAAGGAAGTGGAGGAGGATGAATACAAAGCCTTCTACAAGACCTTCTCCAGGGTGAGAACCTGTGCTTTGCACACCAATGATCAACTCTTATGATCATCTGTGGCCTCTTGGATTAATTCAAGTGGAATTCTGCTTTCATTCAGGAAACGGATGAGCCCTTGTCACACATTCACTTCACCGCTGAAGGCGAGGTCACCTTTAAGTCCATCCTCTTCATCCCGGCAGCTGCACCCAGAGGTCTTTTCGACGAGTATGGGACCAAGAAGAATGACTTCATCAAGGTAACTTTGATCACCTTTAAGTGGGAAAAGGACGCATTCTCTTATGTTTGTAGTATTATCTGTACCTAATTTGGTTCTTTTCTCTCAGCTATTTGTGCGTAGAGTCTTCATCACAGACGACTTCCATGACATGATGCCCAAGTATCTCAACTTCATCAGAGGCGTTGTAAGTGCTGTTGGCTGTCTCTTTTTAAGTGTAGCCATTGTTATTCAGGATGCACTGAAATTTGTGACCACTTTACAATCCTAGTTCAGCATGTACAGAAATATCTTGTTTGCACTGCACTTCCCCAGAAGCGATAACCCTCCTGCATATTGGCTGATTTAGTGAAGAGCATGTCCATTATTGAGCAGATTGCATATGTGCAATAACGCAACATCTCATGTAATATATTGGATGGTACAAATGTGTTTTTATTTAGCAAAAATCTATTCGTTTTCAGCATAAATTAAAAATAAACCAATTCTAATTTAATACTTTAACCCCTGAATTTGCTTGGAATTGGTAGGGTTTTTTTTTTTTTTCATTTGATTATCCCATACCAATGCAGAAAGGTATATGGTGTAATACTTAAATTGGTGACAGCGACTCAATGTTTGATCATCTCTCAGGTGGACTCTGACGATCTGCCTTTGAATGTGTCCAGAGAGACTCTGCAGCAACACAAACTGCTCAAGGTGAGCTCATGTTACTCAAAGCAACATCGCCTTTTGTTAAGTTACGCTGAAATTATCCATGCTGTACAGGCAAATTTCAGTTTTCAAAACTCATGTTGGTTTCTATCATTCTTTAGGTCATCCGTAAGAAGCTGGTCCGCAAGACCCTGGATATGATCAAGAAGATCGCCGAGGAGCAGTACAATGACAAGTTCTGGAAGGAATTCGGCACCAACGTCAAGCTGGGAGTTATTGAGGATCACTCCAACAGAACCCGCCTGGCCAAGCTGCTCCGCTTCCAGACCTCCCACAGTGACACCGTGCTGTCTAGTCTAGAGCAGTATGTGGAGAGGATGAAGGAGAAGCAAGACAAGATCTTCTTCATGGCTGGAACTAGCAGGAAGGAGGTGCTTAAGTGTTAACTTTTACCTGTGCTTACTAAGGTACTCCACTTCTCTATTTCCGTAGTAACGTAATATTTAATCTGGTTTTAGGCCGAGGCTTCTCCATTCGTGGAAAGGCTTCTTAAGAAAGGATATGAGGTTGTCTACCTGACTGAACCAGTGGACGAGTACTGCATCCAGGCCCTGCCCGAGTTTGATGGCAAACGCTTCCAGAATGTGGCGAAGGAGGGTGTGAAGTTTGACGAGAGCGATAAGGCCAAGGAGAACAGGGAAGCTTTGGAGAAGGAATTCGAACCCCTCACCACCTGGATGAAAGACAAGGCCCTGAAGGACAACGTATGATTTCCTTCATTTCATTATGTTGTATTGCATATTATAAGCTGACTTCCTTGAAGTGGCATATAAATTTAAACAAGTTTGTCTGTCATGTTTCAGATCGAGAAGGCCATTTTGTCTCAGAGGCTGACAAACTCTCCATGCGCCCTGGTTGCCAGTCAGTACGGATGGTCTGGCAACATGGAAAGGATCATGAAAGCCCAGGCTTACCAGACAGGAAAAGACATTTCCACAAAGTACGTCCTCTGAATAAGTCTTAAACACATCCGTGGATGGGCAGCTTCTAGTGATCACCTTAGCAAATGCATAGCAATGACCTGGCAACCATTACCAACATCTTTAGCTGCATTAATTTTTGCACAATATTGCTGACTATTGTCAGTAGTGTAGTGCTGTATGAAGCACAGCTCAAACAAGCCACTTTCTTTTAGTCAGTCACCATATGACCATTTGGCCGAAAATGTGTGAGGGAGAGATTCACACAATGACTGGAGTTTGCCCATGAAAATGTTCAAAACATCAGTAGATGTGACCGTACCTTTTAGAATTGTCATGACCATGCAATCCACTTGGCTTGCTATGTGAAAATGGAGAGATGGCTAATTCTGCATATTTTTATTTATCTGGTCATAAGTAAACCAATTTCTCTCATTCTAGTTATTACGCAAGTCAAAAGAAGACATTAGAAATCAACCCCAAACATCCTCTCATCAAGGAGATGTTGAGGAGGGTCAAAGTAAGTCAAACCTCATTTTGCTTCAATTCACTTGTTAAATATTACACAATCTGCAAATGGAGTTCAAATAGTCTGATGTATTGTGCTTTGTCTCATAGGAAGACAGCGAGGACCAGACAGCTGCAGATTTAGCTGTAGTGCTCTTTGAGACGGCCACACTGAGATCTGGCTACCAGCTCTCAGACACCAAAGCATACGGAGAGAGAATAGAGCGCATGCTGCGACTCAGCATGAATGTTGACCTCGATGCACAGGTACACACACAATCCAGCACTGGTATATGAAATGGAGATGTTCAAATGAAGTTTGGCTCAATATCCTGTTACTGCATCTACAGGTTGAGGAGGAGCCAGAAGAGGAACCAGAAGAACAGACCGAGGAAGCAGATGCTGAGGATGAAGAGGAGGTCCAGGCAGATGAGGAGGCAGAAGAAGATTTGGTGAGTGTGGCTACTGTCACATGCACACCGTTATGTTCCAAACCTGTATTTTCTTTCATGAAATGCAAATGGAGAATTTAAGAGTTACACTTTAATTTGATAGTCCACTTTAGACATTACTTTAGGTCACCTGAGACGTAACTTTGCAACTACATGTCAGCTAACTCCCATTAGAGTATTAGTGGACTGTTTTAGGGTTGGTAGAATGAGTTGACATGTAGTTGCAAAGTTACGTCTCATGTGACCTAAAGTAATGTCTAAAGTGGACTATTGAAATGGTGTCACCTTTTAAGTGGTTTTAAAATGACATGAGGGTGGGTAAATGGGAGGACTGTCCTTTTACCATTTGAGATGCTGTGTCTTTTGTCCTAACGCGTGTATCTTCTGTTTCAGGGTACCACAGACCGAGATGAGCTGTAGAGTGTAAATCTGGGAGGGACTGGGTGTCGGACTGTGGTGCAGAGTGAAGATGCCGAACTCAGCTGGTTGTCTTTTCTCTGTGTGGGTGGGTTGGGGGATAGGAGCTGTTTTTTTAAGACGCTGCGTTTTTGTGTTCGAGGTTTTCTTTTTTTTACATTCCTCCATGATTGTAAATTTGTTAATATTTAACTGACCCAGTTGTGGAGTGCTGACTCCTGTCCACAGAACTATTAAATGTTTCCGGAAAAGGACCTTGTGTGTAATTCGTCTTTTACCTCATTGTGTTGCCTTGTTTTACCCATTTTTACAGACTCCCTTCAAAAATAACAGGGTTCTGTTTAATTTATCATATTTAATTGCCAAAACAGTACTGGAACTATTGTTCAATGTAAAATTGCCAACTCCAATCTATTGTCTCAAGGTGAAATGACAACACTTTAAATTCAAATATTGTTCAGTCTTATGGTCGTACCAGGGTGAACGTTCCTGTGGGGTCTGGGATAAACCATTTCTCCCAAAGGTCCAGATGGACACAGGGGTAGTCCCAGGGCTTGAAGCGGCCATTCCAGTGTAGCAAGTGTGCGTCTTTGAGGAAGGACCTGGGATAACGGGCATCAGGACTCCAGCCTTCATAGAACACAAGAACGGGGGGTTTAGTTTTACTTTACTATTTGCAAATACATTTACAATTCATTTCTCTTGAGACATTGACGTTCAAGTGCTGACCCTCTGCCAGTGTTATTTTGGCATCATTGGGATTATTCTAGTAATTTGAACTCAATTTTAACTTAATTTTCATTTTGACTTTTATACAGTTTTAGTAATTTTTTTTTTTTTTTGTAAATTAAAATGAGATTTGTGTTTATAAATGGCTGAATTAAAATACTTATCTAGTTAACATTAGTTTTTTGTGGTTTGAGTTCAACTATAACCCTGCCCTAGGCTAATTGGGTCTTTAGACCATGAGTGTGAGATTTGTTTTATAGTTAATGTATAGGATTAAAACATCACATTGAATTCTGTTGGGAATATTTTGACAAATTCAGTATTTAAAGAATGGAGAATTTACTCATCCAGTCTTAATTTTGCTTGTGCTCTACTGTTCAAAAGTTTGGGGTAAAAACTAATAGTGAATTACAATTTTTTTTTTTTTTTTTAATGTAACTTATTGCAGGCAAAGCTGAATTTTCAATAGACATTACAGATCCTTCAGAAAGCATTTTTATATGCAGATTTGCTGCTCAAACATTTAACTGTTTGTCAACAGTTGGTGCAGTTCAATATATATTTTTTTTAATAGAGAACTTTTCAGGATTCTTTGAATAGAAAGTTCTAAATAACAGCATTTATTTAAAATGAAAATCTTTGTAATCCTACGTCTTCACAGCCACTTCTGATTAATTTAATGTGTCCTTGTTGAATGTGTTTGAAACATGAATGGTAGTATATTTTTATAATTTATGTAATAACTGCCTGGTAAATTGTTGTGTACTCTTCAATACTATGTGCATGCATATATATATAGTGGTCAATGTTTTAAAGTACTTTTCAGATGTAATAAACATAAGTATGGTTTCATTTGCATTGTACCATAATGGATAATAGGGAGTAATTGTTTTCCAAAGTAACTGAAATACATAGTCAGAATAGAAAGAGTGATCTAAAATAAGTCATTATTTAGTGAGATGTGGCAGAAAAAAGCCAGAAGACAGTTACCCAGGTGTCTGACATGCCACAGTGGATCAATGGTTGTGTATTTATCATGAAAGACAATCAGCATTGGAGGGGTGGCCACGCCCCCTGCCAAAGCACTGCTGTACAGGTTCTCTCTAAATTGGAAAAAGAATGGGAAAAAAATGTGTTTCTACTGAACGATTTAATCTCGTAAAAATCATTATGGACCAATATATCACCTGACATTCTTAGCCATCCATTTCTCAAGCTGTTTAGTTATCTTTTGCTTTTTCCATTCACCAATATCTGCCACAAAAACACCTGGATTAAAGGAGCAGTCGCTGGGGTTGATGCCCAACTCTCTGACCTCCTCTTTGCGGTAGTCCAGAAAGCCCATATAGGTTGTCTGTGAGAGGCAGTTGTTTTGATGAAATGAAAGAGAAAAATCAACCCATGTAACCGTGACTAAAGCGATTCACTTAAAGAGGACCTATTGTGCTTTTTTACATTTTCAACTTTTTTTGTGTGTGTAATGTTGCAGTTTGAGCATTAAAAAGGTCCACAAAGTCACTCCAAAGGGAGTTATTCTCTATATCAGTGCACACTGTGAACTCCCTGAAACACCTTGATTGTAGTCTTAAGTTTTTTTTACGGCAGGGGTCTCCAAACTGGGCCACTGTCCTGCAGAGTTTAGCTCCAACCCCAAATAAACACACCTGAACCAGCTAATCAGGGTCTTACCAGGGCCTTGTGAGCATAGATATACATAATAAAGGCTAGATGTCTTACGGCGGAGTCTCTAACGTCATCGCCGGCGACCATCTTGTCACAGGCAAGCTTTCTGGTGGGCTCTGTGGTACCTGATGTAAGGTGAGTGATCTGCACGAACACAACTACTCTTATCTTGCTGAAATCTTGACGGATTTACAAATGGTTTGGTTTCTTACAAACGTTATTAACGTGGCTATAATTCTGGATGCTTGAACAAATTATTCATAATTATTCATAAGTATGCAGTGTCATAACTACATCTCTGACGTTTATAACAAACCAAACAGTTTGAAAATCGGTAGAAAATTGAGCAAGTTATGGTTATTTAAATAGTACATGCCCCATTAAAACACAATGTTGCGAGTGAGCGAGCTGACTGTGACAAGATGGCCGCCAGGTGCGGACGCCGACCTCCATTGGCCAGCAGCGCGGACAAGACATCTAGCCTTTATTATGTATATCTATGCTTGTGAGACACTGATTACCAGGGACAGGTGTGTTTATTTGGGGTTGGAGCTAAACTCTGCAGGACAGTGGCCCTCCAGGACCGGGACAGGAGACCCCTGTCTTACGGAAACGCACACGTCACAGTATTTCTCAATTAAGTAATTCCCACCCAAGGCAAAAAAAGGTTCAGTTGTGTTGGTAGTGGTTATGGTAATAGGTGTGACATTTCCGAAATATTTCTGGAAGTGGTTGACGAATCACAACACACTTGTCCAGCTGACTAATCAGAGCAAATCACACAAGGAGGGACTTAAAGTGGCAGGAACTAAACAGGGGTGCATTTCCCAAAAGCATTGTTATGGTCAAAAGTTCCAATGAATTGTGTTGAGAACTTGCGACCATAGTTTGGCTTCGGGAAACGCATCCCGGAGTGTTACTTACAGACTAGGAGGTGCTACAACAATGTCAAATATGTGAAAAATTATGTTTTTTAACATTCAACCATGAGAACCTATTCAAGTAAACCCCTAAAACAATATCAAGACTTTGTAAAAGGACATAATATGGCCTCTTGAAAACATATCCAAAATACTAACATAGATCCAGAATGACCCACCTGCATCCCCACACTTCGCACCATCTCGTGAGTGTCGGGCAGATCACAATCTGAGGCGAACGCAGCAGCGTGCCCCGCTTTCAGCTTCATGTCATACAGTTCCTGTATATCTCCTGTAAGCCAGATATAATACAAATAATTCATTATCACAGTGACTATTGCAGTGAAGTGGTTTCATTTCATGCACTTGACATATGAGATGATCCTCCCAGCATCAATGTGTAAGGTTAGTATCGATTTCAGATGGATTTCACCTTGTACTATGACATCATCATCCAGGTAAACTATCCGCTCGTGATTTTCAATGGCAAGAAGCGGCAAGTAGAACCTCACAAAGTTTAGCTGCAACACCAAAGAAACCAGGATCGAGAAACAATCAAAGCAAAGTTCTATGATGGACCTACAAGATCACACACACTACCTGGCCAAAAGTCTGTCAGCACCACCCACAGTCAATGTTTGTCTAAGAAAAAGACACGACTGTATGCTTGATTTAATGCACCTGTTAGTTTAGAGTGTAGCTGAAGAGAAGGGGGTGTCCACATACATTTGGTCATGTAGCATACCAAGTGACCACACCTGTTAGAAATAATGAAGAGTTTACCTAAAACTTCCAACTGTATGTAAAAATACACAGAACCCAGCAGAACTCACAGGGTGCAGCAGTTCTGGTCTGGACGAGTCCGGATTGACCTTCCCCTTCAAAACCATCGGATTGAACTCCAGGATCTTGTATCTAATTTTTCTCAGCTTGGTCTTCTCTATGTATTCCCTGTATTTGAGTCCAGAGAAAATGCATTAGGGAAAATATTTATTGATTGAGCGCATTTCTGTCATTTCTCTTGATGTGTAAAGAGTGGATTAATAGATCTGATTCACACAGTATTATGTACATGTTGTTAATTAAAACAAACTATTAAAATATGTTTGTTAACTGAAATAAAGCTGGAATAATTTTTTTTATAAATATTAGATAAAACATTTGAAATTAAATTAAAGATAAGATTATCTTTTGCCCTGGTAACTAACTAAAATATGTTTAATTTGAAGGAAATTTACTAACTGCAAATAAATAAAAGCTAAAACTGAAAATGAATTTAATATTAATATACAAAAATATATATATATAAAAAAAGATTGACATTAGCATATGCAATTAGAATGACATTAGAATATGTCATACAGTCATACCTGTGTTATTTAAATACTAAAATAACACTAGTAGATGCACAAGATAGGTATTGAGTTAATTAACAATAATAACATGTTATTAATATTATTTATTACATTTTAAATGTGTGTATGTATGTATGTATAATATATATATATATATATATATATATAAACATATATGGACCAATATATATATATATAAACATACTCACTGAATTATTAAAATGATATACAGTATTAGATATTAATATACAATAAAAACATATATTAAATATCTAGATATCATTTAAAAATGAAAAACATATATCAAATAGAAATGCAGTGAACATGTTTATACACAATTGCAGAGGTTCTAAACTACAAAAAATAGATTGCAAAGAAAATTAACCATAATAAATCATCTATTTTCACAAGGGAGGAGAATATGCTTCTCATAGCTTTTGTTGTTGATGTCAAACATTAACCGTCCAATTAAACACTCAAGGTTTATGGTAATATTACTTTCAATATTTGATTTTAAGAATACTTTTTATTGGCATTTTGTACAATAAACTATATATAGTGTCGTGTCACCACTAAAATCTGTTTTGTGTTCACCAGTTGAGAAACAAAGTGAGGTGTACCAGTCATCAGAAGGCGCTATATTAGCGTTGAACGTTAGACCTAGCACCTTATCTTTTTGATGGCATCTCGCAGGGTAACTATGTAGAAGAAAACACTAGCACGACTGTTGCTGTAGACACTGTTGATGGTGGCCATGGAAGCACCAATACGCTCCTCTGAAGCACAGATCACCACAGGGATGTCAGTGTCCATCTCTTTCTCGTCCTCCATACCCATTTTGGCCCCATCATTCTTGAGCACTGCATAAACCACAATAAGATCAATAAATAGAAAAACAAAAGAACATGCGTATACTTGCATATCAGTGCCTTGCATGTGTACCTGAATACTTGTTGTACAGGAGAGCAAAAGCCACCAGGACGAGCAGAATGAGGAGCCCACGATTGACTGGCACATACACACACACACACACACACAGAGTGGGGGGGGGGGGGGGGGGGGGGGGTGTTGAGATTAGAGAGAAAGATTGCAACTCTAATGCGGTAAATTATAAAATAAAATGATGACCACTAGAGGTCACTGTAAGACTTTGGGATGAGGTGAAAGTAAATATTTTTTACATCATCCCTCATTTAAAACTGTTCTAATCATTACTATAACTAATAAAAAAATAAGCATTAGTTACTAATTAATAGTTATTAATCAGCTACCATTTGTACGTTATTGTTAACTAAAACTATGAAACATTGTTTTTGTAACTGAAATAAATCTGAAATATTATTGAATTACAAAAAGGCTCTATTACTGTAATGGTTAACATTATTTTGCAACATATTGTATTGTTACCAGAATTTATGTCTTTTATTTCCCATTTCTATAATATTTGATACTACTATTATGGATGTAATTTCTGTTTCACATATTTAGTTTTTTTATTTCAGTTAATACATCCAATTAAAGAAAAAACGTAAATAATAAAAAAAAGAAAGAAATCTGAAATTAAATATAAATATTAGATGAAGAAATTTTGCCTGGGCATCTAACTGAAATGAGTTTAAGTTGAAATACCAAATTTACTTAAATTAAAACTGAAATAAATATAAATTAAATCTATATAAAAGAGCAAAATGACCAAACCAACTTACTAAAGTTACTAAAACTTAAAATTAGAATTAAAATATTCTAATAAAAGCTACTATAATAGTACATAAATTATATTAAAATACCACTGCCAGTCAGACAAAAGGGTGTCTGATCTGTCTTTGGGGGAGATTAGTGCTACAGTCCAGGCTGAGGTCAGCTGACAAAGATAAAACAAACTTCTGTGTATTTTGTAGCATTTAACTCCTTAACTAATGCAAAACATGTCTTTATGTCCTGTCAAGTCCTTAGTAAAACTGAGTAAAAAGAACAGGAAAGGGTTACTTAAACTGACCAAATCTGTTTAAAACAAAGTTTATTTGTGTCATTACAATGACACAGCCTTTATCAATAATAATGTTAGAAAATAATATTGCATTTATGATTCAAATAATGACTCATAGCTACAATATAAAGGCCTGCAAATACATATGCACACTTAAAGGTTAACTCTGGCTTCAGTAAATGTGTTCTGAGTGGGATTTCCAGAGACCCTGCTATACATCACTTTTATGGGTCCGAATCTGCCTGTTTACCTCATTTACTCTGGGACGACCAGTGGGACTGACCCATCCTCCATCACACGCAAACACTGGACACATTCCAGTTTGGCAGGACATCGGCGAAAAACGAGGTACTAAAACTTCACCGTGTGCTCTCAGTTATCCACAAGATTTCACGATGAGAACCGTCTTGCACATAAGACTTTTAGTTTTGTATCAAGAGTCTGACTCATACACTGGCCATGATCACTCCTTGGATGTTTTTCCATGTATTATGAAACATTGATTCAATAAACAACTGCATAGGCTGGTTCATGAAGACAACCTGCATTTGTTACTCACTTTTCCTCAACAATGCCATTTTCCCCATCAGCATCTGTAAACGGAGAGAAAGAAGATATGTTCCATAATTGGAGATTAATTTTGTTTTTGTTAAAATTATAAAACAAAAATGATTACTTTTTAATGAATGTTAGGGCTTTCACCGTAAAATATTAAATGACAATACCAAATAATTTAAAGATTGTTAAAAATTATATTAATTATTATTAAAAGTTCAATTATATTGTTTACAATTAATAAACTATTCAATTATTGTTATCTTTGATATATTATATTATATTATATTTATAATGTGTTAAGTGTTTTTTTTTTTGTTTCTTTTTTCGATTAATGCCATCCCAGTCTTTTGGTTGTGTTTAGGACACATTTTTAAGTGAATTTTGGGTCTCTTGAGGCTCTTGCACACATGTGGGACTGTTTATCGGGAGTCTCCTGGTCTTTCCTTCCTGGTGGCATTCTTCACTAAGCCTGGAACTCAATAGTTATCTATTTCATTTCTTTCTCTCCACATTAAAAATCACATTTTCTAACTCCTCCAAACACAGAGAAAACTCACTCTGGCTTTGCTGAAATGAACCAGAAACTAAGTGTACAAAACATCATTGCTAAGCACATCTTGAGCTCTTATTCTGTTGATTTATTTAGGAATGTAACTATTAAAAAGCTCTCACATGCCACTTACATACACAACTTCTTGTTTTATTTCTCTATACTAGACAAAATACAGTTTATTGTAATCAGTTTGTGTGGCTTTCAGATTTTAAAAGCAGAAAGCATCTTAAATGTAAGAACAACATCGACGGAAACGTCAACAAATGATGTAACCGAATCCCTCAGACAGTTCGTGTAACCTAAAATATTAACAAAATTTCCATTAATAACAATAACAACTAGTTAATGTACAGGCTACTGATGTGCAGGTAACATTATTTAAAAAAAACATAAACCTTATAGAAAAAGAGATGGCGGAGTTTCTCCATGTCTGGCATCCTAAAGAAACAATGTCTTAAAGTCTTAAATACACACAATCAAATATCACTGATATAGCTAATGTCGACTGTATAAGTAGCCTAAAGCTTAGGGGTGCGCAAGGGGGAAAATAAGAGCAAAAACACCCTTGTAAACGATTTAAATTTAATAGTTTATTATATTAGCCACTTACCAGTTTCCAGAAGTCGCTCGTTAACGTTCATTTAATCTGTACGGCTCGGTCGAGTGGGCGTGGCCAACGCACGAGCAGTCCAGCTAACTTCGCGGATGCTTTTCCCAGTTTATCCTCATGAGACCCAGCAATGCATTTTTGTTCAGGTTTCTTCGTAATATCTCACACGCCACTGTGTTAAGTCTAAATGTGTTTTACAGGGGACGTCCCGAGCATTTCTGATCTTCCAAAAGTGGGTGTGGCAAATACAAATGTAATACTATTCTATGTTACAATTTATTATACATTTATTAAAATTAATATTGCTAAAAACATAATCATTAATTATATGATATAACAATATGCAATTCAGATGATACATTATTTGTATAATCCTCTGTGTTCATGACTCTTCATTAATTATGTATATAATAATGGTCCCTTCATTTATTAATTGAATCAAAATATAATACTATTATATTATTTTACCATTTATTAAATACATTTAATAATGATATAAATATTGCAGAATACATAATCATTAATGCTGTTTATATATATATATATATATATATATATATACACACAACTGATATTATAAAATATGAATGTTTTATAATCTAATTGATTTAAGTGATTAATCATAATACTGCATAGCAATTATTTATATAATTAATGACCCTTAACGTGATTAATCATAATACTGTATAGCAATTATTAATAATGAATGACCCTTTCATTTAATCAAAAATAAATAAATAAATAAATATATATACACACATATACATACACACACACACACACACACACACACATACACGCACGCACGCACGCACGCACGCACACACACACACACACACATATATATAAACATATATATAATGATCTTAATGTTTCACTATGCAAAGTTACGCACACAGTTTTGTTTTGTCCAATCAAGTTCACAAGAAATAACTAAGCTTGAAGAAAAACACTGCATTTTGTTGAGATGTTCCTTGGATACTTTAGTTTGTCTGTATACATTCTCAAACAAATCACTTTGAATAAAAAATGCCTTATGAAACAAAGAAAAAATGCTTTAGAAATACAACATACATATACATATTATACAGTCTCAAATAGGTCACTTTGAATAAAAAAGAAAAAGAAAAAAAGAAACAAAAACTATGTTTTAGAAAATTATTCAACACACTTTTCTCAAATGGTCAAAAATAATTATAGATGACATAAATTATGATCATGCTTGTTCAAAAAGTAATACATAAAAAAAAATCTTTGGGGAAAAAAACAAGATAAGACAATGAATATAACAGTGGAAGAATAAAAGTGCAAAACTTAAGTTGGTCTATTACACCAACCGTCTTTATGTGAAACAATATATAGGAATAGTCTTTTTCCCCCACACATCACTGATGTTACAAACACAGACATAAACACAATCTCAAACATTAGTGTTCCTCATAAACTATTGTGTCATTTACAACAGCTGTAATACTGTAGTATCAAAGGCTTGAAGAGGCCCTTCTAAAGCAGAGAAAGACACACTGCTTATTCTCCACCTAAAAACAGTGACGTCAATGTTTGCCGTATTCCGAAAAGGGCAAGTCACAATGTGGGAGAGTCAGTAAAATAAAAGGAGAGAGGGGAAAACATTTGCAGATGAAAAACGTAAATCTTTTTTTTTTTTTGAAGTATTAAAATGGTTACTGAACATTCTTAAATAAAATTAACTAAAAAATAAAAATCACTGCAGACTAGAATAATCCACAAACGTGAATTTTGCAAAAGCACCACAAGAAACACAAAAGGCCACTTAAATGATGGCGTTTAAAGTAAACATAACAGCATGGCGACGTTGATGGGCAGCTCGATTCTTTCGTTGGTATAGGTCATGGATCTGACCCGTTCAGGAGGAGAGAGCAGGAATGCCGTCGGCCCCACACGCTGCTCTACACAGGTCAAACACAGAACACCGCCCGCGTCCACGCTGTCCATCTGAAACGCATATATTGGATGAATCAATACAGGAAGTGAGTTTTTGAACTTAAAGGAGTAGTTCACTTCAGAATTAAAATTTCCTATGCTGCGTTCCAGCTCATTTTTATTATGCACTTCACAAAGTGGAACGCACTTCACAAAGTGGAATGTACTTCACGAAACTTCACAAAGTGGAACGCACTTCACGAAACTTCACAAAATGGAACGCACTTCACGAAACTTCACAAAGCGGAGCGCACTACGTTCTTCACGAAGCGGAACGCACTTCACAAAACTTCACAAAGCGGAACGCACTTCACGAAACTTCACAAAGCGGAACGCACTACGTACTTCACGAAGTGGAACGCACTTCACGAAGTGGAACGCACTTCACGAAGTGGAACGCACTTCACGAAGTGGAACGCACTTCACGTAGTGGAACGCACTTCACGTAGTGGAACGCACTTCACGTAGTGGAACGCACTTCACGTAGTGGAGCGCACTTCACGTAGTGGAGCGCACTTCACGTAGTGGAGCGCACCTTCACGTAGTGGAGCGCACTTCAAAATGGCGGCAAGCATTCCCCCGAGGGGAAGTGCTTAGGGAAGTTTGCAAGTACGTGTCTAAAAGTGTAGTGGGATGCAGCCCTTATAATTTACTCACCCCCACGTCATCCAAGATGTTCATGTATTTGTTCCTTCAGTTGAAAAGAATTTGAGGTTTTCGAGGAAAACATTCAAGGATTTTTCTCTATATAGTGGACTTCAATGGGGTACAACGGGTTGAAGGTCCAGACTGCAGTTTCAATGCAGCTTTAAAGGGCTCTACACAATCCCAGCCGAGGAATAAGGGTCTTAACTAGCAAAACAATTGGTCATTTTCTAAAAAAAAAAATATATAAACATGTATATACTTTTTAACCACAAATGCTCTTCTTGCTCTGATCTGCGATGCGCCACGCATTACGTAATCACGTTGGAAAGGTCACGTGTGTCAGGCGGAAGTATCACGTTAGGGTGAAAAACTCCATCTCATTTTCTCCTCCAACTTTACCTTTTTTGTGAAGGGTGTTTGACTTAGTCCTTGCACGTTCTCTTTGTAAACACTTGATCGGTAATTCTGCCTACGTCACCCGTGACCTTTCCAACGTGACGTGGCGCATCGCAGATCAGAGCACGAAGAGCATTTGTTAGAAAATTACTGATCGTTTTGTTAGACAAGACCCTTATTCCTCGGCTGGGATCGTGTAGAGCCCTTTAAAGCTGCATTGAAACAGCAATTTGGACCTTCAACCCGTTGTACCCCATTGAAGTCCACTATATGGAGAAAAATAGAATATTTTCCTCATATTTTTAATTTCTTTTTCTTTTCATGTCACATGGGGGTGAATAAATTATCAGGGAATTTTAATTCTGAAGTGAACTACACCTTTAACAAACAGACGAATGGTTGAGGAAAGAGACACTTACATATCTGACAGGGAGTCTGCACATGCTGAGGACAGAGTCTGCGGTGATGTGGTTCTGACAGTCGTCAGTCGAGCAGACGAGACACGGGTTTTTACTCAGCAGGGTGCTGGTCAGCTCTGACCTCAGGAAGTACTCCTGTGAAAGAGGAAGAGGCAGGAAACTTAGGAATAATAAGAATGCTTCAATGTTATGATACCTGGATGT
The DNA here is from genome assembly GCA_023566225.1 of Romanogobio albipinnatus. Lineage (NCBI taxonomy): Eukaryota > Metazoa > Chordata > Actinopteri > Cypriniformes > Gobionidae > Romanogobio > Romanogobio albipinnatus. The sequence goes on along the minus strand of CM042245.1, from coordinate 48,550,398 downwards.
TCTTTGGATTATAAAGATCAGAATGAAGATGAAACAGCAATAACTCACCCCAGGGAATGTCAGGATGTTGTTGATGGTCTTGGTAATGTACAGCGTTTTCTTGGCGCGCGTGATCGCCACATATAACAGGTTCCACTCGTCATCTGGGACGTTTGCTGCAGCCAGAGAGTGAAGATTCAGACTTATGCATATCTGGATTTTTTAGAACTCTCTGGAACATTAGACAAATATTTTTGCACCTAAGAGATTGTACATGATCTCTAAATCAATTAAATTCAAAAATCCATCTCAGAATTAAAATTAAACGGACAGTTCACCCTAAAATTAAGCCATAATTTACTCACCCTGGTGTTGTTCCTGTGGTCTAGGCACCCTTTTTTCACCACAGAAGAAGTTCAAACTTTTATCAAACATTTTTTTTAAAGTCACTAAAGTATCACAGAATGTGATAGGGTTTGGTGAAAAACATCCCAAAAATGTAATGTATTTAACGAAAATCCTGACCTTGGCTGTTGGTTTTCCGTGTTTGACCACGTTCACGAGATCATGCTTGCATATAAATCAACCAGTGCTTGATTTGTCAAGCATCAAGACAACTTTTTTAGGATTTCAAGGACTACAATCAGAGATCACACTTATCAAACAATTTTTTTACAGACATAAAGGTATCCAAAATACAACTTTTAATGCATTTAATAATATATATATATTAAATAAAGTTTATAATGGCTATTATTGTAAATAATATTTTATATTATGATCTTGCATACTTCGTATTGAAAAAAACAGTCTGATGAGGGTTTTTCAGATGGGCTGCAGTGTTTTTTGCGTGAAAAAAGATTATATTAGTTTTTTTCGGAAAAAATGACAATAATATAATTTAATATATATTGTATTTAAATACGTCAAGTTACTTTTCAAGTAACTCTTCGTAAATATGGCTGTTTTTAAGGGTTTTCCAGGACTCAAATTCAAGTACTTAAAGCACCTATGAACCTCGAGTAAAGGTTATGCATATTTGGCATGCTGTCCGAGAGGAGGGCTCTGAGTCAAAGCTCGGAATTTGGCCCAAACCCTGACTACCCCAGAGTATAGTTAGGAGTGAGAAGATGGTGGAGGGATGCTGGAAAACTGTCATGGAACAGAGATAAGTCTGCTGTAAGTATATGCCTCTTATCTCGCTAAATGAGTTTTGATTAAATGTGCTTCTCCTGCATTAATTAGGTTAATTATCTAAACATGCTCCTCCCAAACTTTGTTAATAAAATATAATTTTGTGAGACTATATTAGCACTGCAGTTCTCCCCGACTTGACCAATTAAAGCAGACAAGCTGTGAGAAATCCAGATTAATAAATACGCAACATGAAATACAACGCCTAGAAATCCCCAAAAAGTATCTGTTCCTTCTTCACCGAGCTGAATATCTCTGGAACACAACTCCATTTGTCTGATGAGAGCTGACAGATGTGAACGCGATAACTTCTTGTTATGACAAACACAATTCATATTCAACTCAGAGAATAAGGTACATGGATTGTATTTTTGCTAATCTTTACTTCTCACAACTTGTGTGCTTTTTCTGCCCGAGACAAAGTGAAGTGCGGGGCTAAGAGAGTCTTATGAATGTGCACAGTTTTTCACCAAACCCTTTCGTATACCCCCAAAACACTTGGAATATACATCATTCTGTGATCCTTTAGCGTCTTTTTAAAAAAAGCTTTATGCTGGTCGCTATTCACTGCCATTATATGTACAAGTGCAAACAGGATATTTAAAAAATTATCTTTTTCTGTTCCAAAAAAGACGGGGCATATGAGTAAATTATGACTTCAATTTTCATTTTAGGGTGAACTGTAACTTTAAGGGATTAGATTATTTCTACTCATTGCAGTGAAATGTGTGTGATAAAAAGACACAATTCCTATTTTATTTTTAATGCCTTTTTTTTTTTTTTAAAGAATACCTACGGGCTGACAGGCTAAAATTGATGAAACCTACAAGATGTGCCCACAGATTTCAGATCATCACAAATGTACACTTTGATCTACCAGATGTCACTTGGCTAAAACCCAGACAGATGATTCAGGATCAGATACAGAGACTACCATAACTTTAAGAGCTTGGCTTTATTTTGTTATATGCAGACACATTCATTAATCATTTATTGATTCTAGATATGGGGTGCAACATGTGGCACCATTTTAAGCATCATGTGGGACAGTAATATTAAATTATTAATCCAAGATGATCATTAGAATGTTTCTTGGCACAAATGCATAACATCCATACATCTTTTTTTTTTTTTAATAAATTCTTTTAAAATAATTTCTGTCATATACAGTGAGGAAAATAAGTATTTGAACACCCTGCTATTTTGCAAGTTCTCCCACTTAGAAATCATGGAGGGGTCTGAAATTGTCATCGTAGGTGCATGTCCACTATGAGACATAATCTAAAAAAAAAAAATCCAGAAATCACAATGTATGATTTTGTAACTATTTATTTGTATGAAACAGCTGCAAATAAGTATTTGAACACCTGAGAAAATCAATGTTAATATTTGGTACATTAGCCTTTGTTTGCAATTACAGAGGTCAAACGTTTCCTGTAGTTTTTCACCAGGTTTGCACACACTGCAGGAGGGATTTTGGCCCACTCCTCCACACAGATCTTCTCTAGATCAGTCAGGTTTCTGGCCTGTCGCTGAGAAACACAGAGTTTGAGCTTACATTTATGCATTTAGCAGACGCTTTTATCCAAAGTGACTTACAACTTGGGGGTACATGAAGCGATTGGTCATGATGAGTCGAGAAGCGCAATAAGAGCCTGAAATTCTGAGACCGTGTACATTGCTCAGTGTAGCACAGGCTAGAGTAGGGAGGGAAGAAGGAAGAGAAAGAGGAAAGGAAAGAGTTTTTTTTTATTTTAATTATAATGTTAAGTGCTCACGGAAGAGCTGAGTTTTAAGTTGACTTTTGAATGATGTCAATACAGAGCTCCCTCCAAAGATTCTCTATTGGGTTTAGGTCTGGAGACTGGCTAGGCCACGCCAGACCTTGATATGCTTCTTACAGAGCCACTCCTTGGTTATCCTGGCTGTGTGCTTCGGGTCATTGTCATGTTTGAAGACCCAGCCTCGACCCATCTTCAATGCTCTAACTGAGGGAATGAGGTTGTTCCCCCGAAAATCTCGCAATACATGGTCCCAGTCATCCTCTCCTTAATACAGTGCAGTCGCCCTGTCCCATTTGCAGAAAAACACCCCCAAAGCATGATGCTACCACCCCCATGCCCCCATGCATGATGGTGTTCTTGGGATGGTACTCATCATTCTTCTTCCTCCAAACACGTTTAGTGGAATTATGACCAAAAAGTTCTATTTTGGTCTCATCTGACCACATGACTTTCTCCCATGACTCCTCTGGATCATCCAAATGGTCATTGACAAACTTAAGACGGGCCTTGACATGTGTTGGTTTAAGCAGGGGAACCTTCCGTGCCATGCATGATTTCAAACCATGACGTCTTTTACCAACAGTAACCTTGGAAACGGTGGTCCCAGCTCTTTTCAGGTCATTGACCAGCTCCTCCCGTGTAGTTCTGGGCTGATTTCTCACCTTTCTTAGGATCATTGAGACCCCACGAGGTGAGATCTTGCATGGAGCCCCAGTCCGAGGGAGATTGACAGTCATGTTTAGCTTCTTCCATTTTCTAATGATTGCTCCAACAGGGGACCTTTTTTCACCAAGCTGCTTGGCAATTTCCCCGTAGCCCTTTCCAGCCTTGTGGAGGTGTACAATTTTGTCTCTAGTGTCTTTGGACAGCTCTTTGGTCTTGGCCATGTTAGTAGTTGGATTCTTACTGATTGTATGGGGTGGACAGGTGTCTTTATGCAGCTAACGACCTCAAACAGGTGCATCTAATTTAGGATAATAAATGGAGTGGAGGTGGACATTTTAAAGGCAGACTAACAGGTCTTTGAGGGTTGGAATTCTAGCTGATAGACAGGTGTTCAAATACTTATTTGCAGCTGTATCATACAAATAAATAGTTAATAAATCATACATTGTGATTTCTGGATTTTTTTTTTAGATTATGTCTCTCACAGTGGACATGCACCTACGATGACAATTTCAGACCCCTCCATGATTTCCAAGTGGGAGAACTTGCAAAATAGCTGGGTGTTCAAATACTTATTTTCCTCACTGTATAACCATAATATACTACCTCTTAATTTACAAATGATTTTCAGTAAATTACCACAAACCTGCATTGAAACCACCCACTCTCTGCAGGTTGTGTCGAGCGCATGGTACTTTCATGAAGTCATCTGTCACAACCACTGTGTCAAACTCCAGGCCTTTTGACTTATGCACCGTACCAAGGATATAATCTGTCACAATAAGAGAGATGAAGGCATTCAACTTGCATATGAGTGCTGTATGAGTACAGTGATTTTACGGTGTGTATTCCTCAAAACCAGTGCTTAAGTCTTCTTTTTCCTCTCTCCATTTCTGTCTGACTCACCTGCGCATAGCAGGCTTTTCTGGGCACGATCGTAGATCCGTTTAACCAGCTCTGGAATGCGTTTGTTGTATTTCTCCACCACGGCTAACTTGCCCTCCAGCTCACGGTCTTCTGAAGCCATGGCGTATCCCTTCAGACCTAAGAATCCACCCATCTTATCTCTGCAGAAACCTCGGATGAAGAAATCCTTGATCACAAGCCTCTCTGAGGTAGAGAGACAAACCAAACTTTAGTAAAACTTAACCATCAGTTTCAAAAATCCAACAAGATATTAATAATTGTCTGAAATAACTTACTAGCTTTACAGATAATAAACATATAGCAAAAACTAAACTACTGCAACAGAAACCCTCAATTATGATATATTGTTAAACAGTGAGACCAAGATAAAACTTTCAAAGCTAAAGTGACTCACCGTTCTTGCGTTTGTCCTCTGGTTGCATCAGGACCCAGAGATCCATAATTTTCTGCAGTCCAAAGTTTTCAACACCCTGAAATCAGAAAAAATGGTTTTGAACATCAAGTTAGTTATGAAAAATGCAGCACAAAACAAATCAGAGCTGAAGTTTAAAATACACATTAAGATAAACATTGGCATTGTCATATCATTTAGGACAAATGTTTAAAGAGGGGTCTACTAGAATAGGTTTTCAAAAAACATTATTTTTCACATATTTTACATTGTTGCAGCACCTCCCTTCCCAGTCTGTCAGTAACGCTCTATTTAGTTCCTGTCTCGATGAAGAAAAGTGCAATGCGCTCTGATTGGTCAGAGCGTGATTCGGAAACGTCACGCCCCTTACAATAACCGCAAGTTTCAACACTACTAACTCAACCCAACCAGGCCTCGTCCCTTTTTTTGCATATGCTTTGGGTGGGAATTGTTTAAATGAAGAATATTATGATGTGTTCATTCCCAGAAGAAAACTCAAGACGGCAGTCCAGGCATTTCAGAGATTTCAGAAACAATGCACACTGATACAGACAATAACTCCCTTTGGAGTAACTTTGTGCTCTGTAACTTTGCAGACCTTTTTACATGCTCAAACAGCAACGTGTAAAAAAGCATAATGGACTCACTCCCACAATGTAGATCTTGCAGCTGGGGTTGATGTCTGTGAGTCGGACAGCCTCGCTAAAAACAGTGACATTACAGCGGCTCAGAATGGCCACGCTCCCTTCTGGCAGCCTCTGTCCCAGCTTCAGACGTTGCAGTGTTTGAGTGTCCTCTCCTCTTACATTCCCTGAAAATGTGAACATCTTTATATTATTCTGCCTGCTTCATACTTTAATCCAAAATCTATAAAATAAATGAACGTTTTTTAAAATAGATTCTCACATTACTAGAATTACCCAAATATAATTTCTTAAACTTACCATCCTGATTCCCACCAACCAATATCTGCTTCACTTTTTTACAACTGTCCAATATTGAAGCACCAACGTAGGCAATCTCAGAGCCAAACCTGAAGCTCTATGAAAAATATGAGTGGTAATAATTGAACATTTACCCATAAACACAATATGCGAGTTGCACTTTGTCTATAAATAGTCTGTGGAATTTCCTTGTGAGTGTTTTTCTACCTGTGTGAGATAGTAGATGTGTGTGTGAGGAACAGCGTGCAAAGCATTGACCGCCCCTCTGAAAGTGTAAATCTGTTGATGAGGATCTCCAACCAGGATTTTCCCACAGCTCTGAGAGAGCATAATGTCCACGATGACTGGAAAAAACAAGACCACAAGCAGAACAGAATTAAGAAATTCAGCTCTACAAAAAAAGTACAACTTAAAGTACAAGTCAAATAAAATATCAGAACCAAAGACTTCTCCATTTTAATGGAAACTTAAATGACCTGGATGAATTTACCAAACAATGATGGGCAATTTGTTTAACCTGGTGTGCAGTCTTGAGCTTCATCAATAAATATGGCATCATACCGGTCCAGCTCTGGTCTCGTCAGCTGCCAGAGTTTGAGGTATCCTATTTGCAACAAATCAAAAGAAATGATTAACATAAGCTATGCCTCCATCTAAAACTTATGTGCAAAACTGGAATATCACATAAAACATTTGCAGCACTATTTCCATCCTATGTGCTTAAAGAGCACCTATCATGGAATTTTGAAATTTACCTTTCATGTAGTGTGTAACATAGATCTAAGTGAACAAAAACATCCTGCATAGTTTTCAAATATGACAGTGCACCGTATATATAGTTATTTTCTTTCAAAAGTAAGAGTCGACTCTGAGTCATTTTTAAGAATCGTTAGAAGAACACGAAGCTTTTTCTCTGACTAGATGACGTCAACTTGTCAAGTTATTTGAATACGATACGCCCACTTATTGCGCTCCAAGACGCCATTGAAAACTAGAAAACATCATGGCGACGAGACGCCAGTGAAAACTAGAAAACATCATGGCGACGAGACGCTGTTCTGAAGTGCCACTCAAAAGCAAACTTTTTTCATCTGCCCAAGGATGAGCATTTGAAGACTAAGTGGCTTGAAGACAAACCATACATCGTCGCGATTGAGTGTTTATTAGTCGTCAAATGTATGTTTCGCGATCTCAGGAAGCTTTTATTATGGACTTCTATTATGGCACATGGTTCTTCTTCGTCTGTCTGTGCCATATATGGACTACATGTGCACAGAGCGTCCTCCGGCTGCCTGCCAGTATGAATTGAAAACAACACATAAGAGACTCAATCGCTCATGATTAGGCTTTATCTGCGCATTTTGAGGAAGTATTGAATAAAAAATACTCCTCTGTTTAGAAATTTGACACAGACATATAAGAATCTATCAATACGTCTCCTCATCTGCACACTTTTGAACTAAAAGCCCTGAGGGAGGTTGATTTGTCGCGAGTCTTCGTGAGGAGAATAGAGGAGTTTTTTTATGAATGAGATCAGCTGAGGCTCATATTACAATCAAACGGTACAGACGCGGTTTTCATATTCATAACTCCTGACACATATTAACAAATTACTGTCACTATAAGACTTTGATGGGCGTTCCGTTTCCGAAAATATCTGCACAGACTATACCAATCACAACTGACTGGGTCATCGGACCAATCACCGCAGATTAGCGTCACGTAAAGGCGGGGTTTTGAAAAGTGAATCACTAAAGGAATCATTTGAGAATCGCTGTCAAAACAGGTAAAAATAAATGCATATTATAAGAAAACTAAAGTCTTTTTTGTCATTGCATGCATGCAAAACTGTTGTTGGGGACTTCTAAAACAATATTTGGAACATTTTAAATGCCATGATAGGTGCTTTTTAAGAGAACAAAATCGTGATTTGGGAAGTTGGCACAAAATATGTCATGTTATCTTGCATTAAGAGGCAGATGCCTGGTGTTTGGGAAAGCAATCGTACCAGACCGTTCTGGGAGGTAATTATACCAAATAATTTTCATGACTTTGGCTCAGGCATTTCAGAATGACCAAACCAACATTCTAGATGCTGTGCAATGAAATTGGTCCACTGGTTAGTCCAGTTATGCCATCTCACATGACTTTTGGGGTAAAGTCACATGACTTTTTTGTTGCACATCAATGGATTTATTAGCTAAATGCATTTCCTTCATAGATTATGCGAGTCTTCTTTTTGAATTAAAAAAAGTCCAGAACAATAGCGTGCATATGACTTTATGCACATTTTTAGAATTTATTAGAGGTGTAATGATACTCTCATGTCACGATTCGATAAATATCACGATACCGAACTCACAATAAGATATTATTGCGATACTCCAAGACATTTACTGTTGATTAAAAGGTTGGATGTCTTTCATTTTGATGTTTGTTTATGCAATATACCAAAAGTTTGAGAGGTGGATGGAAACTTAGCTATAGAAACATCTAAGAAAAACAAAAAACAAAAAATTTGGTATTGTGAGTGTGATAGGAAATTATATTATTTGGAGTTTATACATTTAAATATCTGTATATACACATTTTAGTGCTTACCATCATGCGTCATGTTGTACACTCTCTCTTTTTTGGACTGCAGCTCTACCATTTTGTCCCATAAATCTTGAGCGATACCTGCAAAATTCTGGAGAGAGAAAGACTTTTTAATGCATTTTTGGCACAATATTTGTTTTAGACTATTATCATTTTGATTTTAAATTGACTATCATTTAGTAACCCTTTAAACAACATACCCAAAAGCACAAGCTGTATTCACACATGTAAACTGATAGAACTGCGTCTCTTCACTTTACCATTATCTGTTGTTTGTCTGGGTGCACAATCTTGCCGTGTGTGTTCTTGTACTCTGGTGGAACGTGTTGGGGGCCAACCCGTTGATCTATGGACGCCCAGTAATTGTGTAGGGTTTGCGTCACCACTTTAGCATTGACGAATCCCCCGTGTTCTTTAGGCAAGACCCACGCCACATCAAACGGCTGCAAATTATTGGACAGTTTCCGCATATTTTTATACCTGCATAGCAGAAACGTCACAAAATATCCTGTTTATTATACTCATTCTTCATAATAGCTGATTGTTTGATTAATGTTTCTCTGCTGTCTGGACAGTGAGTGTACTGACCTCAGTCCCACAGCTCTGTAGGCCATTGAATGGATGGTACTACATTCAACGTTGTGCGGAAATAAACGCTGAGCTTGCATCGCCACGGATTTGTTGAAGGCCAGGTAGAGGAAGCGCATACGTGGTCTTTGCTGAGCATACTTCACCAGTGTGGTCGTCTTTCCAGTGCCTGCGACAAATAGGAATGGGATTATATAAACATAATACTACTCACTTTATTTTACAGCAGCAAAAAAATAATATTAATGATTTTTCCTCACCTGCAAAAGCCATTATTTTAACAACGTGATGAGTCTGGATGTCATGGTTGAGTATCTGCTGTTGCTCGTGAGTGGTAAGCTGTCTGAAAAAAAAATGCAGATGATCATTAAAATAATATCATATATTGTTTGTAATAAATGTGTTATTCAATAGTTTGGGATTGGTACGCTTTTTTTTTTTTGAAAGTCTCTTATGCTCACCTAGGCTACATGTTTTATATCAAAAGTACAGTTAAAATACAATAAAATGTTATTACAATTTAAAATAACTACTGTTCTATTTTAAAATGTAATCTATTCAGTTTTCAGTGCCACATGACCCTTCAGAAATCATTCTAATATGCTGATTTGCTGCTCAAAATATTTCTTATTATTAATGTTGAAAATAGTTTTATTTATAAAATGTATAAATAAGTTATACTTTTTTTGTATTCTTTGATGATTAAAAATGTCAACAGAACAACAATTATTTGAAATAGAAATCTTTAGTAACATTATAAATAATAACCATCATGTATTTGGTGAATATTTGCTTCCTTTTTTTTTTTTAACAAATCGTACTGACCCCAAAGATTTGTGTAATTAATATACAAATAATATATCCTGCCTACCTATTGTCATGCAAGCTCGGAGGAGGTGGCGCGTTCTCCATTAAGTGCAGCACATAGAAGATGTTGTAATGCCACCTAAAGATGGAGGTTCAAAAAGTGAAGAATCATTTAGTTCAGCCCAGAAAATAAAAACAACAGTCTCTTTTAAGTGTTTGTAGTCACATGACCTTTTTTTTTATTTTTTACTTCTACCGTTTCACATGGACCTTGTCTCCCACCTGTTGCTTATGTTAATATCATTCTGTCTCATGGCCAGGAGCAAAGTGGCGATGGCCCACAGGTACTCAGAGATTCCTCCTGCTGTCAGCAGACATCCAGACCTTCGCAAGAGAGCTACCAGATCCAAGACATCCTTCACTCCGTCAGACAAAATCAACATCAGGGCCATGGTAGACCAAGGATTCAGACCCTGTAATACAAGTCGAAACAAAATTAATTGGTTAAAATTTTTAAAAAATGTATATAATTAAGTTAATGCACATTGTTGCAACAAAAACAAAGGCACTTAACTAGTAGTTTGAGACACGATCACTTTATATGATGAACAGATTGAATTTAGGCTTTTATTTCACATATAAACATTCATCAACTTGCATACCGGTTCTGGTAAAGGCAGCTCAAGCATATTAGCTTGAAGTGCGAAAACCAATGAGGTTCATTCTGATGTGATATGCAGCACGTTTGAGCTTCCGCAAGAACCAATGAGTTTTCTTCCTCACACGTCAAGCAGGTTCAGTTGAGCTCCTGTTTATGTTTGCTGATCAATGTTTAAATGTGAATAAATGCCTAAATTCAATCTGTGGACTAAACTGCTCAAAACATATGAATTAGTTTTATGATCTCTTCATTAACTTTTTGAAGTGTCAATATGGTCGTTGCGTAGCGTTCTATGGAGGGACAGAAAGCTTTCCGAAGATGAACAAAAGTCTTACGGGCTCGGAACAACACGAGGGTGAGTAAATGATGACAGAATTTTTATTTTTGGGTGAACTATCTCTTTAACTGTGGGTTTACATTACCTCATCACCCGCCATCTCTGGCAGTCTGTCTTTGATGCAGCCTTCAGCGTGTGGGTAGAGTCGATGTACTTTCACACACTCCAACACGTCCTTCACATTCACCCGTTTACTATGTTTGAACTGAGACATGTACCTGGAAAATCATGCATGTGTTCGATTTAGTATATTCCATATTTTACATGTGAATTCATCCTTACTGTAGTTTTTTTTTAAATTCTTTTAGTTATGTCGCCCCAATGACATTTCACCTTTTTTCCATTTATTTTCTGTATTGTTCATTTTGCCACTATAATTACTTTGAATATAAACTATCAGCAGAAAATTAAACTACAGTTGACCCCCCGATGTATAAATGTCCCACCTAACAGGTTTGATCTCTATCAGCAGCTCTGATGCAGATTACAAAATTCACACCCCTTAAGGGTGTGAAAACGGGGGTTGTGGACCCTCCTTTTTTTTGCTTCGACCGATTGTTGTGCATTCTTACCTCACCATATTGAGAAGACAGAGGTCTTCCTTTTTGATAATTTGATTATCCTGCAGGATAGACTTCACTTCCTTCAGTGCCTCCTTTTCCCGTCTACGGTATCTGCAGTACAACTTCTTCCAAGGTAGAAACTAAGGAAGAAACCATGGGATGTCACAATATGTCTACTCTATATTTATATTTATATATATATTCACTTTTATCTCAGTGTAAAGCTTGAAAAGCATCAACAACACACCTGGGGGTCAATGACGACGGCTCTCCAGCGATGGCACACCAGGCTGATGTGACGATAGAGATCATCTGCTGGGAGGTGAGCGAACACAATCTGGAGGATCTCCTCGGGCAGGTCCTGGATCTGACCCTGGGGCACCTCCTGTCCTCCCTGCACTCCCAGCAGCCCGTAGTGGGCATCAGGAAGGGCTTCAACCAGGTCCTCCTCATGCCCTTCTTTGTCAACCAATTCTTCTTTTTTGACCAATGTACTTCCCACCTCAAAGTCATCATCGAACATGTCCTCAGTGATTCCTTCCATAAAGTCCTCTACCTTTTCCTCTTCTGGGATGAGAGGTTCATTGGGTTCCTCTTCTTCTTCCACCTTCTCCTCCTTCACTGGAGTCTTGGTTCCTTTTTGAGGGCTGGTGCTTATGACTCCAGTGACAGAGAAGAACTCGGTGATACCCCTCTGTTGATCCACACCACCTGAAGCTTAAAAGCAAGATGTTAAAGTGGAAAAATAGCACTATTTTGTGCAGAAAGATGCTAAACGCACTGATAAATACCTTGTCTGCTTCTTTTAGTGGGTGTCCTGGGCTGAAGTCTTCGGTTTGGACTCTTGCTGAGGTTGACATTAAATGGCTGTGTGAGAGCTGGGTTCCCTGTGTTGCTTTGCACCAGATCATCACATTCTGATGGCCCCAGGTGCCTGCGTTTGGCTCTTCCTAAAGAAAACCCATGTTAAACATCTAATAAACCATTTTCATTACATAAAACACACAGACAAAACTCGCAAGAACTGGGCTGAATAACTTACCACCTTGGACCCCAGTACTGATGTGATTGGAGCTTGTATTCATTTATTTAAAAACATATAATCGATTAATCTACTTACGACAAACATGACGCTCAAAGAGAAAAGTGCAAAACTAAAATGTTAATTGAAAATATTTACCTCTCATGGACGATTCCATGATATGCAGACGACGAGCCTCTTCAACCTAGAATGTGTCCCCCGAAACAAAAACAACAACTTCACAAGGGTTCCATTTCCGGTCTGCGTCCCTAAAATTTAGAGTTCACGCGTTATTTCAAAATAAAAGTTCAGCGATTTTAACAGGGCTCTCGAAGCGGCATTCAGGGTTCAAATATTTCTGAGTATTCAAAAGTAAGTTCATATACTCGACATTTATTGGTGGAGAGTGGTGCTGTATTTTTTTTTACTGTCCCTTTAGGTGACGACAAGCGTTTTGTTCACATTCACTGATTCATTCAAGAACACGCTGACCACTTGATAGTGTACACGTGTACTGAAATAAAGTAACATTTTAAAAAACGCAACTTATTTTATTTCAGCTAGTTGCCAAACTTTCTTACTTTCATTTAGTTTAACGTGATGTAGCCTACTAAAATAAACTGGGGAAAAAAAGACTTTTATTTTACTTATGGTAGTGTTTTTTGAGGGAATTCAAATATAATTCAAAATCCTTAGCTGGTCACATAGATAAACAACCTAACAATCAACAGTTTGCCTTTTTTTAAAAACAGTATTTATTTTATCTGTTTGTTGTTATTATACTTCTTTAAAAACACCTCTCTGTTCTCTATATTATTCAAATAACCAATAGATGGCAGCAAAGAGAGAAATTGACGCTTCGCTTAGCCCCGCCCCCTCTGCTTCCCTCCATAGATAGCGTCTGTGAACGGCACGTTTTTTAATAAAATGTTCATACAGTAGTTAAAATCGATTTGATTTTATTCTTACGAAGACTATAATGAAGAAGAATATTGCAACAATTTCAATATGCCGTTTTCTATAAAGTGTCATTGTTAAACTAACAACTCTGTACAGGCTACATCCTTCAAAAGGAACTACTAATTATTTGGAACAGTATCTAAAGTGAAAAGCATGACTCCTTAGTAATGACAGAAGTCATTGTAACCGTTTGAGGTTTTTATATAGTAATTCCTCTGATGGATTTGGTATAATACTTGAGTCATTACTAGTGGGTTACCATGATCTTCACTTTAGAATTGACTCTACATTATGCATTACTTGTATTAATTATAAACCCGTATATTCTTAGTAGTCCTCTATGGGAGGTGTGAAAAAAAAACACATGCCACATTTAACTAAACACTATTACTTACTAATTCAGTAATCAGATATTCTTGTTAGTTAAGGTTACTAGAATGTTAATATTGCTTTACTCATTTGTTCCTGTGTAGGTCAAATTTTGAAGTAGAAACACTAGTACTAGTACTCCAAAAATCTTTATTTGATTTAAGTTCAAAGTTTAAAAAGCTAAATCATTGTCATACTCCAGGTAACAAATTTATCTTGCATAGTTTTCATTAACCACAAAACAAGCCTGTCATTATTCTCTCAGAACATCTACAGCAATTCAATTCTGGTGAAACTTTTGGCCCTTGTTTAGTCATTACCAAACCATGCTAACTTAACCAAAGCCTACCAAATCTTTCCAACCTAATTTTTTGGGGGGGATTTAACTCGAGCAATAATATTAATAGCTGCCCTGTGCTGTTTGGTTCCTTTTTGTCGTTTTTTCCAATGCAGCTGCTGGTGACTGGGAATTCCTGCCCGTGTGAAGCTGCACGTATACAGAATGATTCCAACACTCGGCTCTGCTCAGAATCCTGACGAGAGAATAAGTGTGTGTGTGTTAAGAGTCAGGCTTTGTTCCCACGTGGCCAACTGTCTATGACATCACCTTTAGGAAGAGTGCGTCCTGGCATGCACTCCTCAAGACACTCTCACACTGCATGTGCCTGTTTCACAATATATCTAAATCTGCTTCCCAGGTGCTTTTCTTTTTAAATTACTGGATCTTCCTGGCATTCTTGATAAATTTACACAGTATATCTTTTATATGTTTAAAAAAATTGTGAAACATTATTACAGTTTAAAATGCTTTAATACAGCATAATTGCCACATGACCTCCACACAAGTGGCTTTATTTTATCAATTTAAAAATAAGTAGTTCATTTGGATTGGGGTGTAACGGTACACGTATTCGTATTGAACCGTTTCGGTACAGGGCTTTCGGTACGGTGCACGCGTGTACCGAACGGTTATGAATGTAATCTTTAACAGTTAACAGTCGGCTTGTTGTAAGCGCGGAACACACTTCAATCCGAGTTCCCACACGAACATATTAAGTATTCAGTCCATTTTATCACAAAATTCAAACGATAAATGCCGTTTTAACGCTCTTTAATGTGATGTGACTGATAGACGCGTATCAGTTCAACTTAAAGCGGCAGCGCGCGAGTCAATGCGATCATCTCTTCCTAAAGAATAAACATAAATTAATACATCTTAAGGTATGTTGAGGATACATTACAACTTACTGAAATGTATCATATGTCGTGTAATCGCTCCATCTGTGTTTCAACCGGAAAGGCAATAAAACTGCTTGTAAACAATGTCATGCAGAATCAGGTTTACTCAGAAGTCATTCAGTGTCCACAGCTGTGAGCTCACTAGAGAAATCAACTCTTTCACTGAATACATGCACTATATTAGCCGTTATATTCATAATATTAGCCTATATATATTCATTATATACTACTAAGCCTGTTAGTGATGTCTTGTTTATTTAATGTATGTTTAAATAAACCTGTCATGAAAATTACAGCCACTAAATGATTATATTTCAACAACGAATAAAAATAATTAGATTTAGAAGTTAATGCAAAAACTGCCTTATGTGAAGCTTATGAGTGTTGATTATTATATCTAAAAATAAATAGCAACTGAATTTAGGCTAATAGTTTGGGCTCTGTTGTTAATCTTTAATAGCTATATGTAAGTAAGGGCTCCCTATATAGTTTACAGCATTATCTTTAAGAAACTTTTAGTTATAATTTAATTAATTTAAGGACAGACACAATTTTTTTCATTAAACCACTGTTGAATAAAAATTAATAAAAAGCAATTTTGTAAAACAGCTGTACCGAATCCATACCGAACCGGGACTTCAAAACCGAGGTACGTACCGAACCGTCAGTTTTGTGTACCGTTACACCCCTAATTTTTATATATAATTTTCTGATTAAAAAGATCAATTCTTGCCATCTAACAAAAATATGTTGTAAGAACATTTTTCTAATGTTCCCATTAAGTTATTTTGGAATGTTCTCTCAACATTCAAAACACAATGAAACACTTTCACCTTTTTTTGTTTACATTTTAAACAAGTAACATTTACGAACGTCCAACAAAGATGTTCCATAAACGATTTTGTGCTAACGTTCTGACAACATTATTAAAGACCAACACTGGAAGAACGTTTGCTCATAACTTTGAGAGAACCTTGCCAGAACGTTAGCTAAAGAGAACATTCCCTTTTAGCTGGGATGATCAAATAGTCAAAAAGTGTGTCCTAATTTGTGAATTTATGCTCTTGACTATGTTTTGTAGTATAAATAGTGCGAGTGCGTTCACACTGAAAATTCCAAATAGAAAAAGTACACCTTACAAACATGGATGATGCACTTACTAACCTGAAAAAAAGGAAGGCTCTATCCGAAATCACATATCTTTTGAGTAGGTAAAGTTACTTATTATGAATTTAGTAATTACTTCACAACCGCTAAAAAAAGTACATATGAATGTGTGGAGTGTTATATGGATGCACTACATTCACCATGTTGTCATTATCATGTGACCTACCAGCATCAGTTGCGTCGCTTCACCTCCATTTACAAATCCTCTCCCATGGCCTCATGGGATAGTAAAGTGTCCATTGGTGCACACTTCAATGCACACTTAAGAGTCTCGTCTGAAGCAGTCATCCGGGTACGTTTGCCTACTCTCTTATGAGTTCTGTGAATTTGGACATACTTTTTTGGTCACATGTTTTTCGCCTACTATAGGGAAGTATGCGATTTCGGATGCAGCCGAAGTGTGGAATGTTGGACATTTCATGCACTCAACAGTCAGCTTTAAGGGGGAGGGGCTATAAAAGTATGATGTTGAATGACAAAATAACCTTATAAAATTCATACATTACTCGGTTTAGTACATAGTGCGTCATTTGGTATGCAACTAAGATGTAGCTAGTCCTTATATGGAAACTAACATTTTTAAAGAACACAACAGTTCGAGAATTCACTTTCGAGGTCTTGACTGTGTATAATTTATGTTGTAGAACAGAACGTGAAAGTCTTTTTTAATAATGTTAACCACATGAAGCCATTATTTTGGCTCGAACATGAATTCATTCTTTTAAGACTACTGCCTGAACAACTCCACAGCAGCTGACATGACTGTGATGTTCATTGCTTCTGCAAATGCGTCAAGACATTGGTGGTGAAATCTGCAATCTTTCTAAAGAAGTTATTAGTAACCCCATTTTTGAGCATAGATGTGAAAATAAATGGTTGTAGTTCATGAATACAACGGTAAGTCTCTTTTTAAAGACACTCAGCAGAGTATTGCTGTAGTGAAAGCACTTTAGTAACACTTTAGTTTAGGGTCCTATTCTCACTATTAACTAGTTGCTTTTTAACATGCATATTACTAGCATATTGGCTGTTTATTAGTACTTATAAAGCACATATTAATGCCTTATTCTGCATGGCCATATTCTACATCCCTTAATCCTACTCCATACCTGAACTAAACAACTACCTTACTAACTATTAATAAGCAGTTTGAAGCAAAAGTCGTAGTTGATAGTGAATATGTGTTCCCCAAAATGAAGTGACCAATGAAAGTGTTAAAAAGTTATAGAAGTTTGCTGTAAAGCAAATGTACTGAACAATTTTTTTATTTTATACAATTTTACAAAATAATTTGGTCACTACAATTGCTTGAAAATCAAAGCCATATGTCATTATAAGTTCAAAGCCATAAATCAAAGCCATATTAGTTGATATCACAAAAATTGAGCCATTTGACATAAAGTATAATAGGGTGACCAGGACATGTTTTCAAGTCCTGTCCTGGCCCTAATATAACTATTTTCTATCCATATAGTATACTTTAAATGTATTGAAATTAATAAGGAATCTTTGAGTAAACTTCGAGTATCATTTGAGCATCTCCTTGCCGGGCCGAGTGTCCTGGTTTTCTGTAATCAAAATATGGTCACCCTAAAGTATAAGAGTTCATCATACTATAGGAATATCCTGTATAGTTTCAGAACTGAAAACTTTCTTGTTAGTCCAAATACAGCTTTCATTGTTAGCAAGCCAAGCGAACGACTCGTTGTGGAATGTGTGATCGATAGGTGAATGGTTCATCATTGCAACTTTGGCCCTGCCCACTGACATGTTAGTGAGATGATGAGGATAGATTTAGAATGGACTACAAATAACATTACCTTCCAAAGGTTCCTAATGCCAATGTGATTATTTTATTTATTTTCAACAATGTGAATGTCTCAGGTGAGCATTTTTTATTTGTATTCGGTACATTACACTGTGGATTCTTATATTCATACTTTTGCGATTTGGACTCGACAGTAATGCCACAACATGTAAGTAACCGTGTTAATTCTAATGCCTGATCTTGTGACATTCAGTAATTTCTGATATGTAATGAATGATTCATGTCCAGTCACATATACTTTGTCTTTGTTATTTGTGTCAGTAAATCAAACCGGTGACTAAGCGATCAACTTCATATTTCTTCTTAGTATGAGGATGAGTTTATTTAAACTGTGACTAAATTAGGCTATATATAGAAAGCGATCAAAGAACACTCCCTTTGCAATAGCTGGACCTGTCAATCAAACAGGGCAAGCTCTGGACTCGTGCCAAAACTCCCGTAATAATCAACAAATCTCTTATTTACACTGTTTGCACTGTTAGTTATGATGAAAGCATTTTGTTAGTGTGTAGAATTTGAGTTGCAATGAGGAGATCGCTTCATTCATGCACTCAACATGTCTGTGATTGGCTGCTCAACACTGCAACCTTCTAAATATCTGCAACGATCTAAATATAATGCATAATCAACACTTATTACTATTCATCTTGAGAGCTGTAATAAACGTGCTAAAATGTAAAAAAAAAAAACGTGCTAGAGAGTTGCACATGTAATATTCATATGTAAAATATTAGCCAATCACAGCAGTGGGCGTTTACACTGAAGTCTCACAGCAGATACACCCTTTCAAACAGGGCGTTCAAATCAGAGGACTAGAATCAGCGTAGGAAAATGCATTTTATTTCTAAATGACGACAATTTTTGATGTAAACATCATACTAACATTCTACTATAAGTGCACTACACGAAACATCATAAAACATTAAAACAATGCAGTTCCTCTTTAAAAGTAAAATTTTTATGGAAACGCAATGTCCAATTTCAAAACAGCTTTGATTTTGATTGTTTAAAGGGTTACTTCAGTGATTTAGCATTAAGCTTTGTATCAGTAGAAACCCGGTAGTATATTCAAATTATGGTACTTTCCCGCCTCATATTTCTTGAAAAAAATCCTCCGATGACACAAATATCGTAATTTTGCGTCATCTGAGGTTTTTTGGGCCAGAGGCTAAAGACTACAGCCAGTAGAAGGAGCTAGTTTCGCATGTTTTCAACCCGCCCGCAGGGGAGGGATCTCACTTCCAGAATGTAAATGCGCACTCGGATTGGGCATTAATAACGGAGCGGTGCGGAGCAAAGTGAGTGTTTCAACTTTTCAAATAATTCTTATGAAAGTTATGCTTCCATCTGCGATCTGAAAACGCGCCAGCTCAGCTCAGCTCTTCGCTCTCGTGATGAATGAAATCTGACTCCTGCTGCGTTTGTCCCGTGACTTTTGTTCGGCTCACTCACACATTATTGAAAAGACACGTTCAGTTTTTAATTGTAGTGTTTATTCTCTAACTGAACAAAATGATTGTATTACAATGAAAATGACGGTGGGGGCAGTGTAATGGTGTGCAAGTGATAACCAGTGGCTTTGGGAGTGGCCTCGATGGGCAGCGAAGCAAGTGCATTCTGGGAGTTGTTGTCTTTCATCCACATGAGACAAAAATACATTTTCTGTCTTTTCTCAGTCTAGAAGACACCAAAATAAAAAATAATTTCACATTTCTACTACATTTATGACCAAGATGGCGGCGCGAGTACATCGCGAGGCTCAGGGTCTCTCCAGATTCTGCAATTTTGCGGTATTTTTCTTGCTCATCTCGGGTCTGTTCGTACAGAACAGTTGTGCCTTTACATCGTACACCCGTTGTGAGCTTTTGGATATTGGTTTGCGAATTTCCGACAGTTTTATGGACAATCTTCGACTCCTTCCTGAGATCACTAGGACACCCGAGGCTATGCACTCTACCTGGCCGGGCGGAAGTGCTCGCAGGCGGCGTCGAGATCGTAAACAAAGGCGGGGGAAGCGTGGAGGACTACGAGCTAAGCTAAGGCTGGTCCTGGAACACCTAAAAGCCTCTCTACCATCCACATTGGACTCACACCAGTTTGCCTACCGCAACAAACAGCATGCGTGCATAAGTGTTCTTATGGTCCAGATGGGTGAGCACAGAGTGCAGTGCCATGCAAACTGCATCCTCTGTGCTCACCCATCTGGACCATAAGAACACTTATGCACGCATGCTGTTTGTTGACTTCAGCTCAGCATTCAACACTGTCATCCCAACCAAGTTAATAGCCAAACTTGGAGACCTGGGCATCAACACTTCAATGTGTAACTGGATTTTGGACTTCCTAACTGACAGACCACAGAATGTTCGATCAGAATCCACCTGCTCCACGTCCATCACACTCAACACTGGTGTACCACAGGGCTGTGTGCTAAGTCTGTTTCTCTACTCCCTCTTCACCTCCGACTGCAAGCCTGTGTATGGATCTAATTCCATCGTCAAGTTTGCGGACGACACTACGGTGATTGGGCTCATCAGCAACAACGATGAGACTGCCTACAGGGAGGAGATCCAGCACCTGGCCACATGGTGCACTGAAAATAACCTGCTCCTCAACACCACCAAAACGAAGGAGCTCATCGTGGACTTCAGGAAGGAGTCAAGAGGCACACACGACACCATCCACATCAATGGAATGGCTGTTGAGCGTGTCTCCAGTTTCAAGTTCCTGGGGATCCACAGCTCGGCGGACATGTCGTGGACGACCAACACCTCCAACCTGGTCAAGAAGGCTCACCAGCGCCTCTTCTTCCTGAGGACACTGAGGAAGAATCAGCTCTACTCGGCTATCCTGGTGAACTTCTATCGCTGCGCAATAGAAAGCATCCTAACCAACTGTGTCGCAGTATGGTATGGGAGCTGCTCTGTTGTGGAGCGCAAGGCACTGCAGCGGGAGGTGAAA
Organism: Romanogobio albipinnatus; assembly: GCA_023566225.1. Classification (NCBI taxonomy): domain Eukaryota; kingdom Metazoa; phylum Chordata; class Actinopteri; order Cypriniformes; family Gobionidae; genus Romanogobio; species Romanogobio albipinnatus. Next base: position 48,529,393 of record CM042245.1, on the reverse strand, counting down.
ACTGCCCAGCGCATCACAGGGACTCCACTACCTGCCATCGAGCACATCCAGAGGAAACGCTGTCTGCATCGAGCTCGCAGCATCCTCAAGGACTCCTCTCACCCAGCCCACAGACTGTTTTCTCTCCTGCCCTCCGGCAGGCGTTTCAGGATCCTCCGGACCAGGACCAGTAGACTAAAGAACAGTTTTTTCCCCAGAGCTGTCTCTTTACTGAACTCAAACCCCCGTTGATCCACTTCCCTCATAAACTGCTAACTCTCCTACCTCACATCTGCCTTCACTTTGTTATTTACACTACTGACTGTTTATTACAGTAACAACTGTTTACTTATGCATTCTGCACTACCATACCTTAACTGGATTATGCTCATTTGCACTGCCGACTGTATTTATAGTACCAACTGTTTACATCTGCATTTTGCACCGTACTTCTAACTGTAATATGCAACCACTTTCCACTGCACTTTTACACTTTCTTTCGGATAGCTCTGTCCATAATTTATTGCACTACCTTAATCCACTGCTATATTCCTCATATTAGCCTAACATATTATTGTACCTCTATCTGTAAAATTCTGTTTATAGTAATAGCCATCTGTATATTATATTCATAGTACATATTCACCTGTAAATTCTGTTTATAGTAATAGCCATCTGTATATTATATTCATAGTACATATTCACCTGTAAATTCTGTTTAAAGTAATAGCCATCTGTATATTATATTCATATTCACCTGTAAATTCTGTTTATAGTAATAGCCATCTGTATATTATATTCATATTCACCTGTAAATTCTGTTTAAAGTAATAGCCATCTGTATATTATATTCATATTCACCTGTAAATTCTGTTTATAGTAATAGCCATCTGTATATTTATTCACTGTACATATTCACCTGTAAATTCAGTTCTGTTTACAGTAATAACCATCTCTCTATTTATACATATTTATATATATTCAGTACATATCCATGTCCTGCACTTATGCAACCATTGAAAATCCAGCACTTGCTGCTATTGCACTTCTGGTTAGACCTAAACTGCATTTCGTTGCCTTGTACTTGTACTTGTGTAATGACAATAAAGTTAAATCTAATCTAATCTAATAAATGACCCAGTTTAAATACACATTCATCTTCCCAGCGTTGAAATACCCCTTTAAGCTTTCAAATGACACATAATTTATGATGATTACTAAAAATAATTGATAGGAGAAAAAGGCTGCCAAGTGTTCCACAACAGGCTATAGTGCAAAAAAATGAAACTTCTGATCAAACTAACTGAGGTTTTAACATTGACAACCACGTGCGCACGACTGCTTGTTTGGGCAAGCTTATAGTTTTTACATTGACTGTATGCAAACTTCTAATTCCATTCAGTGCCCTCCCACACATTGTGCCTATTCACAGTGAAGCTTATGAGATCCTTGATGAGAAGAGCAGCATTATGTTGAGCTTTGGATGCTGGTGATAACAAACAGCCTGGAACAGCATGGAAATTCATGCAGGTTGATGCTGATATGTCGTTAGCGATGATGGCTTTTAAATAAAACGTCAAATGACTATAATTACCCATTTCATCCTTAGAAAAAACTGAAATGCTGCAAAATACAGCATGCCGCGTTTATGTTCTGATGACTTTAGTTAAATGAGGCGCGTCTATATTTGACTCATTTTCTTTGGACACTTAGCTGGTACCACCCTGATCCTTAAGTACATAATACATAAATACATTTGAACAATATTTGTTCATTTCTTAACAAGGCCAGATTTGGTAAATTTCCTCAGCATAATTTTACCCAGTGTATCTGCTTCTGAATATTTTCCCTCCATTGAATGCAGTGTTGTTATTGTTACCTAAAACATCTTCTTTTTGTTAATTGAAATAAAGCTGAAATAAATTAAAATATAAATATAAAATTAAAAACTTAAACTAAATACATATTTCTAATGTTGAAGTACTAAACTTAACTGGAATTAATTGCAAAATAAAATGGCCGAAGGCCTTCCTACACTTGCCTTTATGTTATTTGAATAAAATCATATTTAATTGGCCTATATAAATATTATATTGGAGCTATATATTATAGTGCTTCTCGTAAGTGTGTTTCATACACACCCTGTAGCATCTATAGATCTATTGCGAATCATTGAAAGGTTAAAGGAGGTCAGCTTTCTCTGTAACCTTGAACTTTTAGACATTTGTTTACTTAGAGGTGCCTCAGGAATTTACCATTTAAACATTATTGGCCATCTTTTATGAGAACTTGAGACATGAATCAGAAATAGAACCGTCTGAGCGTCTCGTGTTAAGAATGATGCAATCCTGGCTTGAAATTACCATCGACATTCCCACTCCTGGTCCACAGATATGAGAGATACGGTGTCAGATGACATATAAGAATTTGGTCATATGCATTTGGTGGACTTGTACATTGGCCCTATTGCATTTGAAGGAGATGGTTATGCAATCTCATTGAGCTTTTTGAAAACTTCATGCTGAAAATGAAACATTGATACCTTTTACTGTATTAAAATAGATTTAGTTTAGTTTGAACCCACAACTGTGCACTTACAGGCTTTTGAAATGTCTATTTCGCAGATTATCTGTATTGAACATTCTCCAGTTTTATATGATCATTGTTAGTAATACTATTTTTTCCTATGACGGCGGACTGTGGTCGCCCTATCACACGATCAGCTGATTGGTTTACCCATCTCACAGTGACCTGCTTTTTCTGTCTGCACAGCTGTTAGTTGCGTGGTGCATGTGATAGTTGCCTGGTCACTTATTAATGGCTCTGTAAGAAACCAACTTTTCCTGTCTGAGTGGAAATTTGGTGGTATGGGCATTTTTATTGGCTTTCTAACTTCATTCTAATGTTTAACTTATTGTGTCTGATGCCAAGGGGCATCACTGGTTTATTAGCACAGAATTGTGCATTGGAAAATGTTGAAACTTGAAACTTCAACCCATGTGACTGTACATCATTTTAATCATGTTTATCGATATACTACAGTTCAGAAGATTGGGGTTAGTAAGATTTAATAATCAGTTAGATCAAATGAATACTTCATTAATAATGTACGGATTCCACAAAAAAGAATATTAAGCTTTCTTTCAAGAATATAAAATAAAAAATCTTACTGACCCCAAACGTTTAAACTGTGATGCATTTCCTTAGTGCACCTTTAAAGGGTTACTTCACTCATCATTCCCCATTGACTTCCATAGTAGAGAAGAAGAAGAAAAAAATACTATGGAAGTCAATGGGGACCAGAAACTGTTTGATTACCAACATTCTTCAAAATATCTTCTTTTGTGTTCAGCAGAATAAAAAAAATCATACAGCTTTAGAACAACTTGAGGGTGACTAAATGATGACACAATTTGTAGGGTGAACTGTCCCTTTAATTTGTGTTTTGTGATGTCTGTGTGTCCTTTCAAAGTAACAAACAACCGCTGTTCACATTTAAAAGAGAACGACACATCAGATTTCATCTCACTACTATGTAGTGCTTTATTTCACAGACAAAAAAAGAACACTGTATGGGCGTGACAGACTAATTTTATAGTCTTCCCAAAATAGAATATTTTTTCGTACCTCCTCTGAGGTGTGAGAAAACACTGTATGTGATAAATAACGTCTTTGGTGACATAGATACATAAATGCAAACATAAATACATTAACTTAAACATCCAACCTAATAATATAATTCACAAAAGATTGTGTACATGATACTGACCCCGTCCTAACTCCCCTTTGAAATACATTCATACAGATCCTGCTCAAATCCATAACACAAAACTCACAAATCTGAAGTTCAAGTGACAAACATAGAAACATGCTCCTGCTTTAAAGTGCTTCGCGTGGTAGCAACAACACAACTGACCTATAATATCGACTAAAACATTTATGCTCATGGTCAGGATGACGTTCAGACTCACACACACACACATCTTTAAAAGTCACAGATTCATAACGTTCTTTGTGTTCCTTCATCATAAAGACAGTTTGTGCCCAGTGTGAAAGTTAATGCTTGTGTTATTCTTAATGAACCAAGTAAGGCTTTAAAGGGGGGTAAAGGTTATGAAAACACGCAATACATGGGGGCAGCACACAAAAACACACGCGTACAAAGAACGATCAGGGCCAGATACTGACGCACTTGCTCCGTTCCAACCCATGTCACCAAGATGGTTACAACAACACATCCGACAATAAATATATAGATAGTTAAATAGTCAAAACAAAGGAATGTGATCAATATATAAGTCAACATGAGGCTCTTTCTGTGCATGTACACAAAAACAGATTAACCAGGCTCTCAGCAGTTTAAAAGCCTTTTAATGATCAGTCACGAGACATTAATCAGATCGATTACAGCAGAGAGAATGGTGTCGGATATATAGAGAGCCTTTGAGAAGATTAGCGCCAAAGCACCAGCGATCGCTACTACTTCCTATGATCATCATTAGACTCAGCCATGACAAAGAGAAAGACTTTTACAGTTATCAACACCAACAAATCCAATTGAAAGTCAAGCCTGTTTGAAGATAAAAGATCACTGAATAACAGTATATTGTGAATGCACAGAAAGGTATCAAGTAAATTCAGGTTTTTTGGTCGGTTCTCTGCCTTTCTGGAGCAATTTGAAAGCAAGTTGTCCTATAACATACAGCACAAAGTGGGAAACCTAATGCTTTCTGAGAGTTTGGCTTGGCTGGACACCCTGTAGAAATGGAGTTATTGATGTTTAAATAGGATTTTTAGGATTACTTCTGCTATTTTAATCCTCAGACATGCACTTTGATGTCTCACAGCATTCCCCCCAACATCCACAGACCCCCCCAAAAGCCAGGAAAAGTTTCTAGAATTTTTAAATCACTTGGTTTTTACAGCTACTTTTCCTATGTCTGCTGGGTATTTTTGGTGTGTGTATCCACCCACGTATTCAGACATGATTATTATAACAAAAGGGAATTCTTAAAATACATGACACGGATAGAGAGTGTTTTTGGAAGGCCATGTTCCCGAAAGACTTTGGCACGCTCGCGCCTCACATTTTGGTAGAACTAGAATCTTTAATTAGAGTTACAAGAATGAGCTTGTGAACTGCTTAAATGATGCCAGTCAGTGTGTGTTGAGGATATTTTTGAGGGCGTTTATGATAAGAATCGTGCCATTTACTAAAGAATGCTTTTTTGTCCATACAATGCAAGTCAATGGGGTCCAAACACTTTGACTTGCATTGTATGGACAAAAGCGAGACTTATCCTGTGTGTTGCACAGAATAAAAAAGTAATACAGGTTCGGAACGACGTGAGGGTAAGAAAATTATGACTTTTCTTCGGCCATCAAGATGGGAGAAATGGTTTTCATATAGCCCTACAGCTAGTTTTGTCCTCTGTTATGGAGCTGTAACCTTGGTTATGGGTATTTAAGGGTGAATTATAGCCATCATTTAACAATGCTCTGAAAAGTCTTGCTTCTGTTTATGAAATGTGGCAAAGCCCAGCAGGATTCTGTCAGACTGTTAACTGAGACTTTGGAGATTATAACTTTTTCTCGTGACTTTATGAATCACGTGAAGTGTAATATTCCAGGCGCCAGACCACAAAGTGCATGGAAAGGCAACAATGTGTTAATCCGGATTCAGCGGCGATTGCTACTGTATTGTTTGCGGGTTCAATTAAGAGACCACTGTGTTTGTAAATTCACAATTCGCCATTGTTTAAAACCCAAGATTTAAAACCAAACTTGCCAGTAACTATTCATGTGAGAAGGTATCAGATGGGGGTCTTAAACAAGCTCCGAAGCCATCAGAGAAAGTCTGCTTTCTTCTTAAAAGTGCATTGGAGACATGAGGTGGGTGAGTTCAGAGTCTTTTCGAACACACGGCCCTCAGACTGACAGAAATCCGATCGCACACCTTGTTGAAATCCACATTAAAGGCTCAGCTGGTTTGATCAGTGGTGTAGAAGTTAACAGCATTAGATGAGTCTGAAAAATAATCTCTTATGTGAAGATTTAATAAGATGACAATATCAAAATAAAGAATCTGTTTGAGTACCGTAAAGTGAGAGGCCAGAGTCAAAGTGTTTCAGAGGCACAGAGTTCAAAAGTTGCCATCAAGAAACAAAAGGTTTTTTCTGTCCAAAAAGGCACAGTATACACTCCAGAAAACCAAGGCAGAGAGCAGGAAAGAGTACTACAGCAGTATCGCAGTAAAATAGATAAACACCAGGACAGATACATGTAACGCTGTTTTCTTGGTCTTAGTTTTAGCCGGACGTCCCCCTAGACTCATCCGTAGCTGTGTGGATTGTGCGGGTTAATGGGGGAGTCTTCCCGTCCGCTTTGGCCGACTAGCTGGTAGAGGCGGTGACTGAGGTTTTGTACCTGGCAGGTACCGAGGACACATCCGACGCGCATCAGCTGGCCGCGGTGATGGTTGTGGTGGCCTCGCGAGTGCGTGTTACGACGACCTCTCTGCCTAGGGCTTTCACCTGTCTTGCCGGACTCTCCTGCTTTTGGCTGACCAACGTGGAGTGTGTTTCCAGTTGGGTCTGGAGGTGGTGGTCTGGAGAGGATGGCCCTCCACAGAATGGTGCGGTCGATGAAGACGCCATGGTCTGTGTTTGGGCGTTCAGTAACATCTGGAGAGATGGGGTCTTCCTGTCTTAGCTCATGGAGTCTTGTCATGAAGTCCAACCTGCAACGAGACAGAAATGGGACTTGAACAGGAATTTAAATTTAAATGTTATTTTATTACACTCTGGAATACTTGATTCTGATTGGTAAATCTGAATCATATTTAACCCGTTCTGTATAAGAATTATATATATATATATATATATAGTGGCTACTTAACTCCAAAATAAAATTGATTTGGATATTATAGTATAAAACTGTAAAATAAAATAAAAAGGGCACATTTCATGGTGAAATTATGTTTAAGCAACTATTTATTGCACATAAAAGGCTTGATCCAACATTAAGCATCATTTACTGCTGATACTAAATGTGCAGTTTGGTCAACCGTGCACACATTTACTGCAACCACACTTCCGAATAAGTCAACTGCTCACTGTTCAAAAAGGGTATGACTCTTTGGGACACAACGTACGGTAAACACATTAGATTCACTCCGGTTTTCCTGTAATGGCCGAGGCCATCTGCCCTCTGTTTGATTATCACACTGGACACTGAAGCCTTTGGTTTTTGCACAGGCCACTAATTCAGGTCTTGCTCTTAGAATTATCAAGCAGCAGTTGGCAGCTCATGGCAGGTGCACGCTAAGAGGGTGGCAAATTTAAGCCTTGTGATTCGTAAAGATCCCTGAATTTTGTACTTTTTCCAAATGATCTTAAAAAAGTGGGAAAGCATAACTATGTTAAAAGAGCAACCCATTTATACAAAAACACTAAAGCTGAAATTTGAGAAATGACAGGGTGCATTGTTAGGTTGGACCACACCATCTAATCTCACGGTGTCATACTAAACTTAGTGAAAAGGTCTGCTGAGTAATGCTAACTTTGCCACAGACATGTGTTAGGCATTTTTGCTTGCACGTTCTTGAAAACTTAAAAACTCAACTTTCCAGAATGATCAGTTAATCGCAGCGCCTGAAAATAGGCTAACTTCCGTCAACATAACCAATGTGACAACCTGCTTGCACAGGGAGCACTGGGGACTATTTTCAGGCGCTGCGTAATATCATTGCGCCTGCTGCACCCATGGTACACAACTTTTAATTTTCTGTCAGTCTTAGTACACAATTTAACTACTGAAGAGATGCTAACGGTCTAATCAGATTTAATTATCTATGCTAAGCTATGCTAAAAGTGCTACCAGCAGACCCGGAGATCGGCTGAATGGATTCAAAAACGGTAAAACTCAACTGTTTAACTCTAGGGGAGTTGGAAAATGAGTGTTCCTTTAATAATTAGGCCTATTTATTATTTATTTGGTATTATATTTTTAATTATTCTTAGTATAATATAAATATATTTTTTAAAATATATATATAATATCCTTATCTTATTTATTTATCTTTTCTTTCCTCAGAAAGATTACTTGCTCAGTGTGCAAACTATGCAGCCGGCTAGATTTTTCCTTTGCATTTTGGTCAACCAAAATACCACCTCTAAAACGTAATGATTATCTTCGCAAAGCAGCTTGGATGAATAGTAATTTCACCCCTGTTTTAATGTAATTCCACTGGTCTAATATGTTATGCTCTATTTCAATTCTTGCAAATTCAGCAACCCCACATGTCCACAAGTCTCCACACCTCTGAAAACTTCATCTCAGCAGCCTCACATGATCAAAGCTAAGTGCTAAGAATCGTTTTCTCTTTGAGCTTGATCCAACTATGACTTTTAGATGCTTAAGCAGAGATAAGCTGTCCGTAGACTTCATCCATTCGCCCTTTGACCTTCTCTGAGGCTTCATTATCACACTTCCATATTTCTCAAATCCTTTAAAATGTCTGCTTGACCACCCTGTCTCATGGCCTGTCCTAAATGTGCCATCAGCAAAACTCACTCACATTGCAAGGGAGGTTGCCTGGACGTTGGCCAAAGAGATTTAGATATGGAGTAAGTTGTTTCTAGTAATGTCCTTTTTATCAATCCTATTGTGATCCATCTGTTATACTGTGAATAAACTTGATAAGGGCAGCCACTTCACATATAATTGAACAGACGTGCTAATTAAAAATCTCACCTGGCGACATTTAACCACCAGACCACAATGAAATAGGATCTGTGATTCTGGGGTATTTCTAGTCTAAGCATAGTGTTCAGCCAGGAAAATTAGCACCTGCCCCTCGAAATTCAACCCATCTTGGGATAAAGGTGGTAATCATGTTTTGCAGAAACTCTGTTTGCAATGCGCTGAAAAGATCAGGCACTCCCAGAAACCAGAGGAGCAGTCGAGTCTTGTGTCGAATAAAAGTTGAGGCTCTATCAAATGAGCAATCGACCTGGTTAGTCTTTGCTGGTGGACTTTGTGTCTGAGTGATTTAATCTTTTGAAAGGCAACATGCTCGTTGCTGCCCACCTCTTGTCGGGCCTGGTACTGGCGGACTGCCACGAAAACCCTGTGATGCCTTTGTGGGAAAACAAGGAGATCTGATGTTTGATTGTGATTGTGATCCTCCACTGAGAGAGGCAGGTCAGATGTCTCCAAACCAGATCAATCCAGTATTATTGTTGGTTCTTGCCGTAAGGCTGGGATTTTTGCACCTCTCTGAAAATGGTCATGGCTGTTTGTGAATTGGTCATCAGCTGATTATATTTAGCTGGACAAAAAAAAAAGTAATTACAGTACCTGTGCTCTTTTATGGGAAAAGTGACCATGACCTTCTCAAGTGACCAAGTGACCTTCTCTAATTACTATGAGATGATTGTTCCATTCAAACCATAATGGCATAATATCATAATGCACATAATATGAATGTTTTGCTCAGAAACAGTAGGATGAAAACAAATGCTCAGTATTGTAGGGGACGTGCAATGTCAATAGGCGGTCATACCCCTGAAGAATTTGTCAAACATTTTTGTAATATTATTTAATAATGTGTGTATACGCCACATACACCACTCTGATAATCTACATTCAGTAAATGTGGGTGGGGATGTTGGCGACAGATAAAAATGAAATAGAAATTCCTTTGAAATAGATACAAATTCCCTTGAAATAGAAATGTTTAGACAGCTAATTATTTGAGTAATTAAATTACCAATCCTATGTTAGTTCATGAAACCAGGGAAAGTGGAAGGAAAATGAACTTTAACTGCCTTGCATGCTCCAGGCATCCATATAATACTGGAATATTGATTGGACGGTACTTTAAGGCTCTTCTGTATAGCAATAGTGAAACTCAAAAAAGTGAAAATGATTTAAGTCTGTTAATGGTTAGCGTGTGGCGTTGACTAGGGGCTTTTTAAGTCCTCCCTCCTCTTGTTTGTTTTTATGTTTTTTATGGTTTCTGTTCAGAGTGGAAACATGCCGCATGAGGATGAGGAGAAAGGATTTCAGGTCTTAGTTACTAATCCACAACGGAATTCTGCCTGACGGATGAGTTTTCCCTCACGCCTCTAACAATAATGACCAAGCGGCGTGGTGTAAAATGCTAATGTTTATGTTGTAAACGGAGGACTGCATAACTCAAGTCCAAACATGACCAACCCAGTTTCCCATTGAGTGTGAACCAACGTATCATAGACAGCACGTTTCCACTTGAGTGAGCTTTAGGGCTTGTTTCCTCCAGAATTGACACTTGGAAGTCAATATAGTTTAATATGACAAACAAACAGCATTTTACTTAATTGACAGTAGAAGAACATTGCTTTGTCTGATGCCCTACATAACAGACAGTAACCTCGACTTCCTTAAATGTATAGCTTTTCAAATGTCCCATATTTCAGTGAATTACCATAGAGCCTATCCTCTTCTGAAGAGCATATCCTCTTCAGTCATGGAACGCAGATGATACACTCTTAAAAATAAAGGTTCTTTATCTTCCATTGCACAAAGCAAAGGTTCTTTATAGTGTAAATTCTTCACAATTAGACAAAAATGGTTCTTTTTAGAACTGATCTCTGAAAGGTTCTTTTGGGAAACCTAAAATGGTTGTTCTATATTGCTTTGAAAACCATAGATGTGTATACGTAGTTGCCACATTTGACCGCTCCAGACACGTCGGTGTGCCTGCATTCTTGGAACGGTCAACGTGCAGAAATGGGATAACCTGTTTTTTTATGTATTAACTCAATATTCCAGGTTTTTACTTTTACTATGGTAACTTTTTAATGTTGTGACGCCTTCGTCTTGTGTTAGTTTAGCAAAATTATCTGCTGAAGTCTATTGCAGATCGATATTTATAGTATGGTTGAAGATGCTCAGTGAACTTGCTCTCAAATGTTCACAAACCGGCATTGACTGTTCCAATATGGCGGACGGCTTATGTATAGTGAATATATCGTATATATATATATATATATATATATATATATATATATATATATATATATATATATATATATATATATATATATATCTAGGGTGAAACTACCTTTTGGAACCTTTTGTGTGCAAATATATCCCACCATAGTGAAGCGATCCGATTTCCAACTGCTGTGTAAAAAAAATCTACTTTCCACTTGTCTCTTGGCGCCTGTCTCAGCATTTTCTCTCAGAAACGAAACCTCGAGATATTATGTAACGGAGAAAACTATAGGCTATGTGTGAGACCAAAATCATGTTTAAACCACCAGAACGGGCTTCACTAACCGCCATGTTTGATTCAGGGACAGCATGTCACAGCATGTTAAACTATAAAAAACCCTGACTGATATTGCAACGGTTGCTGTACGTTCTCTGTACAATGAGTGTAAAGGACGTAGAGTTCTCTGAGATGAGACAAAGAACTGAGAGGGAAAGATATTGAAAGGTCAGAGATGAGATAGGGACTTCTTTTACGATGCTTTTATCAGGCTTCTTGGAGATTTGAAGCCCTCGGCCACTTTCATTGCATGCAGAAGAGCAGTGTGAACATCCTACTAAACATCTCACATGGGTTTGGAATGACATGAGGGTGAATAAATGATGACAGAATTTTCCTTTTTTGGGGTGAACTGTCTCTTTAAAGGCACCTGACATTATTGCAGTAATCAGAAACTGTCTGACACCACCGTATTATCAGCTGTTTATTGTCGCTTTGTTACTGTAAATCGACTAGTCAGACATCTGTTACTCAATATCAGTCCTCACCATCGCATAGACCAGCAGAAAAGCTTGCGCCACAATTATACTGTAAATATTGTATGTCAAGGACAAATACAGTCCTTCTCTTGACATTATGGTTTGTCATGTGACAGTATTGGGTGGGAAAGAATGACACAGATATTAATGAACTGCTATGAAAAACAAAATCTGGGAAAAAACTACCCATTAAATTTTGTCATTTAGACCGAGAGGGATACAATATTCTATTAAGTATCAGTTTTTGTTTCTGTGTTCCTACAAGATGAGGAGAATTCATACGGTTCAGCAAAATGGATATGAGCACAGTATGCAGGTGTCAGCCAGAAGAGGGCACACAGACACTCAAACTTTGCAATTCATTCCTTTTGTCTGCCGTCATCAGTCATCAGCCAGAAATAATGAGTTGACAAAGCATGTCATTGCTTTAATACATTTAAATTCCGCTTTTCAAGAATAACTACCCCAATATCCCATTTCAGAGATTTGCTGCCAATCAAATGTGCATTCGGAAAAAAAAAAACATACAACCATTAAAAAAACTACCATTTTTTTTACCACTATTTCCTACACTCTTCAGTCAGGCTGTTTCTTATTCGCCTAACCTCAGAAATGATGCAAATGTTTATCACCGCTCAAAGAAAAACACATTGTACATTAATTTGTGTCGCTTCTGAAAACATGGCGGTCACAAAGTATTCTGTTAATCACACGATGAGCACAAATTGACTAACGGCTTGTTCTGTGAGGGTAGGAGCCAAAAATTGTATGATGCAATGACTTTCGCTGCTTACATTATATGGAAAAGGGCACTGTCTTATTATCTCAACCCTTTTAATCTAGGTTTTTACTCTTTGGAAACAAACTTTTCTAATAAAGGTTCATTCAAGGTGTTTTATTCCTGGTCACAGACGGGAAATACCATAGTCAAAACGTTCCACAATAAGATATAATAGAAATTTGGAAACGTAAAAAAAAAAAATCAGGCAATTGTGGGGAAAAGGAAATGAAAATCCGATAATAAATACACAATGTTACAGTCAGTTCCTTATCCAAAATGAGGTTCAATCACACATTCGACTGCTCAAATTTGATGTCTTGTGTATTTATATAGCTAATCATTAAAAATAAATTAACAATAGACCCTTTAAAATTTTGTTTCATGCTTGTACTGATGGAGCTTTGACACAGCCGTCATCTTTCAGGCACAAACTGGAATGAATTAAACAGTGACTCATGTGACTCTTACATCAGCATTCAATGTGCATATAGTTACTGTTATGCAAACTTTGTATATGAGAATGTATATGAACTTCTTATCTGTAGGCTATATTTATAAACTACTAGTAAAGTGTTACTGTAAAAGTTTGATTCAGGAAGAGGCAGGCAGCCAACTATGTTGATGAATTTTGGGATGCGTGCGTTTCTACAGTCACGTCTGCCATCCTAACTGACCTTGTTCACTGCAACCATTATCTCTCGCGACACAACATCCTCTCTTTGTGTAATAAACTCGTTTTGTGTATAATACAGCCCTGGTGACAACCTACTTCGCAATATTTCGGAAACTTTGTGCCTTTCAACAGGTGTTTAACTTTTGAAAGAAGAAAAGATTGGATTTGCGCTTTCGACTCGGTTCTTTTGAACACCCCGTTTTAAAGACTCGTCGAATAAAGCAGTTTCTTGCTGCTGTTAATGCGTTTTATTGTAATGTTATGTATATTAGCTATTCAGTTGATAAAAAATATAAAGTCATTAATATAATTTACATTTATAAGAAATAATACTGAAATGAATAGCCTATACATTTCTTGCTTGAAAAAAAAAGTTTTTGCCCTTTTTAATACAATGCTATTTATCAAAGCCAACTCGGTTTGCATTTGTAAAATGTATGCGATTCGGAAAGCAAAGAAACTTGCATTTGCAGACATTTTTTTTGCTTTAAAATCAGTGATTTATTGACAAATCGTTCCGACCGGTTTTGTAAACCGGTTCAGCGGATTCATTAAAAAAAGATTCGACTCAAAAGAACGATTCCTTCGATAGACATCGGAACCGTTTATTCACCCCTCAGAGCTTGCCTTGGTTAGATTACTTCACTACAAAAACACATTTAAGCAAACTACCTACCTGCTATATTACATAATGAGCATCCAAATCAAAAGTTAAATGGACCGTACACTCTAAAAAAAAGGTTCTATATGGCACCAAAAACCTTTTTTAGTGCTATATAGCACCAATTTTGGTGCTTCAGTGGTTCTTCAGCGGTTCTTCAGAGGTGCTATATAGCACCTTAGTCAAAGAACCGGTGAAGAACCTCTGAAGAACCGCTGAAGAACCACTGAAGCACCAAAATTGGTGCTATATAGCACTAAAAAAGGTTCCCCTATGATTACGAGCCAAGAACCATTTTTGGTGCCATATAGAACCTTTTTTTTTTTTTTAGAGTGTAGCCTAAAACAAATCTGAGACAATTAAAAGGCGGATTCCTACCTGTTTCTCACCGGTAGCGCCAACAGTTGTGAGGAGAGTAGGCTGATGCAATACACAAAAACCGGGAAAAGTGCTCTCATCGTGAGCGAATATGTTCTCACGCCCCCTTGGTCAGGAGGGGGCTTCCAATGCACCTGGTCAGTACTGAATTTCCAGCTCCTGAAACGTCCAAGTTAGACCAAAATCCCAACTCCAAGGATCTGGGGTGTTTCAGAAGAAGAGAAGGAAAAAGTTAATGAATGCCTATTAGAGCCACAGATTAATAACTTAATGTGCATGAAATACTACTGATACTGGTAAAACAATTATGTGATTAAATATTATTTACAAAAATAGAGTGGTTCAACGAATAGTCCATCAGCTCTAATTAGTTAATTAGCCTATACCTTTCCATTAGTTCCCTTTTTAAATACCCTACATTTTGAGTATGTTATTTTTGTATCATCATACAAATAGACTTTACTGACCTTTATCTCGGGTTAAGATCTGGTGCCACGCGCAAAAGTTGTCTAGAATTTTCCCACGGGTGCGCACACGCTCGCCAAGATCAAGCTCTCGAGAAGTCTGAGGTTCAGCTGACATTGACGCGTTTAAATATGGACTGGGCGGGACTACAGTGCGATTTTTCAAAGGTGTGTCGGATCCCTTATTCACAGCTACTACGTGCAGCTACTCTTGAGTCGTTGCAGTCATTACTTTTAACATTACTTGCTTAACACTGCATTTTTAGGGCTGCTAATTAAACGTATATTAGGCTAATAAATTATAGTTATATATATTTATGAGATAAGCAATATAGTTTTTGCATTGCTTGGTGACACTTACCTTATTAGGATGATCAAAAACAAAATGCAACCCTTTAAATGGTAACAGTAACTGAATTTACAAGAACTTTTCACCTCACCTACCAATTCATGAACATTCTCACTAAACCCCTTCCCTTGTGTTTATCTCTAAGCATTGGGGTGAGTGTGCAGAGGGGATAAGGATGCTAGAGACCGGTTGACTTCCCCAGAAATTCAGGAGGGCAGGACGCACCCTCGCATGTTACTAATCAATGTGCATTTTAGTGATAATTGATTGGATAGACATTCTCTTCCAATTGTGTCACAGAAAGTTGTGAGATTATCTGCAAAGTGTTGAGACCTACTATATCATGATGTGTTTGAGTGGAGAATTGTCCACTTGTGAGTCTTTCTTTTGTTTGAATGGGGTATAGTGTCTTTTTTTCCCTCTTGGATCTCTTACGCAGTCATGGTGCAAGTTCAATGCCAGGCGAGCATGTGACAAACAAACTTTGAACTTCAACTATTTGTGGTATTCTTCCTTTTTCCTCGAAAAATCAAGGTGTCACAAGCTCTTGTAGTTTCTGAATGATTTTATGTAATTTTGCCCATGTTTGAGCAGCAACCATGCCATCAATAACACATACACAAAAGATTTAAGATTTCATCAGCTAAGGTAAAAGTCAAAGTCAGCATGAAATGGTATTTTCTTAAAATAGTCTTTTCTTCCCTATTGCGACGTATATCTGAATGAAAAATGGGTAACACTTTACAATAAGGTTGTATTAGTTAACATTAGTTAATGCATTAGTTAACATGAACTAACCATGAACAACTCCTCTGTTCAGCATTAGTTTATCTTTGTTAACGTTAGTTAATAACAATCCAGCTGTTCATGGTTTGTTCATGTTAGTTCACAGTGCATTATCTAATGTTAACAATATTTTAATAATGCATTAGTAAATGTTGAAATGAACATTAACAAAGATAAATAAATGCTTTAAAAGTGCAGTTCATTATTAGTTAACTAATGTTAACTAATGAACCTTATTGTAAAGTGTTACCGAAAAATGTAGGGCGCGACTGGATGGAGGAGCTGGGGATGGAGAGGGGTAAATGAGCTCTGGAGAATGCAATAGCTGTTACCTTATGTAGCCATGCTGTGATAGACGTCGTATTCCTATAGGTAGACGTGATCAGCTGACAGTCACAACAGCCTAAGGTGACCTGCCAGAACTGACTCGATGCTTGATTTTCATCAGCTCTCTAAGGTAAACTCTAAAGGTTAAAGTCAGCATGAAATGGAAGTTGTATATCTGAATGAAACGGCTTCTTGAACAAGAAATAATGTAGGACAGGACTTGATATTGTCCATGGGGAATTGATTGGACGGTTGTGGTTTGCTATTGGTCGATCTCATGTGAGCGACAGGTTGCCCCGCCCTCACGCCAGTAAACATGTCATCAGATAAGAGAGGAGGTGTCAGAAAAATATAAAAAAAACGATAAATTATTTATAATAAATAAGGTGATATCCCATAAAAATCAAGAATTGTCCATTTTCATTTCATGGTGACACATTTCTTCACATATCTTCTGTTTCTCCTTAGAAATGTCTCACGGATCCAGTGGGTATGGGAATATATGTCACTTATTCAGGTCAGTGTTGGACATTTATTAAAGTTTTAATGTAAGTGTAAAGTAAATGCATACCACTACTTTATGTTGCTGGAAAACACAGCTAAAGTGAATATACAGTAATGAACCAAGGTGACTGATTAATGCAGAGAGACCAGCAAGTTGTACGTGTCTGGGAATTAACCAGGTTGGCAAGTCCCTCCATTTACATAATCCTGGAAAATCATGTGACAACAGAACTGTGAACTGGAGCCAAAGAACAGACGAGAGCAATTGGTGTCCCTCTCTGATCTCTCATCAGCTGTACGTGCCAATTAGTTTACATGAGTAACTCACCACAGCCAACGAATCCAGTTCAAACCGTCAAGCACAAGCCGCATATAAGCTGTGCTGATTTTCACAAAACATATGATGATGACATGGTTGCTTTCAATTGCAATAGCTGAGATTAAAAAAAGCTATTTTGTCTAGCAGAGACAAAATCAATTTCAAATTACATCAATTATTTTCTCACTCAGACAGTGGCAAAACATGTAGGCTACCTATGGGACAATTTGCAGGGTTTTATACTTTTAAACTTCTTAACTTCAAATCCTACTCAATACAAAACATGTATGAAGTGTTTTGGTAGTTTTAGTGCATTTTGGATGTGAAATTTAAGAAGTTGGTTAGGAGAACTTTGTGAAGAGATAGATAGATAGATAGATAGATAGATAGATAGATAGATAGATAGATAGATAGATAGATAGATAGATAGATAGATAGATAGATAGATAGATAGATAGATAGATAGATAGATAGATAGATAGATAGATAGATAGATAACGGTTAGTGAATGGTTATCTCATGTATGCTGCCCCCTAGTGAACATTACTATAACTACACATTGATGTAATGAGAGATTTCGCGGTTTCTAAACAGAAAGTAATAGTGTAGCCTATTTGATATCCCAGGGGAAAATTCTCATTACGTTCAAAGTCCACATAAACAACATCTCTTAAACATTTCAAACACAAAAACAAACCTCTCCAATGACAGTGCTTTCGCTGACATTTCAGTGACGTCTCTTCACTCTTCTTCCTCCCCATGTATGAATAAATCTCTGTGCTAAATCCATTTGAAAACATGCTTGTTCCCACTGAGCTTGTTTCCCTTGCCTGTTTACGAATGTTTGACGTCGAGAAAGCAACTGGTTTGTTATGGCTCACAATCAAGTTTATTTGCATGGCTGGGACGGACAGTTAGTGGTCATGTTTGTTTTACAGGGCTTCTGTTTCTGTTCTGTTACTATTACCCATCAGCCAGTGCAGCTATGTCATACACATGTCTTTGGATCTGTGTGTGGGAATGGCAGTCTACTTAAGCGGTTGTGTTTGGGTGTGACTGCAGGGGAACAATGGATGTATATTTCCAGAAATGGATGAAGACAAAGACACGAGACTGTGTGCTAGTGGATCAAAAACCTGGCAGTTATAAAAGATGAATGAATGCTGGTGTATCAACACAAACACCGACCGCCTCTGTATGTTTCATCCTGTCACATTCATCATCCTCACATGACTCATTGTAATATTTCCATCCTGCCACTGAACAGGATTGATCTGGCAGGTATACCGGTTACATTCTCCAGCTTCATTGTTCAAGTTTATAAGACTTTCAAGTTTAATATAGTTATTTGGCAGCATAATCACCATGGTTTGCCAAAGTATACACTTAGATTTAATTGGGTTCTAGTATGTTTACAAGCTGTTTCATTTATAAAATTCAATTTGAATTAAAACTAAATCCATAAAATGATCCCATGATGGGAACCCAAAATGTTCAATGCCCCTTGACAGAACCCTTTAAGGTTCTATATATAACTTTTTCTTTAAGTGTGATTAGGTTTTGGATACAATATTGCCAACATATCAATAAGGCACCAGTAATAGTCATAAAAAATTCTAAAATATAAACGTCTAAATATAAATAAAATATAATAAAATCTTAATATAAAATAAAATCATGCTGACAGAGTTGTTTAATCACGTTATTTTACTGCCCAATTCAGTACATATGAATCAAAATTATTTGATTGATTGGTTGGTTGACAAATATATCCTAAGAACGTTTCTCAAACGTTCCCATTAAGTTGTAAAAAAGTTATTTCTGAACGTCCAATTTGTGCAAATGTTAAGGGAACATTTCATTGTATCATTCTTCAAACATTATGGGAATTTTTACTTTTGAATGTTTTCTGAACGTTCTGAAACAAGTAGCAACATTTAAAAAACATTAGACTAAAACGTTTCGGAAATAAAATGTTCCCTGATCGATGTATAAATAATGTTTTGAGAATTTTTTTAAAGACCTGATAACTTTGAATTAACGTTCTATTAACGTTACTGGAAGAACATTTCTTCAGAACCTTGAAAACACACTGAAAAGTACATATTTTCCTTTTCAGTCACAAAAGTTGAATTACTTTTATTACAAATCATTTTGCTTCTCCAATAAATGTATCTTGGTTTAAGAATTTTTAGATATTTGCGCTAAATGGTATAAAATATATATCAAATTTTATATAAAATAAAAGTTCAACAAGATATCACTATAGGGCTATCTATATGCATTGCCTATTTCTTCATGCAAATGTCACTTCCTGTCAGTTTTGCATGGAATGTTTTGGCGGAATATCTGATGCTTCTGTAAACAGCATGTTTCATGTTTTATGTTTGATGTCAAAACACCAATGTAAGAAACTCATGATTGTTGAATTTACTATACACAGATCATAATCAAAATAAAGATCATATAGCAACTAAATTTTGGTCTTTTTTTTTTTTTACAAAACAATATATATACCATTCAGGCATAACATTATGACCACTGAAAGCAGCAAAAATGGGCAAGCGTAAAGATTTGAGCGAGTTTGACATGGGCCAAATTTTTGATGGCTAGACGACTGGGTCAGAGCATCTCCAAAACTGCAGCTCTTGTGGGGTGTTTCCGGTCTGCAGTGGTCAGTATCTATCAAAAATGGTCCAAGGAAGGAACAGTGGTCAACAGGCGACAGGGTCAAGGCTCATTGATGCATGTGGGGAGCGAAGGCTGGCCCGTGTGGTCTGATCAAACAGAGGAGCTACTGTAGCTCAGATTGCTCAAAGTTAATGCTGGTTCTGATAGAAAGGTGTCAGAATACACAGTGCATCGCAGTTTGTTGCGTATGGGGCTGCATAGCCACAGACCAGTCAGGGTGCCCATGCTGACCCCTGTCCACCGCCGAAAGTGCCAACAGTGGGCACATCAGAACTGGACCACGCAGCAATGGAAGAAGGTGGCCTGGTCTGATGAATCACGTTTTCTTTTACTTCACGTGGAAGACATTTCTAGATGCATGCCTTGCTCTCCCACTCTCTCTCTCTCTCTTTCTCTTGTCTTTCTCGCTCTTAGGCGACTTCGCCCTAATTGGACACACCTGCTGATTCGTCACCTGAGGACTGGCGTCTTTTGAAATACACCTGGAGGAGGAGAGAATAGAGTTGGTGTTGTCTTTTATGAATCAGTGTGTTGTAGTAAATTAGCGTTGTATTATATTCTAGCAGAGTGACTTGCTGTTAAATCATTATGAGTGTTTATTTCCTTGTGTCAATTACTGTTTAAACCCTTCTGTTCTTTTTCTTTGTTTTGGTTTACTGAGCTAGCAAGTGTTTTCTTTATTGTAAATAGTGTAAATATCACAATGCATTTCCACCATAGAGGCTGTAGGGATTGGGTGCCATTTATTTTTGATTACGAATACTTTTCTCCAGTTTTTGGTGCAGTTAGGAAGGTAGGGCAGAACGCTATCATTTATTTATTTTCACGTAGGCGAGGCAAGACAAGGCAAGTTTATTTTTATACACAATGGTAATTTAATGGTAAATAATACATGTATTCTTTTTATTTTTATGTCACTATATTATATGCTTTGAAACACTGAGCACTGAAAAACATACAAATCTTTTAAGATAATAAGAAGTATTTTTTTCAAGCATTAGCATCCAAAACACTTTTATCAATATTTGCCGGTTTTTCCAGATTAGGATGCTCTGATATGATCTATGATTTTCACTCAGCCAAGAGACCTTTTCCTGTCTATTGGTTTGTTGACAGGATGTCATGTGACTTTCAAATCCGGCTCAAAACAGCTCTGCATTATATTCTCCCAATAGACTATGTATCATGCGATGGAGGCAGACACCTTTACTCACAGAGCACTGCATTTAGAAACATGTGTCTACACATTTGCCCTTCCTGTAACATGGCACAGACCAAAGCACAACCCGCAACTCTTCCTGTGAACTTCTCTCTTGTCACTTTTCTGTTTCATATGTAGTTGAGAAAGACATACATGGGCATTTTTTTGTGTTCAGGTAGAATTATTCTGCAATATCAAGCTAAATATCCTTTCATGCTTCTTTGGTTGGGTAAATAATAACCCACAATGCACTTGTCTTGATACGCAGGTGCAGTGCAGTGCATGGTTGCCCTTTTGGCTCAATAGTGTGATCGGCTCCTTTTGGGAACTGGATATGGAGGTGGCCCAGCTGCACGAAAGACTTCATGACTGTTAATGTTGCTTTCTCAAGGCATTGTGGGAAACTTGATTCCTGAGTCCATTGTTTAACAGGAGGGATGGGCAGGGGCGGGTCTAGACTATTTTTTGTGGGGGGGCCAGGCTGGGGCATATACTCAGAGAGGGGTGGCACATTTAAAGACATGTAAACAGTGAACCAGTATAAATAGTCCTACACTGGAGGTAATAATACTGTATATTATTGATAACAAAACTATTATTCTGTGTGAAAAGGAATTAAAAATGAGCCACTTCAAATGTGATATGAAATAGTAAATAACTCAACAGTAGTAGAAGCACATGGGCTGTGGTAAATGCAATGCAAGCAAGATTTTTTTTTCCCATCATAGTTGTAAACAAGATGGAGCAACTTCATTGACACAGGTTGAAAGGCTTTTGAGCTCAGCAAGAAGCTATAGCAGTGTTTATTCATATTTATTTTACATTATAAATATATTATTTGTGTTTCCCACAGGATTTTATGAGACTGTGCTGTGTAGACATTGGTCCCTCTAGGTTAGGGGGTCCCGGGGCGTGCTCTCCAAAAGAAAATGTTGTTAATTTTAAAATTAAATGCATAAATCTGGTGCATTTTGAGAGAAAAATTAAGTGACTAGATCAAGGGTGTCCAAAGTCAGTCCTGGAGGGCCACTTTCCTGCAGAGTTTAGCTCCAACTTGCCTCAACATACCTGCTGGAAGGTCCTAGTATGCCTAATAAGACCTTGATTAGCCTAAACTTTGAAGGACAGTGGCCCTCCAGGAGCAGGATTGGACACCCCTGGGGCCTATACCATGAAGCCGGTTTAGCTGGCTAGCCAGATATGTTTAAGCTTAGTTTGTGCCAATCCTTGGTTTTAGGTACCATTAAAGTGGTTTGGCTTTTAGCTGTGTTCATCTCTATAGTAACTTACGCTCCACGGCTAACCTGCTCCAGGGCAGGTTATGTTCTGGATAAGAGATCTCAAACTGAAATTGGACCAATCAGCTGTGAGCAAAGTGACACACCTCTGATGCAATGAAGTCACTCCCCCTGTTTCTACTCCAAATCAAAGGTCACTACATAGCAAATGGTTTTTAAAGACTAAAGTGTCTGGCTTTTAACAATGCTTATTTATTATAATAATAATTTTGAATGACTTAGATATCATTTAAGTAATTATTATACCCATAATCAATTACACATGTATCATTTTAGTTAATCAATCATTAATAGGCACATAGTTAAAATTAATATAAATAGCCTATATATAAAGGTCATACAAATAAGCTTTAAAATCATTAAATAAAGCTATAAAAATTACTACATGTGAGTTTAAATGTTCAATTCTCTGTATATCAACAAAACAAACTTCATAACTTTTACTTGCACTGACTAAGTAAGATTTTTCTTTAAGTGGTCCACTTTCATAGACAGCTCTTTTCTTCTTCCTGTGTAAATTTGTTTAAATTCTTAATATTTTCAATCATGTAATATTCTGCAGAAGAGAGAAATCAATTTCGCTGCTTCACTCGCGAGAAGTAGATGTCAGTTTCACTGATCCACATCGTGTGATTGGCTGTTCACTGCTGATGTCACAGTTAAACTCCTAAACTCAGGATCAAAGCCTGAGTTGACAGAGAAAGCTGATGATCAGCATCATGGGACCAACAAAGCCTGAATAGATTGGTTTGGTTTTGTCAACTCGAAACTAATCCTGTAACCCTGAGTTTGTTAAAATACCATCATGGTACAGGCCCCCGGACTAGATCCATGAAGAATTTATTTATTTATTTATTTTTAAACAATTTTGTACTCTAGTAGTAATTTATTTATTGGTTGCATAGATATGAATGGGGATGGTATAGGGCACATAAATGAGTTCATAAATGGTAAAACATGTAGGAGTATGCATTCGAACCATCCAGTATATGTAGCAAAAGAGGTTACCTTTGTTGAAATAACTTATTTCTAGAATAATTAGTGGGGTCCATACACATTTATTATGTACATATTTACTAGTCTCATGGTTCAGTCGGTATCGGGGAAAAAAGAACTACTGTCAATTAAAATTAAATTAAATAAAAACAAATACTCGAACTAACAGCACACTGTAAAAAATTTCCCTGTAAAATAACAGTAAAGAGCTGGCAGCAGAGACGCCAGCAGTATACCGTAATTTTTACGGTAATCATACGTAAAATGACTTTACGGTAGTAGTCTGTAAACCAGAAATACAGTATATTTCTGTAGTCGCACTGTTAAATGATTTCACACTGTTCACAATGTAGTCGCACTGTTAAATGATTTCACACTGTTCACAATGTAGTCGCACTGTTAAATGATTTAAATGCAGCATATTTCTGTTAGTATTTGGAAATTACAATAATATTGTTTAGGTTGTTACTTTAACTTCTCACAGTTTACTGTAGACAGGCACAGTAGATGTGCCTGTCTACAGTAATATGTGAGAAGGTCAATTTCCAAATAATTTCCAAATAATCAGAAATATGCTGCATTTTTTTTTTTTTTTACTGTATTAGAAATACAATAGATTTAACAGTTTCATATCATTCAATATTGATAGCAATTAACTTTATTATTCTTGGGGCTAATTGCTTAAGATATGCATTATTGTGAATATTATGCAAAATAAGGAATACAAACTTCAAAATCAAATACCTTTATTCCAAAGAGCAATGTCAATGTCAACATGAATACAAAAACAAAAAAAATAGAAGAAAATAAACATCAAAGAAGAGATTTCAAGTAGCAAACAGAAACAGCCTAGTGTCTGCTTTAGACTATGGCAATAAACTTAAAGGGATAGTTCACCCAAAAATGAAAATTAGCCCATGATTTACTCACTCTCAAGTCATCCTAGGTGTATATGACATTCTTCTTTCAGATTCTTCGTTTCATTTCATAATGCTTACGCTATGTCTGACGAACGTAACTGGTGTCAGATGTAGCGTAAGCATTTTGAATTGCGAGAGGCACAACACTTTTCCCATTAGTTGAAAAAACAGAAGACGATTGGCCGGAAGCTAGATAATTTACATTTATTTATAAAGTTTTAAATATGGATATTTTTCTTACACAAATGCATTGATTCACTTCAGAAGCCCTTTATTAACCCCCTGGAGCCGTGTGGAGCAGTTATATGACGAACAGATGCACTTTTATGGACTTAAAAAACAGAAAAATCACTGCCATTATAAAGCTTGGAAGAGCAGGACATGTTTAATATAACTCTGATTGTATTGGTCTGAAAGAAGAATGTCATATACACCTAGGATGACTTGAGGGTGAGTAAATTATGGGGTCATTTTCATTTTTGAGTGAACTAACCCTTTAAATTCTTAAATTGCTCGTCAGAGACTGATCTTAACCCTAACCAAACGGGAAGGGTTGACTAGATAGTTAAAAATGTTTTATTTAAGACATAAGTTTGAAGACTTTTAAGTCACTATTAAGACTATTTAAGGAACATTAAGACCTTTTTGATTATATGAGCAAGAACATTCAGCATACAAGCATCGTTGGCACGTTTTTGGGGAAAAAAAGCCCACAGGCTCATGTTTTTCCTCTTAAAATAGTCCTGTGAGTTAGATTAAAAGTCAATTTAGAAGATTTTCATATGTAATCTGCAATGTATTCTCTGCTGTCTGTAAAAACATACTTTCATTTAGCAGAATTGGCAACATTTGGAAAACAAACTTAAGAAGTAACATTTTGAAAATGTGCATTAAGGCCATTTTGAAACTATTAAAGTAAAGTAGAACATTTTGACAGTATGCATCAATAAAAACATTTAGGGTTCATTTCATTTTAGGTTACCTCTTCAAATTGTCCTGTGAGGTAGACTTGTATTTTTACCTCTTAAAATAGTCCTTTGAGGTAGGTTTGTGTTTTTACATTATGGATCCAGGAGAGATGACCATCACTTTAGTAGCAGCTGTTCCTCTCTGCAGCATTACTCCAGTGTTGCCACTGTCAAACAACAAAAAACAATCATAATAATAAATAAACTATAACATCAGGAATGTACAGTATACACTCCAGGCTAATTCTTATAAATTTAATAATACCAGTTCTTTTGTGGCTTAATGTGGCAATGCTAGACTGTCAAAACAAAGAGAGCGAGATTAAAGAGCTCACCGATCTATATGAAGTTCCATTCAAAGTCAAAGAGATTGTTCAGTAGCATGGCGACGTGTATATTGACTGCAGAAGACTTCTTCAGGACGATCACACCTTTCTTCTTGGAGACAACCTTGCCCCTTTTGGCCTTTGTCCCTCTCGCTGGATTTATACCAATAAAGCGCCTGAAATCAAAATAATCTAAGATCAGAGTGGGGTTGCAACAACATACTGTTTTGTGTACATTAAATTAAATGTCTTTTTTTGTCTTTCTTCATTGCACAAATAGAGTGGACTTGAATGACATATAGAAGTGACATCAAATAGAATTATAATAAAGCCTATAGTCCAACTAAATATCCAGAGTGTGTGTGTGTGTGTGTGTGTGTGTGTGTGTGTGTGTGTGTGTGTGTGTGTGTGCGCCTGTGTGCATGCGTGCGTGCGTGTCTAGGTGTGTGTGTGTGTGTGTGTGTGTGTTGTGGCTTGAAATGTACAGTACTAATACCATTTTACACCAAAAAATACAAACATTTTAATTAATTTAATTTAGTTGTATATATCCATATAATTATGACAAGTAATGAAGGGGTTTTACCTCTGAATGAATTCCAAAGCACAGGCTGCCTGCGCATCTTGATACTGAAGGTTGAATATGTAGTGGCAGACACCTGTAGGGAACAAATACATTATGCTTACCATAATAAGATTTTAAGAAGAAAAATTATAAAAGGTCAATAAGTAAACACTAGGGGAGAGTAACCTAGAGGCGAATAGGCTTATGAAGTACCTACAGTCAAACTGCTAAATAGATTCGGCATTCAAAATTTAAAGGGTAACAATTTTATTTTTACAGATCTTGGGTACTGCAAATGTTACCAAAATTAAACAAAAAAACTACCCAAAAGTAATAATGTTTTGGCTATTCAAATCTAAGCCTCACTGTTAAATGACATGTTCAAATCCCTAGCAAGACAAGCTCCTGAGCATCAGTTTGATATCAAACATTCTTGGCAATAGGAATAAGATTTTAATTACCATTTAATTTGTAGATGCAAGACCCGATGGATGTTGATAAAGGACACTCAATGATGTGCAGCACGTCATCTAAATTGTGCGTCCTCTTCTGGAAAATCTCCTATCCAAATGATGGTTCCTGAAGTCCCTCCAGGAGTTAATGGCAATGGCAAAATTATTTCTGTATTTTTTAAAGAAAATTGACCAAAAGCAGTAGCCTCAATTTAAAAGACTAACGTTGTATCAAACATCTGACCGTGCTCCAAATTCCCCAGTGAACACTCAGTTTCCAAAAAATACTGTAGTGTCCTGTAATTTAAAACATCAGCCTACTGTTTAGGGCCTCAGTCCTGTTGCTCCAAGTTAAGCAGCCCACAATGCATTGCTAACTACAGTACTAAACTGTTTAACATGAAAACAGTATTTTAATGTTGCAAATTGGCTGTAAATTTACAGCAATTGCTTACAGTGCACACATAAATATACTTATAAACATATAAACACTTTTCAGGTTTTTCTGGTAGGTCTAACATTAGTTCTCAGGTACAGAAATTGAATATCAGTTATGAAATGTAAAATAACATTGCATGTTTGACTGTATAAATCAAAGATTGTTATTAAAGTTACAAAAGAGCAGTGAGTGATTTCCTTGTTTTTTGTTGTTTGATTAAAATTAAAAACACAGACAGCAAGGCTTATCTTTACTGACTCCACTCCTCAATATTTCTCCCTTTTTCAGACTTTCTACTTTTTCTTTTTTAATTAATTTGCTCTTTTGGGCTTTCACAGTGGAGTGCTAATGTGTCATGTGACTCTTTCAATCAACAATTATAAAATAATTTATATATTATATATATATATATATATATATATATATATATATATATATATATATATATATATATATATATATATATATATATATATATATATATATATATATATATATAAATACGGCCAAATCCAAGGGACATTTTCTGAGAAAATATTGCTGTCAATTGGAAAGCGCTTGTTATTCTTATTCCTGTGCACATTCAGATAAATAGAGAGTTGATGGCAGGCTGACAGTATAACATCCCTGTGAATGTTTTTAATTCTACTGTGATAAGTACTCTGGGTCAAAGGACTTTACACAGGAAGTGTTGGAATTCTTTTGGAGGCGTGTGGATGCTGACAGGCAAGGACACAGGCCTCAGATTGTGGGACAGGCGGGTTATCCGGTAGGCCTTTTCAGCTTTTTCCTCTGTGATGAGACTCGTAACTGTAACATTTATGCAACAACTGTCCAAGCATTGAATCTTTATAGCAAAATGCACCAAGCGAGCCATGTGTTCACGCAGTCAGTGCGATTCTGTTACCTAAGCAATGACAGCTGAGCTGATTTTTAGGGGGGCTAGGATTAAAGGCAGGGGACTGAAACCCCCCTAAACAGGGTCACCTAGTACAGCTACCTAAGGAAAAAAAGTGCAAATTAAAGCAAATAATTTGTATGCATTCAATCTCAAACATCATCTTCTATCTCTCTTTATTACAGGTATCCATAAACAATTTGATGTTGTTACAGTATCATGATAATATTTGTTTTTTAATATTATAACATTTAATTTTAATTTTAAGGCAATATTCTGCAAAATGCTCCTTTCTTATTTGTCTTATCTTATCTTATTTGTTAAGGTAACTTAAAGTTAACAAATACATATTTTTTTAATGAGAGAAATTTTATATAATTCTTTTTACAGTGTATCTTTTTTATTTTTTACATTTAACCAAATTATTTAAATAACTGCTTCTAAGGACATATATTCCATAATTACATACCCTCAAATTAGAAAAAAATAAATCATTAAAACAAGCAAAAACATATCTCCCTTTTTCCTTGGGACACATTCAAGATTCACAGAATTTGGTGAAGTGGGGACATTACAATATAAAGAATTTCTCCATAAAGTGTAATGTTACAGTGTATCTTTTTTTGTTTTTTAATGCTTTATTTTAACATTGTTTACACTACGGTACAACATAATTAGAACACAGTAATTAACAATAACATCAATAGAAAAACAAACAAACATGAACAACCAATCCCATAGTTTACACTGTCTCTTGAACACGCGCTTTAATGAATGACTACGCAACAACATTCCCTGACCGTGCGCCCCTCCCTGCCGCCGCTGAGCTCACGGCGCATGCGCAGAGCGCTGTCAGGGCACGGCACAGTCACAGCGACAGTATGGCGGCAGGCTGCTGCTGGAGGGATGCTGCTGTCTCCGCTGCCTTCACAATGTGATCGGAATATCGTCTACTTGCGGAAAGACTACAGTCACCCCCGAGGCCTGTCGCCGTGATCTCGAAAAGATGGCCAGGCTCGCCGATTACTTCGTGGTAGTCGGCTACGATTTCGATAAGAGAGGTAAGAGAGAGACACAGCAAGCGATTCTTCCTCCTCCTCTCCCCCCTCCTCCTCCTCCTGATCTGTTAGATTGGAGTGTATTAGTCGCGGTTTATTCACGGTAAACACAGCAGAAGGTGGAGGGAGAGGGACGCACTCCCGACACAGCTGATTCCGGCCTGGGACGGGCGAGTTACTATCAGCCGCGGATGTCCCAGGCCTCTGGATCTTTACTCCCGAACTCAAAAGCCGAGCCCGACCGAAGTTGCACGAAGATTGGACTGTCTATATGCACTTTTACACGATTCATGAATAGAAGTTTGGTAGCGGGTGCTTTTTTGTTGTTTTGCAAGGGTGTGACTGCTCTAACAGGGATTTATCTGCGTAACCTTTGCCACTTGTGTTTGTCATGTAACAGCCTGTTATATTGTCCAGTATATGCCGGTAGAGTTGAATATAAAAGGAAAAAACTGCACCAGTTCGTCCTTAAGACATGTCAACAAACATCAAGAACATGCAGCATGGCACTGACGCTTTTGGTAGTGTCTAAACCTAATAGGTTGCCTACATAGACGGCATGCTTGGGCACCTGTGATGCACAACATGCTTTCTTAGTTTGCAACAAACGAGGTTTTGAAACAGCCTTAGTTTCAGCCTGCATGATTCTGCATTATTAAAGGAATAGGAGTTCCTCATAAGTGCTTGATGCAAAAGGAGACTTTTAAAAGAGTGTCTTGGCTGGACTATGTGATGGCATTTAACATGTCTAGCAATAGCAAGTAAACTCATTATAAAAGCATCTTAAATGTGGGCCATATTGCGATTAAGTTATACCTTTGAGTGAGAAAAAGACCCACATATATATATTTTGCATCCTTTGACATGACATCTTCAGTCACAATCCATTACCAGGACGTTTTGCAAAATTTCTCCTTTTGTGTTCCACAGCTTTTGAAACCACACAATATATATTTTTTTCCAAATATCTTCTTTGGGTTCCACAGAAAAAAGAAAACCCTACATTTAAAGTATACTTATTTTAATTGGAATGAATGTAGAGAGCTTCGAGTATCTGTAAAACCCTCTGTCTTTAGTGTGTTTTGTTATCGGGAGGTTGAGTGTTTTGGCTGGTGGCCTAGTTTCGTGCCATATAATGGTCCCGGTGAGCATGCATAATTTACCAACCCTCACCCGAAGAAAGCAAGTTGCTGGAAACTTGCATCAAGCCAACCTTTATTAAGAGAGCTGCCTCTGTGCGTGTCTTATTCCTTATTTATGAGGTGCACACACACACACACACACACACACTAAAAACAGGTTGAGTCCCCTTTTTAACAACAATATCTGGGACTCGTGAGACGAATATGCATGTTAAATTGCGTGCTTGTGTGCAGTGGTCAGCTTCAAGAGTTGTTCGGCGCAGATAGGTCTTTGGTTTTGTGTTACCCGTGAGATGCAGCTATTCGTATGTGGCCGTACACGTAGTCTGGCAGGATGTTGAAAGGCTGCACGCTCTGCAGAATGTCTTCCTTTCCTGTTTCTAGCCTTCTGCTGCGTTTCAGCATCTGGTAGGCAGACCTTCACGTTACAGTGAAGGTGTGAGGAGAAGAAAAACTGAGCTCTCATGAAGTTAGGGATTTGCTCTTTTTATGTCCATTGATATCCAAGAATAACAACATGAAATGCTAAAAATAACATTAAGTACAACGCAAATCGTTCATGTTGTAGCATGCAATGCAACATAGCAAACTACATCAGTCTTGAATGGTCCTGATTGAGCTGTTTGGCAAACTTGCATGACGTTATAATGCTGTGCTGTGAGATATGTGAGAACTCGGCGAGTGAATGTGTTGCTACGTTTCCTGTCCCTTGAAATCTGTCTCACAAGTTACGTTTAATATTTTTAAATATGTAAAACAATGACGAGCAGTTGTTAACCATGCTCTGCCATGTTGAGCCTTGGTACTCATGAGGGAAATTTGAGTTTAAATCTCACCTGCAAATCTCCTGATCCATTTTTTTTCTCATAATTTCCTGTCTTTTGTTTGTTGTACCCATATAAAAAGTGGCAACAAGTAAGCTTAAATGGATTTTCACCCCTAAATCACTCTCATCATGTATGACTTCTTCTGCAGAACCCAAAGAAGGTTTTTTTGGTCCATGCAATTAAAGTCAATGGGGTCCAAACCAACCCCATTGACTTTCATTGTATTCAAAGTGCATTTTTCAAGATATCATCTCTTTGGGTTCCGCAGAAAAAAGAAAGTCATACAGGTTTGGAACGACCCCATAATTTTATGTCTGCTCAGCAGGTTTGGAGTGAATTTTGGGTGAACTATCCATTTATGGGATAAGTCCGGTTATATTTATGTCTACCTGTCTGACACATGTCTCTTTGTACTATGTAGTGAAATGTGAACCTGGACATGTTTCAAGGGATTTTTATGAAGTGCTGTTGAAGTGGTGCCTACTTAACACCCAGAGGGCTGATGCTTTTAAATGAGATAACCTCGCTCAGTGTTTTGTTTACCAGGGCAAAACGCGTCCAACTGACCCAGGGGCCATGTCCCTGTCTCGGGCCCTTTGCCTTAGTCTCCATCAGTCATACACTCATCTAAAGGATTATTAGGAACACCTGTTCAATTTCTCATTAATGCAATTATCTAATCAACCAATCACCTGGCAGTTGCTTCAATGCATTTAGGGATGTGGTCCTGGTTAAGACAATCTCCTGAACTCCAAACTGAACGTCAGAATGGGAAAGAAAGGTGATTTAAGCAATTTTGAGAGTGGCATGGTTGTTGGTGCCAGTATTTCATAATCTGCTCAGTTACTGGGATTTTCACGCACAACCATTTCTTGGGTTTACAAAGGCGGATGGGCTACAACAGCAGAAGACTCCACCGGGTACCACTCATCTCCACTACAAATAGGAAAAAGAGGCTACAATTTGCACGAGCTCACCAAATTGGACAGTTGAAGACTGGAAAAATGTTGCCTGGTCTGATGAGTCTCGATTTCTGTTGAGACATTCAGATGGTAGAGTCAGAATTTGGTGTAAACAGAATGAGAACATGGATCCATCATGCCTTGTTACCACTGTGCAGGCTGGTGGTGGTGGTGTAATGGTGTGGGGGATGTTTTCTTGGCACACTTTAGGCCCCTTAGTGCCAATTGGGCATCGTTTAAATGCCACGGCCTACCTGAGCATTGTTTCTGACCATGTCCATCCCTTTATGACCACCATGTACCCATCCTCTGATGGCTACTTCCAGCAGGATAATGCACCATGTCACAAAGCTCGAATCATTTCACATTGGTTTCTTGAACATGACAATGAGTTCACTGTACTAAAATGGCCCCCACAGTCACCAGATCTCAACCCAATAGAGCATCTTTGGGATGTGGTGGAACGGGAGCTTCGTGCCCTGGATGTGCATCCCACAAATCTCCATCAACTGCAAGATGCTATCCTATCAATATGGGCCAACATTTCTAAAGAATGCTTTCAGCACCTTGTTGAATTAATGCCACGTAGAATTAAGGCAGTTCTGAAGGCGAAAGGGGGTCAAACACAGTATTAGTATGGTGTTCCTAATAATCCTTTAGGTGAGTGTATATCCCGGTGTCAAGTTCCTTCCATCGCTAAATCGCCATTCTTGAGCCAGCATGACTGCATCATTGGAGGGCACTGAGCTGTCAGGGTGGAGTGGCCCAGCGTCTGTTGTGAAACTGCGCAACGCCGCTTGTCCGCTCGATTTCCAGGCCCTGCGAGGAGAACGGCAGTGAATAGGATTCTCTGGACGAGGGGCTTTCTGTTTAAAAAAACAGGAAATGGGAGTTGAGGCTCTAGGGAGAAGACATGATTGAGTGAGAATCCAGATTGTGTGAGAATCCTCGGTCTGCAGAGTGAGAAAATGGAGGTCCAGAGTTTAGGGTGGGCTTCACTAAAAGTGGACATCCATGGAAATGTCTTTTGGGGTTCGGCGTACAGCCCCCCCCCCCTCCTCCCGCGGCCCTCTTTCTCTTGCTCTCTCTTTTCGCTTTTTCTTGGGAGGAGCCCGGCTGAAAACAGAGAGGCCCTAAACAAAAGAGGAGAGCATTTGTTCTGTTGCACACTCATTGTGTGAGTTGTCTCTGCCAGTCTGTTTTCTTGTTTAACCCCTGCATGCTGTTGAGAATATATGTTAAAATGCTTGTCTGCAGAGTTACGTTATTAACTTATAACCAGTCATCTAAAATAATTCTATGTAAAATGTAAAAATCTAGTTTTGTAAAAAAACTTGCTGCCTCAAAGCAAGGGTGTTTTGAGTGGATGTCCTGTAATCTGGTTCTTGAATCAAAGCACTTGAATCACAACTAGTTCATTACAATTCCAGGACGAATGACTCGATTCAGTTAAGCGAACCAAGCATATACAGCTTACAATTATCTGAGAGACTTAAATCAGTGTAGTTACTGAGAGATTGTTCATATGACAATATTTAGTTAAAGATGCACATTTCGCTGCCACAATGTTGTGATTGGTTGCTAGGGCACTACTATGCAGTTGCTAAGGTGTTCAGAGTGGTTTTTAATGGATTTGTATGTGGTTGCTAGGTGACCCAAGTTTAAAAAATTTCTATAATCAAATGAAGTAGTGGATGATCCTGTTCTGTTTAGTGAATTAAAAACATACAGCACAACCCAGTGTAGTATGATACTTTTTAGCGAATATAACGCATATAACTTACTTTTTATGGAATACTACAGCATTTATTAAAAATGATTTATCCATGCACATCATTATTTATTTTTAGATCATGTGCCCTTGTAATTTGTAATCAAAATAACTTCCCCTCGCAGCGACATCTCTTCTCTTCTCTGATGTTTACTGGCGAAAGGGCGGGGAAACCTGTTGCTCTCATGAGATTGACCAATAGCAAACCATCCAATAATTTCCCGATTTACATAATTAAGTCCCGCCCTGCATTGGTTTTCTTGCACTGTAAACTGTAAGTTGGCAAAACTCAAAAAAATTGAGGCAATCAGTTGCCTCAATTTTTTTTAGTTAAGAAATGTAAAGTTTAGGCAGGCAGAACTAGCAGATTTTTATTTTGTATTCATACATTTTAATTGCTCTGAACTTTAAATATTTGAGTAAGCTAATTCATACATTTAACTTAAAAATTTCATGTAATCTCACATTTTTTGTAGTGGAAACTTGACTAGCTTTGACTAGCTAATTCAATAAATGCCACCTCTCTAATTGGTTACACAATGCTTTGGTAGCGTTAGCATAGCATAGCACTTGCTAAAGGAGGACAGCATTTATCATACATCTGTTCTCAAACCAAGCTCATGCTCCACTCGTCATCATGATGGTAACCCCCTAAAAACCCAACCTAACAGAAACTCTTCTAAACTAGCATATCAAAACATTAACCACTACTAAATCCCACTCCCACTTAATGTTAAAAAACATAATATAACACTTAATTTTGGCATTTACTGTCCCTTTTGAGTGTCATGGCAAAGCATGCTGGGAAACAGAAATCCCAGCCCATTTTCGGTTAAATTTAAGTTTATCTAAATGAAAAGAAACAAGTTCATAAAACTCAAAACAATGAAACAGTTCAGATTACTTAAACTGTGTCACTTTTGAGAACTCAAAGGAAAAAGAAAGTTCCTGCAAATCATTTGTTTAAGCTAATTTGTTTAATAGTAACATAGTAACATGTATAAATAGTAACATGCCAGAGTGTGAAACTAAAAAAAAAAAAGTTGGTCAAAAGGGGTGGCTTACCAAACTGTTGCCCACCTTTTAACAGATCTGCTCTCTGTCTGCCTTGGATAAACTCACTGACTCAGCCGGACGTCTAGAAATATTCACCAGTGGAGTACAGATTCTTATTCATGAGGAAGAATAAGGCAGAAGGGGGCCATGGCGTGATACGCCGGCCGCTCTGTGTTACCATGACTCCCCAATTCTGGTCATTTGGCTTGACTATAAACGGCTCTGTGCCGAGGAAAGGGTCGCTAGGGCCGTGGCTACAGAAGCCCGGTCCCCATGCCTGCAGCGTATGGCCGCAAAGCTCTGACGGCCAGCTGGTGGATGAATACTTCTCATTCATGTGGCAGCCGAGGGGCTAGAGGGCAATGGAGAGATTGCCCTCATTCTGAGACACACACACACACACACACACACACACACACACACACACACACACACACACACACACACACACACACACACACACACACACACACTCACACTCCATCTCTTTTTGTCTTTAAAAGGATTTGCACTGCAGGCATTTGATTGTATGCATATGTAACGCACTGTGTAGACAATATCAAATAAATACATTTGAAACTCCTAGGCTTTAAGTTTCATTATGAATGTGGTGAACTCACATGATGCAGTGTCGGGCTGCTGTCCCAGGGACTGTGCGATGGAAATGTCACGTGCCTCTTTGGGCCAGTACTGCATCGTCATCTTATATTCGTTGATCTTGTACATGTGCTTTTTATGCCTTGCAAACCTAAACATTTGGTTTGGTGTGACGCATTGAACGCAAACGTAGAACGTGTCCAGATTGTGAGAGTCACTTGTGATCGTAATGGAAGCATGGGTTGAAAGTATGTTTTTTTTAATTAATGTTGTGCAACATTAACTTGATCTAAAGTGTCAGTAAAGACATGTTACAAAAAGATTCTATTTCAAATAAATCCTTTTCTATTCATCAAAGTATCCAACAAAAGATGTATCAGGTTCCACAAAAATGGTAAGAAGCACAACGGTTTTCAATATAATAAGAAGTGTTTCTTGAGCAGCAAATCAGCCTATTAGAATGATTTCTAAAGGATCATTTGACACTGAAGACTGGAGTAAAGATGCTGAAAATTCAGAGTTGCCATCAATGAAATAAATAGCATTTTAAAGGTCCCGTTCTTCGTGTTTTTTTGAAGCTTTGATTGTGTTTACAGTGTGCAATATAACGTGTTCATGTTTCGCGTGTAAAAAAACACAGTATTTTTCACACAATGTACTTATCTGTATACCGCTGTTTTCACTCTCCTAAAAACGGGTTGATGAGTTCCTTTATTCTATGAAGTCCCTCCTTCAGAAATACGTAACGAGTTCTGATTGTGCCAGCGGTTCCTGTGTTGTGATTTGACCGCAGCTTAGCGAACGTGGCACGGTTCCTGTGTTGTGATTCGACAACAGCTTGCACGCAAAGGTCACGCCTCTTAACGGGAGATATATATGCGCTCAATGATCTCTACAGCGTCCCTGGGAAAGCCAAACAAAGGTGATTTGACTCCGGGATGAAAATAACAGCGTCTCGACGACATGGCGACAAACACAGTCAAACGCAACAATTCCTTTTCTCCACGCGACACTTCCTCTTCTCCACGTGGGACAGCAAGACCACGCCCCCTTTTTTCACGTATTCTTGTGGGCGGAGGTTAGTCTGTTCTACTGATGTAATGAAGGAAGTACCAGGATGTAGTCCAAGCCAGCAGTTCGCTGTAGGCTTTGAAAGGGAGCTTCTGTTAAATAAAATATCTCGCTTGGCATTGAACTTTGAGCTTTATAATTTTACAGGTGTTATTTATGCTCTAACAGCAACATTACACACTAACTAAAGTTTGAACAATGGGATCACGAAGAACGGGACCTTTAAAATATATTCAAATAGAATACAATTATTTGAACGGTAATGTATATTTATTTTTTAAAGATTTGTGGCAGGGCAAGTGAAAATCTGAAAAATCCTTACTGTTCAGTTCTGGGTTTTTCTTTACATGCATACTCACACACAAAAAATAATTAGATCTGGTAATGGGACGTGGTCAGCAGTGACTAGTTAATGGCCGTTTGTATTAGGGCTGTCAAAATTTTGTTGTATTTTTGAATATTCGTTGAATTTACACAAAAAAAAAGCACTTCGAATGAAAAAACTGTGCATTCGAATTTTTGGTAGAGGCACGCGAGACATGATGATGACGACGTAACTGACGTGGTTTGTTTTTGCAGTACAGCGGCGCGGCTGTAAAAAGGCGTAAAAATGGGCAACCTGTTCAACGGCGTATTCAGTCAGACACAGAGCAGTGCAGAAGAAAGGCAATCAGGGCTTTGGAGCATGAGATGGATATAAATGAAAGAGAAGATACGCTTCCTGCTGCCGAAAATCCTCTCAGTTGGTGGCAAAAATCATATATAGCGTATAGCGTTATATGTATCCACATATTGCGCAGCTGGCAAAGACATACTTGATCATACCTCACCAAAAAACACTCAGCACTCGCTGCAGGTCAAGTTGACTGTTTGGTGTTTTTCACCAACAATATGTAGATGTTTAATGAGTGGAAATGGATTGTTTCTGAATGTCCATTTGCTATTTTGTGTCCACATTACGTTGTCTGTTGAAGCGTGTTTTCTCAGGTTACTGATGCACTTGCAGTTTTATGCACTTTTGTTACCTAATTTTCCTTACATGCTCATTAATGAAATTATATTTTATTTAATAACAATTGTTTAAAAACCTCTTGTGGCCATAGGAGACAATACAGTACATTTTCCATCTAACATTTAAAAATTGCCTTTAGAATGTAGCTTTTCAGACATTTTGACAGCCCTAGTTTGTGTGCTTCATATCCAGAGGTCTTGTGGGTCAATGAGCAGTCTCTACTGGAGGGACGTGGAGGTCAGGGCGGGAAGGGGGAGTGAGCTCTCCGTGGCCGCAAACCTTTCATGGTCTTCCCTGGTATTTTGGGAATGCGGCCCTCTCCTCCTCCCAAACCCCTCGGGTGGAGACTGAAGATCTTATTCTTCACATGCCTATGGGGTTGCGGGAAGTAATTCTTCTAAATCCTCTTTTTTTCATTGCTGACCCACAGGATTATATTTAGGGGTCTTTAGCATTGTGGCTGTTGGGATTCAGACACGGAGGAGTGAATTATAGTCTGGCGTCCCACTCTTTCTGTCTTAATCTTGATTTCAGTGAAGCCGATTGGTCCATAGGTGAAAAGAAAAGGTACCAATTTGAAGAAAAAACAGATCTGATTGGTTGGCTTGGTGTAAGTGTGGCTTAATGCTCTGTGGTTAGCTCTTCCAGTGATTTTCAGGGTCTCTCTTGGGGGATTTCCCTTCTCCAGAGATCATTTTGGTGCATTCATTTGTTCATTCGTTCATTCATTCATTCATTCATTCGTTCATTCGTTCATTCGTTCATTCATTCAACTAATAATAATAATAATTATTGTTCAGAGTAATATCTTGTTTTGTTTTTTATATTATTTTGATAATAAATAAAATAATAAATACATGTATTAATAATAAAATAATAAGTAAATATTATATTATATTATATATAAAATTTCCCTTTGTGTTTGAATTTAACCTCTTGCTTTACTCACATCGGCGAGGGTTAGAGTATAATTTTTGCAATTCGATTTAAAAATTTGATTTTTCAATTTTGTGGCAGTTCTTATAGTCCACTGTTTTATTTGCTTGCCAACGTCAGGTTCTTCAAACCTTTCATTCGGTGCTTGGCTAGTGTTAATTTTGTTTTCTATTTTTTTTTGTTATTGCTTTGCTATTATTACACATTTCTGAGTCATCTAACATAGACATGAATCATTTATACAGCAGGAGAGGCAGGACTCTTGAGTGTTGGTTAAAAGCATGAGAAGCTTTAAGCCTCACATTTAGAGGCAATGACAAAATACAAATGCCAATCTCAAAAAAGACTTAAATCTTGGATGTATTTATCAATATCATCTGTGTCCTGCTGTCAATTGAAAATGGCGTGTTTAAAGTAATGCATTTACATTGGAAGTCTGGCGCGAGACGTTTCAAAGCAGAAATGTGTAGCTATGCAGTTGAAAAATGCATTATAAGTTTGTGTTGCCACACTTGTCTCAGGTTTAATGTATTGTGGGTAATCTGTTGAAACACTGTGTGTGTATTATGCAATACCTTGCTCTAGACTTTTATTCTAAGTGCAATTTTTACTTTTCACAAACTGACTGGCAAGTTCAAATAGTTTCCTGTCCTAATTGACAGCATGCCATAGATGCTTTCTCACACAATGTTTTGCTGTGTTGTTGCCTTGTGGAAGGATAGTGAGACGGTAAACTTCTACTCTTAAATGCTGTAATTTTTGCTGATTTGTCTACTTGTATTCCCTGAATTCCTAGTGCTAATAATCTCTTTCCTCAATCTAAACACTGGTCACAGCCTCATGTTTTCTGGCTGCCTCTTTCATGGCCTTGCCGGAGGAAAATTGACTAACCCTAAGCTAATTTCACTACTACTTTCCATATGATTTCCAAACCTTGTCGGAGGGCTTGGAATTTCTGCTGAGGTGGAATGCCTATCCAATGACGTAAGCATTATGTAAGCAAAAGGAGTCCTAGTGCGTTGTTTTAGTTTGCTTTTCGCATTTCACGAAGGATTGATGTCAGTCACACTCTGAACTTTAGTCCTTTGCAATGTTTATTTATTGATACAACTAGGTTACAAGGTACCTAAAAAACGTACCTGCTTATCTCTTAGTAGATATTAGC
This sequence comes from Romanogobio albipinnatus, assembly GCA_023566225.1. NCBI lineage: Eukaryota > Metazoa > Chordata > Actinopteri > Cypriniformes > Gobionidae > Romanogobio > Romanogobio albipinnatus. The sequence goes on along the minus strand of CM042245.1, from coordinate 48,490,025 downwards.
TGGAGGTTATTTAAATATAATAAAGTGTGTGTGAGAGAAGGCGTATCTGTGTTTATCTAGTGTCATGAAGAGATTATTTGTAAAACGTGTGCATATCCTTGTTAGGGCTTGGCTAATAGAAATGATCAATATTTATTAGCATTTGATGGCATTTAAAATAATTTGAATGTCATTTCTTTATTTATCTATCATTTCTGACCAAATAGCTGTTGTTGTGAAGTAGTCACTCTGCATTTTCACTGGCCACAATTTTGACATTGATGCCATGGGGAAAAACACCCATATAGATATTCTTAAAGGAACACGCCAACTTTTTGGGACTTTGGCTTATTAACTGTATTCCCCAGAGTTAGATAAGTCCATACATACCATTCTCATCTCCGTGCGTGCCATAACTCTGTCTGACGCACCCCCCTGCTAGCCTAGCTTAGCACAAAGACTGGAAGTATAGGGCTCCAGCTAGCCTACTGCTCAATAAGTGACAAAATAACGGCAACATTTTCCTATTTACTTGTGATGTGTATAGTCACAGCGTGTACAAATAACAAGGTTACATGGTATTTCAGTATCAATATGTATAAAACAAAAATCAATATTTTTGACAAATTTGCATTATTTCAGATTCCTTTTAAAAAGACTACAATTTAAAAATGTATATATTATATACTATAAAAAAATAAAAACCACCCACCAAAGTGGCTAGTAGGAGTTGACTGCGTTACATGCCACTCGTGGTATCCACCTTCATTTGGCAGGTGTTAATGTCAAGCCCTATGCACCAATATAACAACAAAAAGCGGTATTTACGGACACTTTTTTTTTTGACAGAACAACTTTACCCTTCCATGAATAAGTTTGATTGCTGAATCCCAGTTTTGAATCAGCTTAGAAAATAATGTTTTGAACTGATTTAGCACTTTGGCCTAACACTGTTGCTTTTAAATGTGCTATAAATAAAATTTGACTTGACTTGATTTAACCTTCTTAAAGCCACAATATGTAATTTTTCGCCGTTAGAGGTCCCTTATTCAAAACAAAGGTGTAGCTTGATGACACCTTGATTTCGCAGAGTTTTTATTATGCCGCAGACGACTGCTTCTGCTGCTTCCGCTCATGCGTGCATGTGGGGTAACGCAGCGGTAAATCTGCATTAGCCTAATATCAGTTCACGCATAGGCTTATCGCATTGTTAGTTGTATTGGGTGACTTACAACAAGCTAACGTTACCAAATTAAAATCACTAAAACATCGGACTTATGGAGAAATACATTGGTATCCTAATTTTTTGTCTTTGGTGATTTATTAATAGCTCAGCATCGCTTGTATTAAAAGAGAAATAAAGTAATTTAATCCGATGTTTAAAGTGAATAAAATAGACTTGACAGCCCTTACTGGAGTTCCACAACTAATGAACTTTGTACTCTCTCCCAGCCCACCGCACTTGTGTGTCGGTGAGGTGTGTGTGTGTGTGTGTGTGTGTGTGTGTGTGTCGGTGAGATGTGCGGTGGACCAATCCACTGTAAGGCAAGAGAGGGGGAACTCAAAATGTTTCTAAACTTAAAACGGGCATTTTTTGCCCGTTTGCATTATTATTGTTTTACTACTAACACAATTATTGTAATTAAGTATATATAATATAATTATATTATTGATATATAGTAGGGCTGGGCGATAAAACGATAACGATATGTATCGCGATAGACACATAATCAATATCAATAAAAATGCGTTCGATAAAACGTTTGATCAATTTTTTTTTCTTTTTTCAAGAAATGAAGATTTAAACAATAAGACTAACTGTGTTGAGCTATATAACAATCAGTAGTTTTCTGGTGATGAATGTATCCAAACAGTTGCTCACCTGTCTGCTAATATATTAAAGTGTCTTTGGTGTTTCCATCCGGAAATCGAGGGTAACACGGGTATAATGTCACTGATTGGTGACGCACGGACACGGTCCGTGTCCTGCTTAAAATTGCTTATTTCTCTGGTTTTAAACATTCTTGGAAACATTTGGGATAACGTAAGTACACAAGTCAAGAAAATATATAACACTTCTAGTGGATTTTGGATAGTTTAATCCAAAAATCTTACATATTATGCCTTTTAATTCTCTCATAATTGTCTGTGGCATGACAATGAGGGGGGTATGAAACTAGTTTAATATTGTGGCCATTTAGAAACTTAACGGCCAAATAAAAAGCTCATTAAAATCATTGCAATGTTTCTCGCCCAGCCCTAATCCTTGTTAATGCAGCAGTTAAGGCCTCTGTGTGAGTGTGTGTAAGAGTGTTTATCCGTAATCTAAATAAAACTTGATTTATATCTCATGCTGTGACAGTAGTTTGTCTTAGAAGCCCATAAGCTCTTTAAGAGTTTTTGGAAAGACCAGTACTTGTCCACCGAAAACCAAAGTGCGCAACCTAAAATATCAAAACCACAGGCCTTTGCATAGAATGCAGACAAGAGAAGCACCACGCTTTCACACATCGCTGACGTCATTATGGCTGAGCAAACAAATCTAAATTGTTGGGGTTCAAAAAACTGTGCTTTTTTTTATTCCCCTTTTGAATGACACCAAAAGCCACATTATATTTCTAGAAGTAATAAGGCGTTTTGTTGTTGAAAACTATTGCTCTCTCTAAAAAAAGTGTGGAAATCGTCTTGAGGCTCGAGTATTTCCTCTATTGAAAAAGCAGCTAGGGCTGAATGTGGTTGTGGGACGGGTGGTTGCTGGCGTGCAGGAAGGATGTGAGTTTGTTGAAGAGCTTTTCTGCACAGAAAGAAAAGAAAGCTCACGGTATCCCCGAGCAACATCAGATTTTGGCAAATGCAATTCCCTCAATGCAAGTCCACCCAGAATGACCAAGGCCAAGAGTTTGTATCTGATTTTGTTATGAGGTGCATTAAGCCATTTACTTGCTAGCCGTTAATCTTGCATCAGAAATTGTGTTTATTAGGGATGGAACAATATTAAAATAAATGCTGTTTTCCTTTCTATTCATCCAACATAATATCATACTTATCATAAAATATTAAGCGGCACAACGTTTAACTTTAGGGCTGCAGCTATCGATTCTTTTTGTAATCGATTAATCTAGCACTTAATCGATTGCTTAATCGATTAATCGGATAAAATATTTTCCTGTGTGGTTTTTAAACAACCAAAACAAATAATGCATAACGAAAATGAAGAGGAAAAGCAATTTAATTTATTAATATGCACAACAGGTTTCATGCTGTAATCTAGCCCTGACATCAAAGTAAATATCTGTTTTATGTAGATTTCTACACCTGCAGCATTTACCATTAGGCTACTAACAAATAATATATCATTTCTGGGGTGAGCTTATTTGCTATGGTAACCTAGCAACCTGTGTGTGTGTGTGTGTGTGTGCGCGCAATCGTGCCGTGCGTGAGGAAGAGTGACGCCCCTGTCAGACCAGTTGCTTCATTGCAGTTTGGTACGGCAGAAATACATGCATTCATTTTCAATAGAACGCTGCATTTGGCTTGCATCACTTGCATTGCGGTGCATTTTAGGTGAAGCATCCGTTTCGGAAAATCGCGTCACAACATCACGTCCCGGTGTATACAGTGAATGCATGCTGAAATTATTGTTGCGTGGCTACATAAAAGTTTAAGCATATGTGATGCATTGGCGCGATTGGTCTGTGTGTGTGCGATTGGTGTGTGTGTGTGTCTGAAGGGGTTCTTTTTTTTATCACGACATCGCTACAAATACAGTATGGGATTAAAATCATTGAACATAGGCTTAGGCTACCTTACCATTGAAGTCGTACTGCTGTGGAATGCCAGGTCTACTTTGCAGTGGACACCCCTTGTTCTCTTCTTCTTTTTTAAGAATGTAATGATCCCAAACTTTAGACATTCTCTGCCGTTTATGGACATCTTTACTCTCCGCCATCGCGCCAACTAAATTCAAAATGTATCATGCGCTATGGTGTGCTTCCTGAACATTGAACAACGGTCCGTGTGAATCAGATCCCTGCGCGTCATAGGAATTTAACGAGTCTTCGAGGCAGAGTTTTTGCCTTGAGGAATTTTTGTAATCGAGTTAATCGAGTAACTCGATGAATCGTTTCAGCCCTATTTAATTTTGAGCAAATTTCTGAAAGATCATGTGACACTGAAGACTGGAGTAATGATTAGGGATGAGTATCGAGAACGGTTCCATTTTAGAACCAGTGATTTTGATAAGAAACACATTTCGGTTCCGCTTATCGTTATCGATTCCTGTGTGTGCATTTTAATCCAATGAAGCTCAAAAGACATCCAAAAACGTGCGCTTAGATTTTAATGTGATTTTTAAACATACAAGCGCAAAGAAGACTTGTGTGCTGTTTTCTATGCTGCAGACACACACATGCTACACACACACACACACACACACACGTGCGCACAGAACGGCTTATCATAGTGAATAGTGCGTGATAATGAATTCTCTTCCTCGTCTTTTTGCAAAGCACACGAATGGACACATTAACACAAGATATGTCAAAATATTCTCATAAGCAGTCGGTTATTAGCCTAGAAATCTAGACTCCCTCTAGCGGCAGCAAATGTAATTTGCAGGCAGGGCGTCTAGCAACTCTCCGTTGGCTTGCGAGCTGGAAAAACCAAACTCTGGTCAGGCCAATCACATCGTGTATAGAGTCGGTGGGCGGGCTTAACATAATGCCGGCAGAGTTGCGCGTGCTACTTGTAAACAAAGAAGCTGGCGAACAGCAGTCTTTCGAATCGGCTTTGGCCGCGACTCTAGAAGACTTGGAGTTAAGCTTTTCTTTGAGAAAAGAACAAAGAATGGCACTGAAGTAATTCTTAAGAAAGGAAGATGTGTTCTGAGTTTTGCCGACCGGATACGGCGAAAGTTTAATTTATCAGCTAGCTCCGTTTCACCTTCTTCGTTACTCTGGTTGGTTGTAGCGCTATCCTATTGCGTGTAGAGGGAATTTGAAAGACAACCGTTTATCCCGCCCCTCGGATTGAGCCCTGCCAAGGGTGTGGCTTGTCAGGCTAGTCGGTTATGTCTTAAGACAGTTGAAAAGAAAAGGTAAAAAACGCATGTGTAACAGTATGGGACCTGTGCAGCTCTTAAAGTGGCGGCAGATTTTCCTGATATGATAACGTTAATCAAACAAAAGACGAGAAAATTCAATCGCTGTTCTAGATAATAACTTTTGTAAGTTATATTAATACTATATTAATAATATTAATTAATATGAACTATATTAATAAAATATAGGCTATAGTACTGTATAGCCTATATTTTATTTATAAAGTGCAGTTATTTTACATTTGATTTACAGTTTCTATACTTGAATCAATCGTATCTTTGTTCAATTGTATTTGTGCAATTGCTAATTTGTTTATTTGTTCTTTTTTAATTATTGAGTGTTTACTTGTCTTTAATGTTGCTTGAAATTTATATTAGTTGTGCTAGTTGTTTTTGCTATGGTATAGCCTGTTGATTTTTGTTCATGGTATTCAGCTTCAATGAAATGTTTTGCAATAATACTTAATTAATACTAAATGTGAATGATATGTAAGGTTTTTGTCTACCTTATTATTGGAATCGAAATTAGGAATCAGACGATATCCATCCGTAGAATTTAGCAATTTTCCTTACCAATGTTTTTTTTTATTGGTTGTTTAATAATTTTAATGGAACCAGAATCGGAACCGGAATCGTTAGGTGGAACTGGAACTGGAAAATTTCTTACGATTCCCAACTCTAGTAATGATGCTGAAAATTCAGTTTTGCCATCCCAGGAATAAGTGACATTTTCAACTATAGTAAAATAGAAAATATTTATTTTAAATATTACTACACTGTAAACCCGAATAAGTTAACTCAAAAAGATTAAATCAATCAGTTGAACTAGCATTTATTTATTTTGTATTCATACATTTTAACTACTCTGAACTTTAAATATTTTAGTAAGCTAATTCATACATTTAACTTAAAAAATACAATGAAATTTCAAAGTTTTAGTAGTGGAAACTTGACTAGCTTTAACTAGCTAATTCAATAAATGCCACCTTGCTAATTGGTTACACAATGCTTTGGTAGCGTTAGCATAGCATAGCACTTGTTGAATGAGGACAGCAATATAATACACTTATCATATATCTGTTCTCAAACCAAGCTTATGCTCCACTCGTCATCATGATGGTAACCCCCTAAAAACCCAACCTAACAGAAACTCTTCTAAACTAGCATATCAAAACATTAACCACTACTAAATCTCCCAATTTAATCTTGCACCAAAACAATATATAACACTTAATTTTAGCATTTACTGTCCCTTTTGAGTGTCATGGCAAAACATGCTGGGAAACAGAAATCCCAGCCCCGTTTTGGTTAAATTTAAGTGAGTCAAAGTTAAAAGAAACAAGTTCATAAAACTCAAAACAGTGAAACAATTCAGATTACTTAAACTGTGTGAGATTTGAGAACTCAAAAGAAAAAGAAAGTTCTAATTAATCATAGAAGTTAATTTAATTGAACTGATTTGTTTAATTTGAGTTCACTCTACTCAAACCAATTATTTTGAGCCTTACAGTGTGTTTTTACTGTATTTTTATTATCAAATAAATGCGGCATAAGAGTGTCTGTCAAAAAACATCTGACCAACCCCAAATATTTGAAATGTTAGTAGATGATAAAATGTATACATAACATTGCAGTTCAAATGTCATGGATTTGACTGGTTAGACTGCTTAAAACTCATATCCTTCATTATTCATGGTCATTTACCTTTTGTTATGTATATTTAAGCATTTATTCTTTCCACTTTGAACATTTTTCGGTCACGACCCACCAGTTGAGAACCGCTCATATATATGGTGGTTGACAACTTCCTGCGTCCACCCACCTAGCCTGTGCTATAGTCTCTGACACGTTTAACTGCAGCCTCTCAAGTCCTTGCAGCCATGGTGACGAACTGTTTTGACAACGTGGGGCGCAGGCCAAAGGAGCAGGCTGCGGTTTTCTAGGTTTTGATACGGTGCCAAGTGTTTCTCTCGAATCCATGTTGAACTCTTAAAGAGAGTTGTAAGATTAGACTAGATAGTTATTCATTCTAGAAAAATTGCCAGGTGACGGCAATACATTCTTTTCGCGTTTGAGAGCTATTATAGTGCAACCCAGTCTTTTCACTTTGTGAGCCTGCTTGTTTTTGCCACCCCACCCACATGTGCTAACACACAGTTGCAATCACACTGCATGTCTGTCTCTTACACAAGCGTGATAGTGGATTCCTGTAGTGCACAGGCGCAGTTGCTTCAGAATGTGCTGTCTACATGTTAAGGAAGTCCGTATTACTCCTGGCCTAACCACATACTTCGGTTGTAATCTCAGTGATTGATATACGAGTGCCACATTGGTGGCATCCGTGCATCAGTTTCCTCATCGAATAATCTGATGGAATCTTGTGATTTCTGTCCTGCAGTGACTGCTGTAGTCTGTCACCTGCCTTCGGTTTCACTTCACCTGCTTCAGTCTGACTAGCAGGTCGATGTGACTCGTGGCGTCTCTCTCAGATCCCTCATGAAGGAGCGGATGAAATTTCCCTGTTAATAACCAGACAGTCTTGTGAGTCATGATAAAGCAGAAGTTCTTTGTAATGTGATCATTCAGGGTGTATGTCAATCTAAGAAAAAAAAAAAGGATCTTTACAACGTTTTGCACGTATATCTGCATTGCATAAATGAGATTTGAGAGCTTTGTAGTTGTATGCCAGGGTCATAGTTTACATAGTTCAGGCCCATTGATTTGTTTGAACTCTCACCTATAAACAGATTTTCTTGGATTTAAGTTCTTTCAAGGCTCTTTAAAAGGTGTGGGGTAGTGGTTGAAGCGTAGGGGCGCTTCGATTCCCGCAAAACGGGAGCCCCCGGCCCCGAGTGAGGCATTTAACTCCAGGTTGCTCCAGGGGGATTGACCCTGTAATAAGTTCACAGTGCAGAAACAAATCCCAATGGTCATCGCCGTTGTGCGCCGATAAATACACATTTAGCTTTTGGATCACATACACCTGAGCTTTGCCTTCCATCTAAACAAGCAGGCCTTGTCTGGGAAAGATTAATTGAAATCTCATATGTCCAGATCCGTCTTGTGAGATTATCCAAGCACATTCCCCACGTCCACGTACCATACGACCCCATTCATGAGCCAAAATCTCAGGTGCAAGGTTTTTGGTAGTCTCGTCCCACAACGCCAAAATATAGGCCAATCCACGGACAACTAACAGGCATTAAGACGAACGTAATGAGGGCGCTTGAGATGCACAAGTCAGTAATACATCTGATGATTTATTGGCGGGAAGTTTTGTGCACAAATGACAAACAGGAGTGCATTATTCTCGAAAACAATAAGCAGAGTGGACTGCCATAACATCAAGGAAAAACATTACTGCAGGCTTCAACATGGCTGTGTTTACGATTAGAAATGTCAAACAAATTTTGCCTACATAGGCGATTGTAGCCCATGAAAAGAGGTTGAAAATAAAACATTAAATTCCCTGAAGGACTAGCCTACCTCTACAGGGTCAAGGTCTTTGTATTCATCTGGATGATGAAGCTGCATATGTCCCCTCATAGTTGTTGTGCTGCTGTGATATGGGAACTCGCGATCGCACAGTTTGCATACCACTTTTTCCTTCTTCATTATTTGATCTACAGTCAGAAACTTGAAGTGCATCCAAATCGAACTCCTCAAGTTATTAGGGGTTATCACTGGTCTCTCATGTCGCACAGGTTGATTGCCGTTGTCCTCAATTTTTTTGGCAAAACACCAGCAGCAGCTGATTGAAACTATAGGCGCATAAATTGGTGAGAATCTTCTTTTCAGCTTTCGCAACGCCTACTGCACTTTCGAAATTCTTTATTTTTCTGCTTGTTTGTGAGTTTTGTTACATCTATCTTTTTATTTGTTTAATTAGTTTAAAATGAATAGTGTACATATTTGGTTTTAAAATTGATTCCCTATTTTCGTTTTCAAAACTTGTTTTGGTTGGTCCGATCAATTGTGCATTCGATTTTCGAACGTAAAGTGACAGCCCTAGATTGCATTGACAGTAGTGATGCACCGATCATGATTTTACATGACCGATTCAGATACCGATTTTTTTTTTTTTCAAGCAAACTGGCCGATTCCGATTAAAAATAAAAATGACACAATAAAAGAATGAAAGTATACATGAACAAGATGTTTATTTGGTATTTAACAGGCTAAATTGGCTTTTGGCAATGAAAACAAGTCCGCAATCTGAAATCAACGGGAAATTCAATTGGGTTGAACTTATGTGAAATTTAAGGCAACAACTGCATATTCTGCACTCCAAACAACACAATCAGCACACATTCAACAATTCAAACAAAGATGTTACTTAAATCAGCATTTGTTTTTAAATTCAGTGTAAAGAAAAATAGTCTTTACCAGTGAAATTACATAAAACCAAAGTATATAAATACATTGTTCCAAAATGTTAAATCAAATAATATTTAGTGCCACAAAAAAAACAAAGATACAGCAGGTGCTTTTTAAATGTAAGTTTAAGGTAAAATAAAAATTATCATCCTATACAGAACTGATAGTATTTCATTTCAAAAGTGCATGCATGTTCTTCTTTACAAAAAGAAGCATTTCGGCTTTGTCACAAGTTAGTCTGTTTCGTTTCTCATCCGATCCAACACGTGAGAAGCTGAGCCGATCCATAGACTGTAAAGAGATATGGACGTAGTGTCCGTGACGTCACCCATAGGATTCTGAAGAGCAGTTTTGAAGCGCAAAGTAGGGACGAGCTGGCCGTTGCCTACGAGCTGGCCGTTGCTTTTAATAGAAAATGGGCAAAGAGGCGGGACGTGGGTGGAGCTGAGGTGACGCGATGACTAACAGACAGCAGATAAATGGCTATCCACATGTCACTCAAAGTAACCACGCCCTTAATTATGCAGGATTTTAAAGCTTTATATTATATAAACAAATGAGTTATAAAAAAAATCACCCCCCTCACAGTTGTCATGAAGGGCAAAATAAGCCGTTTACATCAAAACCACAATTTGTACCAGTCTTTTTCTGCTGTAAAGTTGGGTATTTTAACATGGGGCTCAATGAGATTCTGCTCCCTTCTGGAGCCTGTCCCTAGTGGCCAGTTGATGAATTGCAGTTTATGTCCCTTACGTATTGGCTTCAAGAGAAACTGCGGGAGGTTGCCGCTTGAGCTGAACATAAGCTCACTATCTACGCTTGTGCAGGGCGCGGAGAGATTGCATAGTTTGTCCCACAAACAAGGTGGATGTGGAAGTGCCTCGTCTCTTCCCTCAGTTGTCCAGTTATCCGTTTGTAACACACAAGTGACATGTTCCCGAATGACTGCAATATAGACGTATGTGCACGCAGACGCACTTCCTGAAAAATCGGCAGAAAATGCAAAGAAAACCGGCCGGTTGCCGATCGCGCGCTAGAATCAAAAACCGGCCGGTTCTGATTTTTGGCCGGTCAACCGGTGCATCCCTAATTGACAGACCATTGAGAAACCTTGTAGGACCGCCATCAAATCCTGCCGACCCCATTTTTCCTTTCGGATTTCAGAAGGTTCTCAGACTTGCATTGACTCTAGCTGCCTGTGGATTTGCTCTCAACTCACTTGTATTGATTCCAAGCTTTTAGTTTTGTCCCATGAGTCCAAAAATGAGGTCAGAATTCTCCTCCCGAGTTTTCCTCGTATGCAGTGTTCCTGTTTGTGCATGTATGTGAAATCTTGGGTTTAAATATGCTAAATGAATGTGTATGCCTCGATAACGTCTGTCAAGGTCTTTCACAATGTTCCCCTCAGGAATATTCTTGAGAAAACGCAAGCCTCGTTTGCCAACTCAGCTGTTATCTGGGAGCACCACGGAATGCAACGGAATGCTGGAATTCGGCATGAGTGAATTAGTGTTGCAAGAACAGTGCCTGTTTGTGCATGGACGTCTCTTTTTCTCCTTCACTCATCTAGTCACTTTCACTCTCATTCGAAGAAAGTGGAAAAGTAGGAGGGGTGGGAACGAAAGTGAGTTTTAGATTTCCCAACATGTTGGAGGCCTCAAATACCAGTTTGATGTTGGCACGCTGATTCTGGCTCTGATTAGTTTCCTTTGCTGCATCTCATGATTATTTTTTTGTTATTTTTGTAAGAGAAAGCAAAATTAATGCAGAGTCTTCACTCTTACCCTGGGGGAATAACATGTCAGTTTCACTAAACGGGGGTCGAGTGTAGAGTGGTGGCCTAGGGGGCCTTGGCAGCAGGCCAGAATTGTATATGAATATCACCTGAAGTTGATGCGTTTACTCTGCACCGACCGTCTGAATCTGTATCAGCCCCGATCTCTGGAGAGATAAGGGAGAACTCCAGGCAAGTGCCATCCAAAGATCATTTTCACAGCAGGCTAATTTTGGCAGCGTACAGTGTTGTGAATAGGCTCTATTGTGGTGCCTGTACTTTGGACACACTCCAGGTATTATTTTGCCTTGTGTGCATTCCAGAAGAATTTCATCTCTTTCTGCCATAGGCTACAGTCTTTCCTTTTTAACTGTACCAAACAGTGGTTTCATCACCCTGTTGATCATTTTGTCCGTATTGTGAGGAAATAAATGGAAGGAAAACCTGTAAGTATGAGAGGATATTCCATCCATCCATCCTAGGGCTGGGCGATATGGCTGAAAACTGCATCACGATATGTTTCATATCGGTCGATATCGATAATTATTGATTTGTTTTATGACCCTTTTAAAATAAGGACCATTGGAAAAATATTTTACATTTAAAATTTTTTATTTTAAACTTAACCTTCCTCGTATTATAATCCCCTCAGTTATAAAGGCAGAAATGTCAACACAACCATGGAAAACACTCAATTATCTCTTAACATTAAGATGCAGTGCCTTCTTTATTTCTTTGTAACGGTTACAGTTTAAATGCTTTGTCATAAGACACTGATGCAGAGTAACATTACCTCTCCATGTTGTTTCAAAGGCTGAATCCGAAATCGCCGCTATGCCCTTAAATAGGGCATTATTTGAAGGGACAGCCATTTGTAGTGGTGTCCGAGACCATAGTGGATGTTATTGAATGCACTCATTCTCTCCCACTTTGCACCGCAATAACAAGTGTACAGCCGATGTACACACAGCGCCTGTCCGAGTTCGCTCACTTGTTTTCATTCACTCCTTCAAGTGAACTGTATCAGTGGACTAACGTAGGGAATTGTGATTGAGGGTTTAGGGGGTGATTTCGGATTCAGCCAAAGTCAAGAAGTCCTTCCTTACTTCCTTCCTTCCTTCCTTCCTTACAGACTTCCTTCCAGACTTCCTTCCTTCCAGACTGACTTACTTACTTACTTACTTACTTCCAGACTTCATTACCATTACTTCCTTCCAGACTTCATTACCATTACTTCCTTTCAGACTTCATTACCCTTACTTCCTTCCAGACTTGCCTCCTTCCATGCTGCGTTCCACTCCAGTTTTAGACACGCACCTGCAAACTTCCCTAAGCACTTCCACTCTGGGAATCCCCACCGCCATTTTGTAGTGCGTTCCACTCGGTTCCACTTTGTGAAGTGGACAAGGGAAGTTTATATTGACAGACCCTTGCTCCCTCGATTTTGACAGAGGGAGCGAGTCTACTTCATATGTACACTTCAGGCAGCTTCATATACCACAATGCAACACGTTTGGGACGTTACCGCATATCGTGTTTAATTTACCCTACCACAAACAACTCTATGATATTTTTATTATTTTTAAAAACATATCAAACAACCCAAATACACCTATATACATATTAGGGTTGTGCCGATGGACGATATCATCGTCTATTGTGATGGCTGACTGACATCACGATGGAGCGCCACCATCGTGATGCCACGCCCCCCATTGCGAGTCTTGTTGTGAGTGCGACGCACACTAATCCTCTTCTATAGTTAAACTAAAAACTTTGCAGGGATTGCTCTGTAAATTATATTGAGAATATAACTAATGCATATATTCTATTTTAAATACTGTAGTCTTTGCCAGATATAGCCTACATTTTGAAATAATAAACGAGGCTCAAACATCCTTTTCATAGCCTAAGCATGCATGTTTATTTCAGCACTTCCGTCAGTGAAACAACACACCACAGCCTGTAAAACATTTAAACGATTATCAGTAAATAATGGTAACCTAAAGAATATAAGAAAATTAAATATTAGTAAAAAAAAAAAAAAAAAAAAATCTAATTTCCCCTCAAAGATGCATCATATACCGCTCTGCGCGAGATGAAACACGAGCTGTAGACACCTTCTCAAATATCTTCGTCTTCATGTGTTCTCCTGATGTTGCAAAGCAACACTTGTTCTGAAGAGCGAATTTGATCTTCCACAGGGTCAAGACATTTAAGCTATGTTTGATTATTCACTGCCAGAGAAAACGAAAGTAAAATGGCCTGTGTGTGTGAAATGCGCCATTCAAATAAACTTGACACGCCTTACCAAGTCTAATAACAAGCACAAACTGTGTTAAATAAAAGTAAGTAAAAAGGTAGCCTACTTATCCTACAGTGTTTTTCTACTTTCCCACAGTAAAGGACATGAATGGGTATAATAGACTTATAAACAAACGTTTATAATTCCCTTTGAAAATGGGTGCGACTCGAGTGAAGATTTGAGAAAAGAAACGAGATGTCCATGTGGGATAAAACGGACTAACGTTAGGCCTATTGTTAAAATTCACGGAAGTCGCAAAACAGAATAAAAAAGCTGACAAATCTTAAATTGGCCTCAGCCTACCTCTTCCATTCGGCATGAATCCATTCATGGCTGTGAATTTATTTCCTTTGTAAACAAAGCTTTGTGCTTCACTCGGTATTATTCACGTAAAACAACATTAACATACAAAACACTGGGTTAGTAACGAAATTTTAGTTTTGAAGTAGAAAATAGCATTTATGTAAAGAGATTTATTATAATAAAAAGTGCACAACTCTTCTTAAGTGGAAGGAAGCTACTTTTTTCCCTCACGTGCAACCTAGCGCGGATGAGTCATTATTTGGGTTAGTAAAATAACAAAATTATATATAGTTTTGAAGTAGAAAATAGTATTTATGTAAAGAGATAGTAAAATACAGATATAGTAAATTATATATTTGTATTAATTAAAAAAAACAACGATATCATCGTCCATCACAATGTTTTACTGTAAACATCGTCAGCTGCCAATTTAGGAGACATCGCCCAACCCTAATACATATAGAATGTTGCATTAAACAATTTCGTAAAGGAAAAAAAATTACAATAAATCGACTCCATGGTGGATTCGAAGTGATCAAGGGCTTAGAACGTTCCAGTTCAGTCCATTGCAAATGTTTATCCAGTAGTGGGCACTCATGCAACGTAAGCAATGACGCACATCCGAGTGAACGGAGGGAAGTTAACGAGTGAAGGGCATAATAAAAATGAACTGGAATGCAGCACTAGACTTACCTCCTTCCAGACTTACCTCCTTCCAGACTTACTTCCAGATTTACTTCCAGACTTACTTCCAGACTTCCAGAATATGAATATGTAGGAACTGTATTATTCACAGATCATTTATGAGATCATAAAGTCTCCTGCATCATTTGCGAGATGAGTGTTTGAGGTTCTCTTGATATTTGAGTTCTTAACCTTTATTGGCTTGTAGGTTGGCTTCTTTGTTTAGGGAGCGGTTAAAGTCTTATTCCAACTCCAGACTATTTTGATGACACCCAGACTGCACGTAACAACTTTTAGTTAATTTCCCACAATGCCTCATTGTTTATGGCTCACCTGGGTCGATCTTGAGTAAACATGACACTCTTTATGAGCCCGAGTTGCGGTAAGGAGGAGGGCGTGGCCGTTTACACCTCAGTTTATTATAACACCATCAACCATGTGCACTACATCACTCACTCTACTATAGTGAGTCACCTTTTAAGGCTTGCACACACGTGAGTGTTTGGAATCCAGCCTCTGAAAATGGTGCAGCTTCACCTCTGTTTTTTTCTGTTTATGAGCTTTACAATTCCCTTTCTTAGGGATTTTTAAAATGAAGAATTATATATATTTTTTATAATTAACTAGTTAACGAACTTAGTAATGCATTCAGGTCTTTATAAAATAAAATATATTTAATAATAATAAAAATGTTGCTTTAAAGATTCTTCAGGAAGAATGTTTGAGAAATACATTTTAATGTTTATTTTATTTTACATTATTACAATACATTATTACATTATTTTCATTTATTATTTGGTTATATTTTCCACGGTTTCATTGAAAATTAATGGGAATACAATTTTACAAAAAGTTATTAAAATGTTTGCTTTGAAGATTTAAAAAAAGTCCATGTTTATGCCAAGTTTTCCAGAATATTGTTCAAATAAGTAAGCCGTGTCCAAAGTATGGGACTCAAATACAGTATTCATTCTTAACCTTTGCCCTTTGCCCTTTACTCAAAAGGAGGGCTTTTGGATAATGCTTTGGTTTGACACTTAAAGTCTTGTCCTGCTGGTCATCGTGCTGTCAGCAGCACAGGGGCAGGGTCGCTAACTCATTTATTCTGGGTGAAGAGGGACAGCTGTCTAAATGAACTCAGGCTCAAATCCCATGATTCCTCTATGCAGTAAGAGCGCTCTCTAACTGACAAAGTCCCTGTGTTCAATCTCACAACACTTGCTTTTCAACAGACCTTCTACTGTAGCTCAGTCTGTGTGTGTGTGTGTGCGGTTTCCACATATCTGATAAGATGTTCAAAGAGACATGAATTCCTGAGTGATGGTTTTCTGGAGTGCTGTCAGCGCTGTACATTGGATCTTCCAGCCCTGCAAGATGATTTAATTTGTGTGTACACAAATGCGCTTTCTGATTTGTACCTCAGGTCTTGGAAGATTTCCCAGTCATTGTTTGCTTTATGGTGGGTCTGTTCGTGGTTTTGTTTAGCTGTTGAAAGCTCCAGACAGGTGCTGTTCCTCTTCTCCTCTACTGTTGTGACATTCACAGCTCGCAATCTTATCAGCCGGCTTCATACTTAAAAAAAAAAAAAAATGCTGGTGTTAAAAAAAACATTTATTTTTTATTTTTTATATCTAACACATAATATATTTTGTTTTTTATTTTTTATTTTCATCCTTCAAAATGCTGAAATATTTTGGTTTGATTTGTTTTTATTTAGTTTAGTTTAGTTTGGTTTATTTTATTTTATAATATTTGTATTCTGTATTATTATATTATGTAATATATTATGTTTTTTCCCTTTTCTTTTTTTACTCTTCAAGTTTTATTTTCAACCTGCTTTAAAATACACACACACACACACACACACACACACACACACACACACACACACACACACACACACACACACACACACACACACACACACACACACACACACACACACACACACACACACACACACACACACACACACACACACACACACACATGCATATATTGTGCTTTTTATTATATTTTTTCATTTTACTTTTCAGATTTTTTCGGTTATATTTATGGATATATTTTAACATGTTAACATTTTAACAATTATTTTGTCTTTATTTTTTTTAATTATTTAAATTTTCACGTTTTTTCCCTCCAAACCCCTCACAAAAACACCAGAGACATTAAGAAATCAAATCTAATTCAATTTTTTTTTTGTTTCAATCAACTAAATAACCCTAATAACAAAAAAAGCCCAAAATACTTATAGTCACAAAGGCATAAACATAATAAGGTTCTTGTTTATAGGTCAGGAAGTACTCATTATCAGCCTATTATGCCAAGTTATGTTTTTATCCAGAGGGGGTTGTGGGGTTATCATGTCATGTGAGCCGAGCTAAACACGGTTTCTTTCAAGTCAAATTTGCAAAGCTTTACATGAGCTACTTTCAACCCGTGTGTGTCCATTTATCTTTTGTCTTTTTGTGTAGGAGGTAGTGAGGGTCAAGGCCGGATTCACCAGCGTTTCCCAGAGAAGGACTGGGAAGATAACCCCTTTCCTCAAGGCCTTGAGCTGGTAAGCCCTTCGCAAACAAACTCAAAGGATATGATATCCCAGAATTCACAGATTTGGCCAAAAATATTGAATGATTCTGCCAGTGTTTTCATAGGATCTGATGAAGACTTTGTTTTATTTTTGTGGCATCTCTTTCAGTTCTGTCAGCCCAGTGGATGGCAGCTCGTTCCAGAAAGAAAGCCTCCCTCTTTCTTTGTGTCGGTTCTCACAGACATCAACTCCGAGCGGCATTATTGCGCGTGCTTCACCTTCTGGGAGTCCGTGGAGAACCCGAAGGTTTGTGCCGAGCATGTGCAGATGAACAGAAGGAATGCGGGAGAGAAGGGAAGACTGAAATTATATAACAAGATGCAATGGGGCTGATGGGTGGGGTGATTTACTGCTGTGTGAAAATGGATTATGCTGGTTTAGATATTGGATGTGTAATGTTTAAATGATTTGGAGTGTGGTAATTCCAGATGCTGTTTTAGAGTGTTTTATGGGTTGTGTGTGTTCAGCTACAGAAAGGAGAGCCCAGTGAGGCTGATGAAGATGACGGTCCAGACGTGCTTCAGCCTGCTCAACTCTACGCTCCTAAAAGCCTTGTCCTCGTATCCCGTTTGGACCACACAGAGGTCTTTAGGGTAAGAGATGCACACACACAAAGTTGCACATAACCGCTACGGTTCAACTGTAAGGATTTTAAAGATTTTTTTTTCTTTTGCCACAAACATTTTCATTGACTTGTATCACAAAAAAAACAACATATTTTATATATCAGGATAATTAATTTATATATAGATAATTAATTAATCTTAATTAACGCGTTAAAGTCCCGGCCCTAATAAAAACAGTTTAAAACTGTGACTTTTTTCCCCCTTGCAATTGCGAGTTTATATCCCAATTTTTTTTTTCTTAGAATTGCAAGAAATATACTTAAGATATAAAGCCTGAATTGTGAGAATTTACTCAAAAAAAAAACAAAAAAAATCCAGAATTGAGATAAAGTTACAATTACCTTAAATTATTTGGCGGAAAGCTTCCATAATTAAAAAAAAAAGAATTCACACTTTTGCTGGAAAACAATGGCACAACTATCAATTTTACAGATTAATTTTCCACCCAAAGCCATCTAACGGAGTCATTCTTGCAATTTTGACAAAACCTCATAGGTCAGCCAGCTAGATAATGTTAAGTTGTTGACATTAAAATCCACAGCATTTGCAATGTTACACAAAAAAAAAAACTAATTTGGCATAAAAGTGCATAAAAACCTGTAGGATGAAATAACACAGAAGTGGCCTGATTGGTCAAGTGACATCCCAATTGTTGAACCCTGAGGTCCGAAACATGGCCTAGTGTTTTACACATGAGCCAGGAAATACAGGTTCAAATCCGGCCTATAGAGTGTCCTGATTTCATTTCCTTCCTCTAATAATTTCCTGTCCTGTCTCAATAAGTATCAACCTTAAAAAAACATTAGCAATAGAGGTATGATGTTATGCCATTTTCCTATATTTAAACTTACTCTAGTATCTCTTTATTCTCAGAACTGCTTGAGTCTCATTTACACTGTTCATGTGGATGGCCTCACCGTTCCCATGGAAACGGTGATCGGAAACCTTCTGACCTGCGTTATTCCTATAGCTGGAGGCTCTCAGGTAAGA
The DNA here is from genome assembly GCA_023566225.1 of Romanogobio albipinnatus. Classification (NCBI taxonomy): domain Eukaryota; kingdom Metazoa; phylum Chordata; class Actinopteri; order Cypriniformes; family Gobionidae; genus Romanogobio; species Romanogobio albipinnatus. The sequence goes on along the minus strand of CM042245.1, from coordinate 48,471,299 downwards.
AATGCGCACAATCCAATATGTTTTAATCCATAACAGATGTTTATATATAGTGTTTTTTGACTTCAACACAGACTCAAAGGATCTCTTGATGAATGAGTGTTTTTCTCTGGAGGGATCAGAGGTTGATCAGAGGTTAAAGACACATTTGTAAATAATCCCATGCATCATGGGTAGTGTGGAAGATCTGCACTATTATGGATGCCACAGATGCTCTAGGCTTAACTCTGTCTCAGAATGATGCACTCATGATGACCCTGAATACCGTGTCGTGTACATTAGTGCACTTGATAACAAAAATGAACATAACATAAAGGGCAATACTAGTTTATATAGATATTTCACTAAATAAATAAATTAATGACCATTGAAATTATTTAAACCCCATGTCAGGTTTTTTAAAGATTTAAAGGAACAGTTCACCCTAAAATGTAAATCCTGTCATTCATACCCCTTTTCCACCAAGGCAGTGCTAGAGCTAGTTCAGAGCCAGAGCTAGTCCCAGTTCATAGTTGGTTCAACTGAGGAGCCTTCTAAGAACTGTTTGCTTTTCCACATGCTGAGAGCCACAACAGAGCCAGGTCTTACGTCACTGTATACGTCTCATCTTTCTCAGCAACGCTAGCGAGGCAGCGGCAGTGTTGCCAAGTCTGCGGTTTTCCCGCGGAATTGGGCTACTTCATCACTGTTGCCACGGGCTGTTTTTCATGTCCGCGGGTTGAAGCGACCCCAATTGTGATATTTAGCCCCGGGAATGCGAATTTTAGTAGGCAACCATTCCAAAAAACATATTTTACCCCCAAATGTGATTTTTACCGGGGAAGTCCCCCTGTTGTGAAAACCTGGCAACCCTGGGCAGCGGGAAACACAAACACACCAGGCTTGTTCGAGATGCATCGGCGCTGCACAGAACGATCAACGTATGATATTAAAAAAAACGCATGAGTGAATCAAAAGCATAAGGAGTCATATACTCTGGCTGGACTCGTTATGATACGGCGATCGGTCTCTGCACAGCACCGCTGCGAACAAGCCTTCCATCAACAATGCAAACGTTGCGTTACTATTGATTCACATGGCTTTACGATCCTACATCGGCATCAAAACACAACGAAAACACAGCGAATCCAACTCATTCATGCAATTCGCCGTAATTTGTATAGACGGAGATTACAAACGAGCAGCAGCTGTTAGCTCCATTAGCTGCTATTTCAACAATGGCGGATCTCAAGTTTGTGTTGGTCTTGTTGACCCCGCCCCCAGTGCCTGACGTAATCAGTTCTTACTTCTAGCCCTGTTCTAGCCCAGCAATGTTTTGGTGCTACTTAAGAACCACTTTTCCTGGCTCTGAGCTGGGGCTTTGGGTGTGGAAAGTACCGATTTGAAACTAGGCTCTGGCTCCGATCTAGCTCTAGCACTGCCTTGGTGGAAAAGGGGTATCACTCATCCTCTTGTCATTCCAAACCTTGTATGACTTTCTTTCTTTTTCTTCTTCTTCAGTGAAACACAAAAATAAGATATTTTGAAGAATATCCAGACTGCTCCTTTACATATAATTAGGGGTTTGAGGTGTCACGCTCCAAAATGACACAAAAACACTATAAAAGTATCATAAATGTGTAAATCAATCAGTCCACTGAAGTCATAAGATCACTTCATGTGAGGTTGGACCTAAATGTATTCTCTGAATGGGTTTTTGTGCAGTCTAGATCTTAAAATGGATGATTTTTAGTTTTTTTAATTATATGAAAAAGATTGGTCAATTTCTCCTTTTGTGTTCCACAAAAGCAAGTCATATGGATTGGAGCTACATGATGACATGTTTTATTTTTGAGTGAACTATTGCTTTAAATATGATTGGTTCTTCTATAACATGTGACCAGTTCACGTTTGGTTTTTGTGTTACAACCAAATGATTCCCTCCCCTCAAGTGTAAACCTGCTCCCTTGTGTTCCAGATAAATGACCCCCCTCTTTGTAGTTTAACTGACTGGCTACTGGGTTGTTTCCAGGTAACATTTGCCTTTGAGCAGCTTCAACCAATCAACCCATCTGTGATTCTGCCTGATAATCAATCGTCAATCTATGCTATGGATTTCTCAGTCATTTCGAAATCACTGCTGTTCATGCAAATCAACAACGTGCCTTAATTCTTTCTGATTCTTTGGCTGCAATTGATTGCACCTGAAATGCATTTAATCAACTTTGTTTTGGTGACCGTTTTTTTCATCTGCTTATTGTTTATTTTATGGGACATAGTACAGATAAACACTTAAGCACCTCCTCGCACACACAGAGGCTTATGGGGCCGGTCTTTGTGTCCTGGGCCTGGTTGGCGTGGATTGAGCATATGGCCTGGGATGGTGGCAGATGGCGTCTAAGCACACTGCAGTGTGTATGAATGACAGCCTTAGAAACACGCGAACAACATACTACTGCGTCAGTGCGGTGTTTCCATTGGTTTGCCTATATCTTGTGTGCATTGGAAAGGGGATTATTTTGTGTATAATGCGTTCGGTTTGAAAATTTTGGTGGTTTTGACTTCTCAAATGATGATGGATTGTTCTGAATCATTTTCTAATTGAATCAGCCATGTTTTAAAGGAACAGGCCGGCTATTTGGGACTTTAGATTATTCACCCTATCCCCCAGAGTTAGATAAGTACATACCATTCTCATCTCTGTGCGTGCCTTAACTCTGTCTGACGCACCCACCGCTAGCCTAGCTTAGCACAAAGACTGGAGATAAACGGCTCCAGCTAGCCTACTGCTCAATATGTGACAAAATAACGCCAACATTTTCCTATTTACATGTTGTGATGTGTATAGATACATCGTGTACATCGTTAGAATGACAGAACATAAAAAGTTGTGATTTTCTAGGGTATATGTCTAGGAACTATCCTCTCATTCCTGCGTAATAATCAATGAACTTTGCTGCCGTACCATGGGTGCAGCGGTGCAATGATATTATGCAGCGCCTGAAAATATTCCCCAGCGCTCCCTGTGCAAGCAGGTTGTCACGTTTATGTTGATGGAAGTTAGTCTATTTTCAGGCACTGTGTTATATCATTGCGCCCCTGCACTCAGTTCCTTGATCATTACGCAAGAATGAGAGGATAGTTCCTAGACATATAGCCTAGAAAATCACAACTTTTCATGTTCTGTCATTCGATCGATGTACATGATGTATCTATACACATCACAACATGTAAATAGGAAAATGTTGGCGTTATTTTGTCACTTATTGAGCAGTAGGCTAGCTGGAGCTGTTTACCTCCAGTCTTTGTGCTAAGCTAGGCTAGCGGTGGGTGCGTCAGACAGAGTTATGGCACGCACGAAGATGAGAATGGCATGTATGGACTTACTCTGGGGGATACGGTGAATAAGCCCCTAGTCCCAAAAAGTCGGCAGTGTTCCTTTTAAGCCATTATAAAATAGACTTTAACTTGCCAGAAGAATTTTTAGAAGTATTGTCTTAAATGTAACACTTTTCAATAAGATACAATTAGTTAAGGTTCGATTGAGCAATACATTTGTTACAGTGTTTATTAATAACGTTAGTTAATAAAAATACAACTATTCATTGTTAGTTCATTTTAGCTTGGGTATGTTAAATAATAAAGGTTTTAATTGCGTATTAGTACATTTTGAAATGAAAGTAACTCTTTACATGGTAACTCTATGTAACTTTTTTCTTTTTTTTGAGTCAATATACCATCAAAAGTTTTTGTCTTACCTTGACTCACTATGTTAAGTGTTTACATTTTAGACAGAGTGGGATGGTTTTCATGGGAATTTGCGTACATAACGTCACTCGCGCACGTGTCCCGTCATATCCGTAAATATAGAAAAGTTGCTCCAGCTACTTTGACATATGTGGGAGTGGCATAGGTTAGTTGTCACAATGAGCGAGAAAGATTGACATGGAGCAGCTAAATCTCGAAAAAAAGACGTAGAACAGAGGAGTGTCTGCTTGCAAAAAGATAATGTGACAGAGTTCGTCATAAAACAAGAATCAACATCGGCATGGCTTTTTGGAGATGGCGAGAACAACGCTGTACTGGAATTTTTTTTCAAGGAAGTACTGTGTCTATTAATGGTTATAGCTGCAGTAATATGCAGTAATAAAATCTCCGCTAGTCAGCTTGAGATCCTTTCCATCTAAACTGGTCATATCTCTTAAGCCTAGTAGTGAATGTTTTATGAACAGTAGGATAATCTCTGTTTTGTTAGTTATGAGGAAGAACCATGTTCATCCGCACAGTCACGCAGAGCCAAAGTACACCATAAACAATGTTCTGACACAGACGTGAAGAAATTGTTGAATAAACTTATTTTTGTTAATCTTTTGCGCACAAAAGTATTCTTGATGCTTCATAAAATTAAGGTTGAGCCACATGGACCATTTTAATGATGTTTTTACTACCTTTCTGGGCCTTGAAAGTGTTAATTAAATAGCTGTCTATGGAGGGGTCAGAGAGCTCTCGGATTTCATCTAAAATATCTTCATTTATGTTCCAAAGACGAACAAAGGTCTTACGGGTTGGGAACGACATGAGGGTGAGGAATTAATGACAGAATTTTTTGGGGGGTGCGTAGTTGGTCTTAAAAAGTTTAGATTTACATTAAAAAGTCTTACATTTCTTTCCCTTAAACATGCAGAGAGCCTGACAGATTGCTAAAACACAATCTGTAAAATATCAAACATGCCTGCCCTGCATTTAATGAATGTCTTTTGTGATAGTGACAAGGCGTTTGGCAAGTATCTGTGTGTTGGGAAGCGAGTGGAATTGGTGAGTCAGGTGTGACTTGGTCAGAAATCTGTGTGTGTGTATAAGGGAGCAGTTTTTCTGGAGTAGTGCTGAGAATCCGTAGACTCTCCATTATTTTGGACTTCCTGGAGGGCATGTTTTACTGTCCCTGACCCATGGGTGCAATGCCTGGTAAAACACGTCTGCCTGTTTTCCAAATTGCAACATAATATTTACCGATACGGCCATACCAGAAGTCATCAATGTAATATCTAATCTGTTACGCAAGTCAGAGTTTCCCAGGCCTCACTTTCTGTTTCAGTACAGAAGCTGTATGCGCATATTCCTGTGACCCTTGCCCTCACCGTTGTGTTTTATCATCACAAGCTTGTGTTTTGCATTTTTTTCATGCATTTCCTTTTTCATGTTTTCTTTTTGTTTGCTCTTTTTTTTTTTTGTATTGTAATATCTCTCAATTCTAGTGTGTCTAATGGTTTGTGTTTTTTGTTGGTTGCTAATCTAGCCGGGACAGGACGACAGAGAGGAGAGCTCGGTACGCCCTGTTTGATTTCGTTCAGCTCTTTGTCACTTTCAATTCTGCTTTCCCCTTGTTTTTTGCTCCAATTAAAACACACGCCCAACATCAGTGGAACCAATTAGATCACAGAAATTCTGATCAAAATTAATCCAATATGTGACTAACCATTGTTTTAGACCATTGTAATCTCTCTATCTCTATATCTATATCTATATCTATCTGTCTGTCTATCTGTCTATCTATCTGCCTATCTGTCTATCTATCTTCCTATCTGCAGCACATAAAATAGGATGAATTTAGAGATGGAGGGAGTTTAGAGATTTTGTTACCTATTTTAATCTTTTCATTTTCATTATAGATGTTCATATATTAAATTATGTTCTGCAGTTTGACCTACTGACACCATGCATTGCATGGAATTTCTATATTCACTTAAAATCCCTATATTTGGATGGGAGTTTTAAGTGCACAGTGATTTGGGTTATCTCAAATAATCATCATGAATGCATGATTGCAAATTACGCTTCTTTGCAGTTCCTTATGTTATCTTTGTGGATTTGTCCTGTCATGAGGTTTCATTACAGCAATAATATTATGAGGGTGTGTAACATGCACGTGCTCTAATGCGAGGCTGTTAAACGCTTTTGTGTGCTGTGGCTGTTTGAAGTGATGACATCACCCCCCGCCCCCCACCCTCCTCCTCCAGGCTGTCATTTTACAGCCTCCTCCTTTACTTCCTGTCGTGATGTGACATTTACTCTAAAAGGACTGGTTTCTTCACACTTACTCAATTCACTTCTGCCTAAATTAACTGAAATAAAAATCAGATATCCAAGTCCTAAAAAGGGCATAACAGCAGTATGTGTTGGGCTGCGTGGATGGTATAGACTAATTATAACTGTAAATGATTTCCTTTGGCTGATTTTCAACTGGCTTAAATGAATGCTTACTATCTTATTATTTCCAGCTCATTTTTGAAGAGATGTTTGTCATTGTATTTGCAATAATTTTTTTTTGAATGACCGTACCTTATAATTGAAAATGAAAAACGTTGTATTATTCACCTTATACTCCTAAAAATTTTAATTGTGATTTTTAAGATTGTTTCTGGAATTCAAAAGCAAATTGTTATCCTCCTTTTATCCTGTAAATTATTTATAACAGGAAATAGATGTTTTCTTTTCGGTGCTGGTTTATAAATGGTGAATGGCTTCGGTTTTCTTTTTTTTTCTTCTTAATAACCTCCAGTCTTTAGCTCACTCTATGACCAACCTGCCGCACACATATTAATCTTTCCCATAATGCCCTGGTTGAGGTGTTAGATGGTGGTGCTTTTCTTTTAAAGATGAGCTCGCTGTCATTTCTCTTTTATCATCTCCCGATCTCTTTTCCCCATATCTTTATTTTTGTTTTCTTGCTCTTCTTTCGGTTTCTACAGAGGACCATAACGCTTGGTGCGGGTGACAGGCAGGTTATCCAGACGCCCATAAACGACTCCTTGCCTGTAAGCGGCTGCAGCGTGGCCCAGCTTTTCAGACAGCTCGGTAAGCCAATCAGCAGCAGGCTTAGGTGCTAAACAGCAAATCAGCCTCATTAAAACAGCAACAGTTGGTGTCAAGTGTCAGATGTGGACAGTGTAATCTCCACCTTGTGTTGTTAAATAAATAACAGTGGAAGTGGGACTGATATTTTTAGGGTAAGCTGACCTCTCTTGCACTCTCTGTGCAGGAATTGCGAATGTTCTCTGTCTGTTTTGTGCTGCTCTGACGGAGCACAAGATCCTGTTCCTCTCCAGCAGTTACCAACGTCTAACGGATGCCTGCAGAGCTTTACTGGCCATCATGTTCCCACTCAAGTACAGGTAAAGAGGGATCATATTATATGCTGGCGGCAAATTTGATTGGTTTATGTACAAAATTCTAAAAATCCCCATCATTTTTTTTCCTCCCATAGTTCTTTTAAAAAGAGTTTTGACTAAATTTAATTTAAATAAAAGGTGAAATTTCTGGCTGATTTTTAAAAATAATATAATAACAATTGACAATTTAATATAAATAATAATATTTATTTTATCATTGCTTTTAAATATAGTATTATTATTTTTTAGTATTACTGCTATTTTTTATCAGTATAATCTGATTTTAAAATGCATAAAATACTGATATTAATGATAGCACAAGATACGTTTGTTTTTATTGGTTTAAATACAAATTATGAATATCTTCATCAGTTTTTTTTTACCCATCATACCATAGTTTTTTAAAAGAATTTCAAATAAATTGAATTTAAATAAAAGGTGAAATTTCTGGTTGATTTTTGATAATATAGTAAGAATTAACAATTAAATAATTGTAATGGTAATAATTATAATAATATTTTTATTTATTTATCATTTCTGTTCTAATTATATCTAATAATAATCTAAACTTATAATTCATAAAAATACAAACTAATATCACAAAATTTATATTTTTAATTGCTTTATACAAAATTCTGAACATGCTCATCTGTTTTTTCCCTATCGTAGTTGTTTTTAAAAGAGTTTTGAATAAATATAATTTAAATAAAAGGTAATTTTCCTGGTTGATTTTTAATAATATAATAACAATTTATTTGTTTGTCATTGCTGTAATTACTATTGTTATGTATTATTATTGCTAATAACCTGTATTAATAATAGATTAATTAGATTAATGTAATATTAATTAAATATAGTTTTAAAGTGCATAAAAATGCAAACTAAAAATAGCGACAAAACAATACATTTGATTTACATAGTACCTAGTAGTCAAAATCTAACATAACATAAATCTATCCATTTATTTAACAGAATATAAAAACAATACATACTTTAGCCCTTTATTTATTTATTCTGATTAAGTTGCTATTTTCTTGAAGAGAAAACACATTTAAGACATTTATTTTCCCTGTTCCTCCTAATCTTGTTTTCATCTCATCCCCTTCCATGACTTTTTCCCACTCTCTCCAGTTTTACATATGTTCCCATCTTACCGGGAAAGCTGCTGGAGGTGCTCAGCACGCCGACGCCCTTCATCATCGGAGTCAACTCTTACTTCCGCTCGGAGACACAGGAGCTGGTGAGATGTTTTCTTTCTGTCCTCTTTTCATTCCCTGTGCCGTGAGCCTGAGGGTGTAATGCGACACACATCAAGACTTTTTAGATAAGCTTTGATCAGATATCTGACATATGGTGCTGTGTAGCATATTAAATCACATGTAAGATGATACGACGTTCCGTGCCATGCACAACATGGGATAAGATGCAGGAATACATGCCTGGATTGGTTTATCTCGGTGCATCTCAACTAGGTTTTGGCCCTTTTAAATGATAATAATAAGCATATTAATTTTGCTATTGTGCCTGATTATGTGTTTGGTTGCATTTGTTATATGGTTTTGCATGAAATCTGTCATCACCCAACATTTTATTTAACATAAACACTGAATTATCATGGATTTGTTTCAAAAGGGCATGTAATAAAATGTGCTTGGCTCCTTGCCCTCACATTTGACAGAATTTGCTTTCAATTTCTGGTGATGAAATCCATTCAATGGTTAATTCCTGACCTATTTTTCTGAAGTTTATCTTGTTGAAAAAATATTACCTGCTGTTTTTTTGTACTGCGAAGTGCAAAAACACAAGAGGTATTTACACTAAATACAGGTATTAAGTAAATACCTATTTAGAACAATTACTAATTACTCCAACATTTAAACCTGCTTGACTGTGATTTATCTTGGTTTGCTTAGTTCAGGGGTTTTTAATCTTTTAGATGCCATGGACCCCCCAAAAATTATCCTCATCATGCGAGGGATCCCCATCCTAAATTTTTAAAGGCATCTATTTAGTTTTTGTATAAATTACCAAATTTATATAGCGAAAATTAATATTATAAATATACCTAAATATATACATAATAAGCATATGTTAACATGTTAAACATCCCCCTGATCATTATAGCACTATACTAAATGCATAATTTTTTTATTTGTTTGAGCATTTATTTAAAAATTATTCTCTACACATTTAAGCCACCCTGGCTCGGTTTACAAGGAAATGTTGGGCATCCCTGAACCTGTTTACGTGCAGTGACCTGTATGTAGTTGAGTTCGAATGAGAGATGATGTAATACTTGGTACCAGGGTATGATACTTGACCCGAGGTCACTTTGTTTGGACCTGAACGTTCCTACATGTGAATGTGCGAGGGACATTGGGTCTCATTCAATAACTCGGGTCTGATTTGCATCGTTGGACTTGTCTTAAAGACTTGCTGTTTTTGAAATATGAGTTGATGCTATGCATCTGCCCATATAGAACAATGTGGGTCCATATTTACCCATGTGCGTGTGTTATATTCACAGCTCGACGTAATCATTGCAGACCTGGATGGAGGCACGGTGACCATTCCGGAGTGTGTCCACATATCCCTGCTGCCTGAGCCACTTCTTCATTATACACAGACGGCCATCTCCATGGTAATCAACCTGTTTTACCCGTTAGGTCGATGCATGCCAGTCTCGGCGTTGAGTAATCACTGGCAGTTTCAATTTCAAGATAACTTAACAAACCACAGTACAGGTCAACAAAGTGTTGCAGGTTTAATGGATTGGGGCTATAAAAACACATGATATAAATATTTACACTCATAACAAGGTAATTAAATGGTTCTCTGCACACATTACTCAACCACGTTTGCTTCCTTATTTAAGTTACACTCACTGTATTGCGAAGAAGATGATAGAGCTGATAGTGATTTTTACAGGCAACTTTTTAGTGTTTTAATGTAGTTGTAGGGCAATATTCTATTTTTTTTGTAGTTGACAGAAAAAAAAATGCAAAAACATGCGAAGGATCCATAAAACATTTCATTACTAATTTCTCTTTCAAAAGTATTTATATTTAAAGGTATACCATTGAGATCTCAATTTACACAATGTTTACACTTTTTTTTTTAATAAATTTTTTTAATTCTATAATTTATATATGTATTTTTTAAATGTTCTGATACTGATAATTAAACAAAAAAACTCAGGACAGAGAAGAAAAAAAATACATACAATATCAGCCGAGTTTTTATTTGTATTATTTATTAAATTATGCATTACATTTTTTTGCAATGCACTGATTATGCTCAAATAAAAAAATATCTAATATCGAACTAATAATGTTAAGGATATATTGTGCATCTAATTTCAGTTATTGGTCATTATAATTTTTTTTGTGATTTTTATTAAAGGGTTACTTCAGTGATTTAGCATTAAGCTTTGTATCAGTAGAAACCCGGTAGGATATTCAAATTATGGTACTTTCCCCCCTCATATCCCCCTGAGACGAGAGAATTATTAATTTTATTTCTGGAAAAATTCCTCCGATGACACATATCGTCATTTTGCATCATCGGATGATTTTTTGGCCAGAGGCAAAGACTACAGCCACTAGATGGAGCTGTTCCGCATGTTATCAACCCGCCCATAGGGGAGAGATCTCACGCACAGAATGTAAGACACAGACGGCCGCACGGACAATCATAATAACGGAGCGCGTTGCAGAGTAAAGTGAGTGTTTCAACTTTTCAATGAATTCCTGTGATAGATTAGCTTCCATATGCGATCTGAAAACGTGCCAGACTGGCGCTTAACGTTACCTCAGCTCTGCTCAGCTCTTCGTGATGAATGAAATCTGACACTGTGCCGTGACTTTCGTTGGCTCACTCACACTTTATTGAAAAGACACACTTTATTTTTAATTGTAGTGTTTATTCTCTAACTGAACGAAAGGATTGTATTACTATGAAGATCAAAACGACGGTGTACGGAGTGGCCTCATTGGGCAGCGAAGCAAGTGCATTCTGGGAGTTGTTGTCTTTCATCCACATGAGACAAAAATACATTTTCTGTCTTTTCTCAGTCTAGAAGGCTAATTCACTGAAGTAACTGAAGTAACATTTACTGATACCAATAAATTTAAAACTCTTTGGCTAATAACTGGTATGATACTAATTTATTGTGTATCCCTAATTTGTACCATTATTTTCATTAATATTGAATATATCAGCTGATTATAATTTAGTTGTGAACTCTTCAGTTTTCTCTTCAAAACATTTTTTTTAACGTGCTCTGACAAAAGACAAAAAAAGAAACCCAAGCAGAAATATCACATTTAACCTCCGGTTTATTGTTAACAATAAGGAAACGTGATGTTAAATGTACAGTATGATGTAGGAGTCAATTTCATACCTGAATCTTTTCTGAAAGGAAGGTTTTTTTTTTTTTTTTTCAGGAAAGTGACCGAATAGGGTTTTCCGTTCTGTGCTCATACCTAAAAGTGTTCATTTGTCTGTCTGTGTTGTTTTAGATTGCATCAAAATTGGCACAGAAAGGTCCTAGTGTGTGGCATTCACATTTTGCCCCCTGGAAACAAGCCCAGAGTCCCTCTGCTTGTGCTTGTGTGTGCTTGTGTGTGTGTGTGTGTGTGTGTGTGTGTGTGTGTGTGTTTATCCTCAGTCCCGCAGACACTCTGCTGTCTCTCTAAAAAGTGTGTCTGTGGCGCCAATGCAGACAGACCATCCCAGCAGAAGTGGCAGAGGTTGCGTATGTGTGTTTGAGCGAGCAGGGCTCACATAACAGCATCCCCTCAGGGAAATAGATGATAATCATGGCTGAGAAAAGAGATGGCCATGGCTCAGTAATAAACCCATTTCATCCGTTTAATTGCCTGGAAAACGCGGGTTTCTTCGTTTTCTTTTTCCTGATCCTCACTGTTCTTTATCCAAAGGTTAAAGATGCTTCTGATAGTTGTGTAGGCAACTACCGTCTTCGGTTTATGTCCTGTGCCTAATCCCGTACCTTATCAATTAGCTAAGTGAGTTTGTTATAAGCTCCAGCTCTGGACGGCAGCTTTCTGTAATTACAGGAGCGCTCATGAGCACAGACGAGCCAGATACGGATACTTTAAGTGGGAATTGTATATTGAATCACAGTAATAAAGACATTTATCAGTCATCACAGAAAGCGAATTACTGCACAAAGTGATTAAATGTCTAAATATTGACAATGTTGAATCAGATTTTGGCTACGCAGTAGTATGACAAAAATGTAACACGCCAAACAACTGACGACATAACATTGCTGTTGTGGCTAGACAAAAACACGAGGAAAATGTGATTTATTGCTTTGTCATGTCACGACACAATGAACATTGTGTTTTAAACTGTTGCAGCTGACATTAAACTGATTTATGAGTTGAAGCTTAAAATGGTGGTATGGTGGTTAGTAGGGGTGTTAAAATGTGTGATGCACCAATGAAAATTCAGTGCATTCGTTACAGAACTAAATAATCTACTATAATAATAATCTTATGCTGTAATAAATTAAGTTTCGTGTCGTATCCAAATGATGAAAAGCCACCACATCCAGACCATAAAAAAGTTAAACTGTTCAAAATTGTTTTCGTTCATTAAAATAAAGATGTAATGTAATGTAATGTGTAATATATATATATACTTAATATATTATATATACTTAAACTTAAATCTTCAGCAACTAACTGAAGTACTAAATTAGCTAAAAAACTTAAACTGAAACAAAAATAAATGAAAGCTTAAAAAAAATACCAATAATGTCATTTAAGACTAATAATAGCACATAATAAAATGAAAACTATATACAAGCACCTCAACCATGATCTACAATGTGTGTTATTTCTGTACCGATTTGGCAAGAAAAAGTATACTCTTGTTGTGGATCCGTTAATATATGGTTGAATCAAATTGCTATTTTCCTACCTTTAGAAAAACTAACCTGTGACTTACGATTTCTGGCATATTTGGTCTCCTCTCTGGAATTTTCTTTAATTTATGTTGATTGTTTTTATGTCTTGATTCTTTTTTATTTTGCTGCCATTACCCTTCACTCGACCCTTGATCTATCAGTTGATGGAAGATTGTATGATGGATGACTGTGTACAGTGTAATTAGTTACTAAGTAATTAATTTCTGTAATTTAATTACTTTTCCCTTAAAAAGTAAAGTAAGGGATTACTCTTTTTTTCTGTAATTTAATTAGTTACATCTGATGTAATTGAACTAAATACTGTGTATAGACTGTAGAACAATTATATATAATACATCAAAATTTTAAGTCTAACTTGAAAATGCACGTTTTTACGTGTCCTTACATTTGTAATACTTTTGGTCAGTTAATAAGAACAATTTATGTAGTTTTATATTATTTATTTGAATACATTTAAAGAGCAGTTTCATGTGTATCCTTGAATCATTAACTAGTCGAGGTTGATTTAGGATTTAGAAAGTAATAAGTAATTAAATACTTTTTGGAGAGAGTAATTTGTACAGTAATCTAATAACACTATTTAAGATGTAATGAGTAACTACCCTTAAAAATGTGTATGTGCTATTTACTTCAAAAATCATGGTGACAATATTACACACAATATTTTTGAGTAGTTTTTAAGGCTTGATTTCTCTTAATGCAATCTACCTGAATAAATCATGTAAAATGTCCTAAATTATTTAGAACAATTAATTTAATATTTTTAGTGAAATGTGCAGTTTTAATTTAAGTCGACTCTAAAAAAAAAAAGGTGTGGATTAGAGTGAATGGCAACTACCTTTGACTTTGAGTCATGATGTACTATTAATAGACTGTATGCTGCTAGCACAGCTCAAGTAGAAACAAACTTGTTACTGCGCTGGCATTAGCAAAGTTATTGCTCATTGAACAAAGCAACATGCATCATATTATTAGCATACATATGCAGTTATCCACAACCTAACCATAAGATATACTCTTCTGCACAATAGTAACGATCGAAACTTAAACATAACAGAAACTCTTTTAAAAGTCAAACATAACTGATCATTAAACATTAACAGATGATTCCCTTCACTCAAAAACATGTAAAACAACACTTAATTTCAATATTAATGCTCCATTTACAGCCATATGCAAAGCATGTTGGGAACTAACAATGGTGTCTTTAAATAAAACTGCATAATTCAACAAATTCTAAAATAAATAGGTTGCCTTTTTCCTCTTAATTTTATCAGCTTAATCGGTTCCTCAAGTTTCCTTTAAAAAAATAGGAGAATGTATTTCTTGGTTTTATTAGTGAAATGTACTCAATATTTTCTATACAACACTGAACCACAATTTTCTTAAGAAAATATACATACTATTTTAATTATCATCTTTTGTGTGAAAATTACGAGACCATGATTCATTTTTTACAGTGTAGTAATTAATAACTTTTTTAGAGTAACTTACCCAACACTGACTGTGTATACTGCAATGAGACACCTGTACCATATATAATAGATCATTACAAATATTAACTACTATAATGAAACATTAACCTTTGTGTCTTTTAAAATAAATGATGAATTGCAACAGAATAGTCATATTTTGCAAATTATTTAAATTATTAACATCATTTCATGTTCAATCATTTAGCAAAGAATCGATACCAGAGCAAATATTTACATCTGTCATTGTTTGTATTGCTATTTTATTTTCCTTACAAAAGAAAATGTGTCGCCTCTTATCAGTGCCACCAGGTGTATATAGCGGGCAATCAAGTAGAGGGATTGTACTGTAATCTTAATATATATGTTTGTTTTGTTTGATAAAGGTTCTTGATCCGGAGCTGGAAGTATCTGATCATGCTTTTCCTCCGCCTTCCATTCAACCAGCCACACCTAAGATTCAGGTAAACACTGCTAAGATTTTCTTTGAAAGTGTCTTTTTAATCTATAAATATGTTTTTCCTCCTTCCTTGTGTAATCGTCTAGCCTGGGAAAACCCAGACAACTTTTTTTGCTCTGCAAGTAGTCTGGCAAAGAGCCCATTCAAACCCATTTCTAATCCCTCGAAATCGCGGCACCAATCAGAAACGTTGGGGCGGGCTTTACACGATGACGACAGCGCAGCGACGGTGAAGCAGATTCTGTACATTACAAAGATGGATGCAGCCGTGGAACATCACTCGTTCGAATCAGCTATCGCGGCTACACTCGAAGCCTTCATATCTAAAAAAGATGTTATCGCTGTCTTACCGACTGGATTCGGTAAAAGTCTGATACCAGCTTGGCCCTTTGGTGGCTAAACGAATGGGTCTTAGCAAGAGCCCTCTGGTAGTGTTAATGTTTCACAAAATATAGTTGTAAGTCCTTTTCAGGCGAGAATGTAGTTGTTTGAAGCTCAAATCTGTGGTTTATTTATAAAGAGAGCGCCTTTTTGAAAATTTGATCTGCCGTTTTTGGAGTTGTGAGCTCCAGTGGATTAGCGGCGCTCAATCGCTCATTAACCCCGCCGAGAGGCGCCTTTCCTCGGCCAGTCCTTCAGCCATCTGCCGCTGGCTCTTATGTCTCTGTAGTGGTTAAACATAAGATATGATTCGTCTCGTCTTGTGTAGATCTAACGGCCGATCTTTGCTCTCATTAATCTATAATTTGTTCCCTGACCGATCGTTTTGTCTGAGGGCAAAGTGAAGTTTCATAACTTTATATTTTTAAGCTATTAAACTTTACCATTGTAGTCTCCTAGCGCTGACTTTGACTGAATTGCTTTATTTATTGTACAGCTTCTTATACCTTTTACTTATACTTTTATAATTGCTATTGATCACACATAAACTGACATTTAACAAAAAGAGACTGGGTTGTGTTTTATGTCATATTTCATTTATTACAGTGATAATCATAGCCTATATTATGCACACATTAATGTGTTTTTTTTTTTTTTAAATGTAAATGAAAAGAGGTTGGGTTTTTTATATTTCGTTTTGTTATAAACATGCATCGACGATAATATGCATTGCCTGCACTACATTTGTGTGGCTATAATATGTTTAATATTTTTTTTAATGAAAATTAAAAGAGGTAGAGTGGTGTTTTATCATCTATTTCGTTTTATTGTAGCCTAAAATGTACAAATATATACTGAGTGATACTGTCAAGAACGCTGCTTGTCCATTAGCAGAGTAGGCGGACTACTGTCCTCCCGTCCTCGGGAGTTCGTTCTCCGGAGTCAAACTTGGCAAGTCAGAAGTTTGCGTACGAAATATGTAATAAAACACCACTGCCTCATTTCATAAAAATAAAAAAAATTCTTAAACATAATAGCCACACGAATGTGGTTCAGGCCTACATTGATTATCTTATATATTTATAATAGAATGAAGTATAAAACACCCTGCCTCTTTTCGTTTACATTTAAAAAAATAATATATTAAACATTAATATGTGGTTTAGGTAAGGTGACCAGATTTCTGAAATGGAAACTGGGGACATTTCCTATTTGAGAACACAAGTACAGACAAGAACGCATATTGAGAAACGGCCAGAGTCTCAGATGTTTCTCCATCGTTCTGCATACGTCATCTCCTTCATCGCTCTGATTGGTTTTAGGTCTATCCAATTGCGCAGAGAGGCATCTTAGCGACGCCCGTTGGTGACGCCATTTTGGAAATGATTTGTCTATGGAGCTTTGCCAGAACATAACTCGGTTACTACTGAGTGGTCTGGTTTTAACCAGGCTAGTAATCGTCAGCATCTGACGTCAAATCTTGAAATGCAAGTGTTTTTTTAAATGATGTTGCAACTGTTATGTGGTCGTGACATTGCAGGAAGTGATTGTATTATGAAAGTGTCATTGTTTTGTGTGTGTTGTAGGATAAAGAGATCCGCGCTGTCTTCCTGTGGCTATTCACGCAGCTCTTTCAGGGCTACCGATGGTGTTTGCATATAATTCGCATCCACCCTGAACCCGTCATACGCTTCCATAAGGTACTGAAGAGTCCACACAGAGAAAATGGTAATACGGAAGCATGAACAGACCTATAAAGCTTGTTGTTTTATCTCCAGGCTGCATTTTTGGGGCAGAGAGCACTAACTGAGGATGACTTCCTGATGAAGCTGCTGGACGGCATGGCCTTCGCTGGGTTCGTGTCTGAGCGGGGTCCTCCATACCGAGCCACAGACCTGTTTGACGATGTAAGTTATGGTTGTAAGATGGATATAGCTGACATCTAATAGGAAATTGAGAAGGATGCCTTCTCTTTGTGTTTTTCAAGCTCTCTGATTTGTGTTTTTCTCGCACATTTCCTTTCTCTGTAGCTCATAGCCAATCAGGTGCAGCGCATTCGACAGGAGACAGGAGATCCTCATAAAGTGATGAAGCATATTAAGGAGCTGGCGGAGCAACTCTTCAAAAATGTACGTTTAATTCATGTGTCGTGTCTGCAGTGCACCGTCACATTTGTCGCAACATTAAAAATAAAACCTTTCCTGGTCAAAATTTTGACTAAAAAAGGTTTTTGTTCTTTTACTGTTGTATTACTCGGGGATAGTTTTTTTTTTTTCTCTTCTCATTTTTGGGTGGATTTTACCTTTAATGTTAATGAAATTAATACATTTAATATTTTAATTCAGTAATAATTGAATAGTTTATTGTAATGTTTAGCAAATCTCAAAATATATATATTTTTCCATAAGTACATTACAGTGTTGTAATGCATATAAATTAATTTGCAGCTTTAACATTTACAATGATCAAGCATTTTACATTTTGTATAGCGTTTTAATATTGGCATTATTCGTAAAATACTTATGTTACATTTTTAAATTATGTTATTGTGTTATAATTAGGGGTGCACCGATCTGACTTTTTCAGTCCCGATAATGATACCGATGCCTGGGCTTTGTGTATCTGTCGATACCCGATACCGATTGTTGACTACTATTGTTGAATTAATAATAAACTGTATATCTTCCACCTTATACCTTCCTTGAAGAGACTAAAGGCACCAGACTTTACTAACTAAACATAACTAAGACAAAATAACAGATGTATGTAAAGTGTTGAATTCATATTTATTTAAAAAACAATTGTGCATTCAAATCTAAAATAGAATGTAATCAAACTTCTTTAAATAAATAAAATGTAGCAGTGGAAACAAAAAACAGTGTATTGGTCAAACATACAATAGTAATCTGACAGTTACCAAACATTTTTTACACTACAGATGGTAAATGGACTGCATTTATATAGCGCTTTAAACAGACCCATGGCCATCCAAAGCGCTTTACATCTTGCCTCACATTCACCCATTCATACACTCATTCACACACCGACGGCGGTGTCAGCCATGCAAGGCGCCATCCAGCTCGTCGGGAGCAGCTGGGGTTAGGTGTCTTGCTCATGGACACCTCGACACTTGGTCAGGTGGAACCGGGGATTGAACCACCAACCAGATAATTGTTTTGGTATATAATCATATCAATATTAAAAAGTAGCATTACAAATGAACAAAGTCTAATTTTCTGCCATATGCAATTTAATAAAAATGATCAGCTAGTTAATAACAACTTTGTTCTGGTTTCACCTCACTCCTGTCTAAATGATTGTAGGCTAGGCCTATTTATTTTACTACACATTGTCAACAGAAATAAGCTGAAATACTGTTGATAATTAAAAATAATTCTTACTACCCACTCTTGCTTAATTGTGTAAGCACACTTGTGTTCTCATTTCAGATGCGTTCTGAGTAAATTAATAAACTGATTCATGAGTTCAGTGTTGGACAGATCAGTTGTTCTAACCAGTCGTTAAAATGATTCGGTTCAAAGGAGTCATTAGGTCACAAATTGGACATTAGCAGACGCGTTGTGTGCGAATCCCGTCTGGTAGAACATCGCGAAAGATGTCAACACACAGAAAACACTTCATAACTGAATATAATTTGTCTCCCGTTTATTGAAAGTATGCTTTATGTCAACTGGTCAGAGAAGAGTCAACATTTTTTGAGCGCAATTCACAACCAGCGATAATTCAAGGACAAAATTGTCCGAATGTGTCATGTGCAACATGGTTTCGGTCTTCCGACCTTTTGATTTGGATTAATATGTGAAATATGAGAGAGCTAACACTGATTATTTTGAAGACCCAGAGAGTGTGTGCGCGGGGGAGGAGCTCTCTGATCGTTCTCTCTATCACTCAGTCACAAGCGCAGCATCTATTCTACATCACTCGTAAATCACAATAACTCATCAAATTAGGCTTTGGCGGCCGTCAAAAAATGTTCAATGCAGGAAAAACCCTGACTTTGCAGTAATACCACCTCCCCTCGAAACATTTAAGTTACTTTGCAGACATTGCAAACAGCCGACGAACTAGTTGGCATGGCAAGCGTGAAATATCTCCTCCACACAGCCGACTCTCTGGCTCGCTCCATGTTGCTTCTAGCATGCGACACACGTGAAGCTGATGAATGACGTAGGTTCTGCTGCGACAAAAAAAAATCACCAGGATCGGCTTGTGGATCTGTTCATTTTTACGATCCCCGATCCAGCTAGTTTGTCAGTATCGCGGCCGATATCCGATCCTAATATCGGATCGGTGCACCCCTAGTTATAATATGTAATATAATATTATAATATCGGTGCACCACTATTTTTCATAATCTTGATCTCAAGATCGCTCTAAAAACAATTTTGTCTGTTTTTCTGGCAGGAAAACCCATACCCAGCGGTGACCATGCACCGAGTTCAGAGGACAGCTGAAAACGTGCAGCACCGGCTTCCACAGAACTGTTTCCCGCACCTGGACGAGGTCTCCGTGCAGCTCTTTATAGATCACGCCACAGCAAAACTCAAAACTGCCCCACCTGTGGTCAAGGCCGAACTAAAGGGCATGGTTCCATCAGGACCTCCTCTGGGTGAGTTCAAATCCAGTGCTCGGTTTTAACGTACAAATCAACTGAAATTTGATATGTAATCTAATGATATCTAATCTTAATAAAGCCCTAATGGATACTATATATATATTTTTTTAAACTCTGGCTTCTAGGTGACATAGTGGACAGGAATGGGAATGTTATGGCAAACAGCGCCAGGAGGTTAGAGGTGGTCCGGAACTGCATCACGTATATTTTTGACAACAAGATGCTGGAAGCCAAGAAGGTAAGCCTCAAAATATTTGTCACCCTTTCCTGTTAAAGTGCCCCTATAATGCTATTTTAAAGGTTCTACGATAGGTTTACATGCATCCAAGGTCAAAAACCACTTGAATTTTCTCATAATATACATTGCAGCATCACCTCTTTTCTCACAGTGTCTGAATGGTTCGATGAAGGATCCGGTCTCTCTAAACACCTCCTTTTACTCTGATCTGATTGGTCAGATGGCCCAGTCTGTTGTGGGAAACACCCACTAACCATATCTGAATTTCAGCTTCAGAGGCTTCCTCAACACTTGTATACACAGTGATATGAACAGTAATGATGGTTGGTTTCACTGTATTAGTACCAGCCCGAGTCCTCATCCTTAGGGAAGTGCACGCAAAGTGTATTTGCTTTCACAGCGCAGAAAACAGTGTCTTCTCCTCATGTCGACAACACAAACCAAACACTTCCAGGCCTCAGCTACAACTACAGTGTTTGAGTGCTCGTCAAAGTAGACGTTTGCGGGTAGCCAATGAAGACCATAGGCTGGCATTATGCAAATTTGTTACAAACCTATGTAGGTTCATGTAGGACGTGTAGTCTGGATTTTACTGACGACTCGCTTCAGGCACTTTCTTTTGGGAGACAATAACTCAATTTATCGTACGCTTTGATCTTTGAAACTTTGCAGACATTTTACATTCGCAAACAGCTATATTTCACATTACATGAAAGTATAGGGGCACTTTAAACATAAGCCAGATTTGTGGTGTCTGTTTCAACTGAATCTTTTATGATCTCAAATTAGATCTCACATTTTTGTGTGTATGTGTGTGTGTTAATGTGCTTGTGTGTGTCTACAGTTAATGCCGGCAGTGTTGCGGGCGCTGAAAGGTCGGGCGGCGCGCGTTTGTCTGACCCAGGAGCTCAACCTGCACGTGCTGCAGAACAGGGCCGTTCTGGACGACCAACAGTTCGACTACATCATCCGTATGATGAACTGCACCCTGCAGGTAAATCACAGGAATGTACTCTTAACAGCTGACTCACAATTAATCAGATACAGAGTATTGTTGTGCTGCAATAAGGAAGTGGAAAATATGATGTTTTCGTCTAGTTTATGATTGTTGTTGACCATCTGTTATCATTGTTCTTCTCCATAAATTGTGCTATTAAAATGTTTTGATGTCTGCATATAAAATACGCTTCTATTTTTATCTTCAGGACTGCTCACATATGGATGAACATGGTATTGCTGCTGCCCTGCTGCCATTAGTCACTGCCTTCTGTCGGGTGAGTGAATGGAAGACTTTTAAGTAAAATAAATATATATGGTTAGCATAAAACATTTTGCCTTAGAAGCTCAGATTTGCAAGACAACAATTGCATTTCTGGGATGAATGAGGAATCTATAAGAGACAAGAAGAACATGAAGATGGAGGATAACATTTTGTGAACTCTTGTGATAATGACTAGCCAACTGGACATATTTGGCTGATTTGAGAAGTTCAGTAATGAGTGATGAATGCATGTCTGTTCTGTCTTTGTACTGGATAAAAGGTGGATTTTCTCTTACTTAAGCATATGAGTTTACTGTTTTTGTGTGTGTGTGTGTTTGTGTGTTACAGAAATTGGGGGGAGGCATCACACAGTTCGCCTACAGCTGCGTTCAGGAGCACATGGTGTGGACGAATATGCAGTTCTGGGAGGCCATGTTTTACAGTGACGTTCAGAAACATATCCGGACCCTGTACCTGGAGAACGGCGAGGAGGGAGATGCATCCACCCCTGTAATTATTATTATTATTTTCTATTTTATTTTTTATGTTGTTTCATTTTTAAAAATGGATGTATATTAGGTGTATTGTCTTTTAGTGCTGCCCCTTGCATTTGACCGTTGACCTCTGCATCTTTCAGGAGGTGGAGGGTATGGGGGGTCAGGTGAGCGCCCTGGATCTGGCGTCAGAACAGAGCCGTCTGTGGCCCACGTTGAGTAAAGAACATCAGCAGGAACGCGTTCAGAAGGAGGAGAGCACGGTGTTCAGTCAAGCCATTCACTACGCCAACCGCATGAGCTACCTGCTGCTGCCGCTCGACACCAGCAAAAACCGGCTGCTCCGCAACACCGGCCTGGGAGATGTGGAGAGCGTCAGCAACAGCTACGTCACTAACAGGTGTGTACTGCTATGTCTGGGCACAACAATACGGTTTGAAGATACAATACAATTAAAAAATAAAGTAAAATTAAAAGTAGAGTAAAATAAATAACAATTTTAAAAAAAAATTACTAATTTTGTTTTTCATTTGTCCAGTATCGCGGGCAGCATGGCAGAAAGCTACGACACAGAGAGTGGCTTTGAGGATGCTGAAATCTCGGATGTTGCGAACTCGGTTGTTCGGTTCATCAACCGTTTTGTTGACAAAGTGTGCAACGAGAGCGGCGTGACCAACGAACACCTGAAGGCCCTTCACACAATGATACCAGGTAAAGGGACTTTCACAGACAATGCAGCCATCAGAACGGGTCTGAACAGTGCTAAATTAGTTTTTCTTGTAATGTTTTATTTTTTTTAAAATGTTAATATACTGATGCGTTTCTCTTTTAGACATCGTTCAGATGCACATCGAGACATTGGATGCTGTTCACAGGGAGAGCAAACGACTGCCGCCTATCCAAAAGGTAACCAACTCATTGTTTTATGTTCTGCTGAGCAGGAATTGCAGTGTAGAAAACCAGGCAGATCCACCCACATACCACTTCAACCCCTCCGCCCTTGAGTCAAAGCGCCACGGCAGGTATGTTTGCGTGACGGCACTGCCTCACTGACCGTGGCCTGAGTGATGCATGCTGGTCTTATTGGCCTGCTGATTTGGGCACACTTTAGGCTGATGTTCTGCCATGCTTTCCTTTAACACGTAGGTTTGATTTTATCGCAGATCCTGATGCAACATTACCATAATGTCCTAGCAGAATGCTCTAACAAAACCTTCAAGGTTTATTTCAATTGTTTTGATCCAAGTTTGAGTTTATCTAAGACATTTCCATTGTATTGCACAATCTACTTAAAGCATTCTTAAAGGGATAGTTCACCCTAAAATTAAAATACTCACGCTCATGCTGTTCCAATCCTGTTTGAGTTTGTTTTGTATTAATTTTTTTTGTTTGTGTTCGACTGGGTGTGGAATAGAATAAATTGAGTCATTTTGAACTATTCTTTTAAATGCCCATCTTTTATCGCAATGGCAGAACTGCGCAGTGAAGTGTGGGTAAAGACTTTGCAGTGTTTTTTTTGTTTTTTTTTACTGTATTTTCACTCCACTGAGTTCTAAAGTAAAGTACTCTGTGTTGGAGAAGCCAGTCATGCATCTTTCATCACTCATTGCCTAGCAACCAGTGCTGTCACGGGACGCCAGCATTGAACATTTTCCAAAGAACTCAACTGAAAGAGTGTGAATGGACCCCACACACTGTAAAACACTAGACAGATGGACTCAAGATTGCTTCCCATTACGAGGACATGTTCCTCTGAAAGATAGTAGATGGTCATGAGATCTGTAAATTATTCATAATCTCTGCATCGAATGTGGTGAAACTTGCTCTTGCATAAGCGCCCGGAGAGAATTCTGGGTCAAGGAGCGTACTGTTTTTTGGCCCATAACACATTTGTTTATTTGTGGGGAAAAAAGAAAAATGCTAGCATCGATTAAATAAACATAGTCTACATTTCCCTGATGAAAATGTAGCTTCTGGAATTTCTGAAATTTTATTAAAAGAACTGTGGGAATGAATGTTGTTTTACAGAATGTTTTAAAATCTGAATTCTAAATACACTTATCCAAGTATCCCATGCTTTATACCAACGTGAAATCAATTGTGCATGATTCATCAGTGCATGTTAAGGATGTGACCGAAGCTTAAATTTCGAATTCGGAAAGGCACAGAAAATGAAAACAAAAACAAAACATGTTCTACAGAGCCTCTAAAGGGACATGGTTAGACTTGCTGTGGTAGTCGGACATATTATAATACATCAGATTTTTCTTACCACATGAAGATATTAAGGAGAGATGACTGACAGGATGATGGAGGAGGATTTGGTGCGCAACATCCATTGACAAATATCTTGTAAAATGTGTGGTCAGTACCAGCGCTCCCTATACACAGAGTACATGTGATCGTGAATTCAAAAGTAAAAAGTGTGCACATATTTAAAAGCAATTTCAATATCTTTGAAAATTATATACAGTATACATAATTACCCAACTATATAATTCGAGATGAAGCAAAAGCATTGAAATATATTTTTTACACCCATCTCATTTTTTCCCCGTCACCATGTCCCTTTAGGGTCTCCGTAGAATACGTAATTTTCTTTTCCGAACGTAGCATTTGGCTTCGGGCACATCCCTAGTGTACATTGTTCAGAAGTTTGTTGTTGCTTTTGGTACTGCAGTCTTTCAATTCAAATATAAAGTAAATTAATAAAAAACATTTTTATTTAAGATAAAAAAATTAAATAATATAATTTTCAAAATTAGCTAATTAAATAAAAAAGGGTAATTTGATTTAAAAATTTGGTTAAGTTAAAACATTAGGCCATGTTATAAAAAAAATCTAGTATTGTAATTCCAGTTCTTGTTTATATTATATAATTTGTGGTAATAGAATTAGTGCTTTCAAATCTATTAATCTAACGTGTGTGTGTGTATATGTAAACATAAACTATAATATATAAACGTGTGTGTGTGTATATGTATATATATATATATAATGGCATTAGTGCTGATAGAAGAGCAACTTTGACTGAAATAACCACTCGTTACAACCGAGGTATGCAGCAAAGCATTTGTGAAGCCACAACACGCACAACCTTGAGGTGGATGGGCTACAACAGCAGAAGACCGCACCGGGTACCACTCATCTTCACTACAAATAGGAAAAAGAGGATACAATTTGCACGAGCTCACCAAAATTGGACAGTTTAAGACTGGAAAAATGTTGCCTGGTCTGATGAGTCTCGATTTCTGTTGAGACATTCAGATGGTAGAGTCAGAATTTGGCGTAAACAGAATGAGAACATGGATCCATCATGCCTTGTTACCACTGTGCAGGCTGGTGGTGGTGGTGTAATGGTGTGGGGGATGTTTTCTTGGCACACTTTAGGCCCCTTAGTGCCAATTGGGCATAGTTTAAATGCCACAGCCTACCTGAGCATTGTTTCTGACCATGTCCATCCCTTTATGACCACCATGTACCCATCCTCTGATGGCTACTTCCAGCAGGATAATGCACCATGTCACAAAGCTTGAATTATTTCAAATTGGTTTCTTGAACATGACAATGAGTTCACTGTACTAAAATGGCCCCCTACAGTCACCAGATCTCAACTTTGCTGCATACCTCGGTTGTAACAATTGGTTATTTCAGTTAAAGTTGCTCTTCTATCAGTTTGAATCAGTCGGCCCATTCTCCTCTGACCTCTAGCATCAACAAGGCATTTTATATATATATATATATATGTTATGTTAGATGTGATTAATCACGGTTAATCTGTTTTTTTTTGTTGTTTTTTTTTTACTGTTTTTTGAAAGTATTCCCATTCCTATTTACAGCACTAAATAGAATATAATGATACATTTGAAATGAAGTGTTGAGATGCTCTTATGGTTGGTCTTGTTTTGTATAAGATCAGCTCCCATTGATAGAATTAGCCCCATTTGATTTAATATCCTGTTTTACTCATAAATAAGTCACCTTATGAATGCAGTTTCATGTTGAGCTGAAGCTTTCTCTTGAATTGGACCGGCATGTCCTCATTAGGCTCATACATGCTCAAGACCATTAACCCTCAGAAATGTCAAACTAGCTGAGAGGAAATGCACCTTTGCTGTGTGCTGTATGTTTTTGTGATTTGAATGATCGGTTCCCTCCAGTTCATATGTTGAAGCATTCTGCATGCTCGATGTGAAGTGTGGTATGAATTTTACATTTGAGCAACTTGAACATAGTATATTCTGACAGTCATTATTTTCCTTTTTTTGCTGTCCTCAATTTCTTTTTATTTACTTCTCCTTTCTCTCTGTTTCCTCTGTCTCCAGCCAAAGCTTTTGAGACCAACTCTACTGCCCGGTGAGGAGTTTGTGATGGAAGGCATGCGGGTGCACCTCATAGCAGACGGCCGAGAGGAAGCCACGGGCACATTGGGTGGTCCGACCCTGCTGCCCGCCGAAGGAGCCATCTTTCTCACTTCTTACCGGCTTATCTTCAAGGGCACACCCACCGACCCTCTCGGTATGCTCCTATTGGTCAATAGTCATGCTTCTCACTGCGATTGATTTTGCATGATTAGTTCAGAGTAGCAAGTCTCTGCAGTCTTGCTGTTGGTCATGAATTATAGAAATGTCATCCTTGTCTCAAGCAATTTTTAAGAGATGTAAGAAACTAATTTGACTCATGCTCATGCTGTGAAATTTGAAAATGGAAATGAACACTAAAAGCCTTTTTGGAGGTGCAATAAATGTTTCCGTATATGTTTGTATTATACAGTTGGAGAGCAAGTGGTCACTCGCTCCTTCCCTGTCGCCTCCCTCACAAAAGAGAAGCGGATCTCTGTTAGTATTCTCATGGATCAATTCGGTCCCATGGATCAAGACGGTCTCCAGCTGCGTTCCTGCACCTTTCAGGTATTGAGCATCACCTGCCTTTCCTTTTGCTCCATCATGCACAATACATGAAGTTATGCAAGTGCATGAAAAACCCTTCAGTTAATACATATTAATATTATATGATATATTCATTATGTAATTGAATTTTATTATTTCATTCATGCAAGTACCGGATGGGGGACATCAAATTCTACAAAGCTGTTCACCAAGTTTACAATTAAATTTCATATTTAAAATCACCAATGAAATCATGACAAAAAAACACAATTTTTTCTGCCTGGACCAGCATAGTAATATGAATGCACCATCTTTATACACTATATTGCCAAAAGTATTGGGACATCCCTCCAAATAATTGAATTCAGGTGTTCCAATCATTTCCATGGCCACAGGTGTATACAATCAAGCACCTAGGCATGCAGACGCTTCTACAAACATTTGTGAAAGAATGGGTCTCTTTCAGGAGCTCAGTGAATTCAAGCGTGGTACCATGATAGGTTGCCACCTGTGCAATAAGTCATCATCATCATCTTCCGCTTATCCGGGGCCGGGTCGCGGGGACTTCCCTCTCCCTAGCCACTTCCTCCAGCTCTTCCAGGGGAACCCCAAGGCGTTCCCAGGCCAGCCGGGAGACATAATCCCTCCAGCGTGTCCTAGGTCTTCCCCGGGGTCTCCTCCTGGTGGGATCCAGGAGGCATCCGAAATAGATGCCCGAGCCACCTCAGCTGGCTCCTCTCAATGTGGAGGAGCAACGGCTCTACTCTGAGCTCCTCCCGAGTGACCGAGCTTCTCACCCTATCTCTAAGGAAGCGCCCAGCCACCCTGGGGAGAAAGCTAATTTCGGCCACCTGTATCCGGGATCTTGTCCTTTCGGTCATGACCCACAGCTCATGACAATAGGTGAGATTAGGAACGTAGATCGACTGGTAAATCGAGAGCTTCGCCTTACAGCTCAGCTCCTTTTTACAGCTCAGCTCCCGCATTACTGCAGAAGGTGCACCGATCCTTCTGTCAATGTCCTGTTCCATCCTTACCTCACTCGTGAACAAGACCCCAAGATACTTTAACTCCTCCACTTGAGGCAGGAACTCTTCACCAACCTGAAGTCGGCAAGCCACCCTTTTCTGACTGAGAACCATGGCCTCGGACTTGGAGGTGCTGATTCTCATTCCAGCCGCTTCACACTCGGCTGCAAACCGTCCCAGTGCACGCTGAAGGTCCTGGTCTGAGGAGGCCAACACGACGACATCATCATGCAATAAATCCATTTGTGAAATTTCCTCACTACTAAATATTCCACGGTCAACTGTTAGTGGTATTATAACAAAGGGGAAGCAATTGGGAATAACATCAACTCAGCCACAAAGCGGTAGGCCACGTAAAATCACAGAGCGGGGTCAGCGCATGCTGAGACGCACAGTGGGCAGAAGTCGCCAACTTTCTGTCAGTCAATAGCTACAGACCTCCAAACTTTGTGTGGCCTTCAGATTAGCTCAAGAACAGTGTGTAGAGAGCTTAATGGAATGGGTTTCCATGGCCAAGCAGCTGCATCCAAGCCTTACATCACCAAGTGCAATGCAAAGTGTCGGATGCCGTGGTGTAAAGCACGCCGCCACTGGACTCTGGTCTCCCAACTTTGTGGGAACAGTTTGGGGATGGCCCCTTCCGGTTCTATAATGACTGCACATCAATGCACAAAGCAAGGTCCATAAAGACATGGATGAGCGAGTTTGGTGTGGAGGCCTGCACAGACTCCGGACCTCAACCCGATAGAACACCTTTGGGATGAATTAGAGTGGAGAGACTGCGAGCCAGATCAGTGTCTGACCTCACAAATGCGCTTCTAGAAGAATGGTCAAAAATTCCCATAAACGCACTCCTAAACCTTGTGGGAAGCCCTCCCAGAAGAGTTGACACTGTTGTAGCTGCAAAGGGTGGGCCAACTCCTTATTAAAACCTACGGATTAAGAATGGATGTCATTAAAATTCATGTGCATGTAAAGGCAGACGTCCCAAAACTTTGGCAATATAGTGTATATCTAAAGTCTTTGGTATTGTTTAGATGCCACAAAAAATTCAACTGACTATTTAGATGATGATAAAAAACTGTATCTGACTTGGTGTGAAGGGTTTTGGTGCAACAATTGCTGGCAAATATTTTATTTTGATTTATTTGTGATTCAGTGGTATGCAAATTGATCAAGCCTTTATTCTTCTCCGTTATTTCAATCTTTCTCCTCTCCTATAGCTGATAAAGATAGCCTTTGATGAGGAGGTGGCGTCAGATCTTGCTGAAGTGTTCAGGAAGCACATGCATAAGCTCAGATACCCACAGCACGTCCAGGGGACGTTTGCCTTCACTGTGGGTCAGTCTGCAAAGCTGGTGGTGGAGCACAAGACCAAGGACAAGAACCAGTCACTAAAGTAAGACCTGAATGGATGTTAGTCTAGGATGGAAGGATCTTCCCCTTTAAACAACACACAACTCTTAGTCTCAGCACATCATTTCTTTTTCTCACACTTGCAAGCTCGCATACATGCTTTCTCGGTCCAGCCTCTTCCCGTTTGGGTCATGTGTCCCAGTGGCACTGGTTAAATAAAAACCAAGAATGAGAGGAAAATAAATATTGTGTGGTGGCACTGCTCGAGCTATGAATTATTTGGCAGTGGAAACTTTGAAAGCTATACTGCATGGGTGTCATGGCAAACTCAGATTCGGTTCTGTTCTTCGCTACTCGTGAAGGCAGGACCAATTATCTTCAAACTCTTTTAAGAGCAGCTTTTAGCCTTTTTGAAAAATACACCATGACAACAGCTCAGAGATGTTATGCATTTAAATGGTGAGTTTTCTCTCTAGGCTTAGGATGTGCTTGATATTTACACAAACATGGGCTATGTGAAAATATATATTTAAATTATATTTTGGCCGTAAAATATGAACCTTCATATATTATATATATGTATGTATGTATGTATGTATGTATGTATGTATGTATGTATGTATGTATGTATGTATGTATGTATGTATGTATGTATGTATGTATGTATGTATGTATGTATGTATGTATGTATGTATGTATGTATGTATGTATGTATGTATGTATGTATGTATGTATGTATGTATGTATGTATGTATGTATGTTGGATGTTTTTGTTCCTGAATATTAACATAAATATGATTTTTCAAGGGATTAAAATGTTTGAGCTGCTGTTTCTTTTAGAACGCTTTCTAAAAACCTGGTTAAGTCTGCAAAGAGAACCATTGGCCGTCAATATGTAACCCGGAAGAAGTATTCCCCACCGACCTGGGAAAACCGCAGCAGTTTGCAGTCAGAGATGGATGAGGATGAGATCTCTGGTAAGATAAACACAAAAACACACACTTATTCATTTACATTTTGATTAATGTTTGTGATCACCAACATGTGATTATGCAATATAACGCAACTTCTCTGACTGAACAGTGTCTGAAGAGCCGGACCAGAGTTCGCTCACGCTCTCCTCCACCATCCGCTCGTCAGACCGGCAGACCATGAGCAATGTGGTCGAGCGGGCCTGCTGTCGTGACTATCAGCGCCTGGGACTGGGAACGCTCAGCAACAGCCTGACACGCTCCAAAAATGAACCCTTCCGGATCTCGACCGTCAACCGGATGTACACGGTCTGCCGAAGGTGAGTCCCATAATTCTCAGAAACAAAAGTTCAAACCGTGTTAACCACTGTATTAGCGTAGTATTCATGCCTAAATCTCATTGCCTATCTGTGCGCTTCAGTTACCCAGGGTTACTGATCGTACCTCAGAGCATCCCTGATTCCACCATCCAGCGCATCTGCCGCTGCTACCGGCAGAACCGTTTTCCTGTGGTGTGCTGGAGGAACTCCCGCACCAAAGCTGTGCTGCTGCGCTCAGCAGGCCTGCATGCTAAAGGCGTCGTGGGCTTCTTCAAATCACCCAATGCTCCCACTGCAGGTCAGAGCCAGATGCAAATTTTACAGATTAAAATGGCCATTCTCTCTGTAGTAATTGTATTATATTTTTAATATTATTATATTAAAATATATTTTATACAATATATAGCAGTGCTGTCAAAATTAGCATGTTCATTTTAATAAATTTTTAGTTCATTTTAACACATATAAAATATTTAACGCAATTAACGCAGAGTCTGTTTTTCTGTCATCCTTGTGCTAGCGTTACATTATATGATCACCCTCTTATTCATGCAAATACTTTTATACCATTTAAGCACGACAAGAAAAAATAGAACGTGCTGACTGTGAATGTCCTGTCTATGTGACACACACACAACACACAGAAAGAAGCACGCCGGTATCGTGTGCACAGACATCGCGCCAGAATCCAGTTCTCTTTCACTCTTGAACAAACAATAGCACACGGTATTATGCCCAAATGCCCATTTTGTCGAGTATTCTCATAAGAGCAGTCTTAAATTAGTGAAATAACATCTTAAATGAACTTAGAGCTGTGAGAAAATTAGATGCATGTGACAGCCCGTCAGATCTGCGTCGTGTTCGGTCTGTTTGTCATTAATGTTAATCAAAGAACACAGGTAACAGAGAAAATTGTAGCTTTAATCTATATTTCATTTATAATTTACGCTGTTAAGAAAGGTGTTTGATAACTTTATTCAATTTCTGTACATGTCTAACAGGTAAAAAGGCCACAGGTAAATATGACATTTATTATAATGGTTTTATGTGAAGATTGTTTTAAGTTCTCTTAAATTAAAAGTTGTTATTTTTAAAGCCTAATAAATGTTGAAATTAATAGCTTCCAATTATACTGTAATGTTGAATGTCTATCATTAATGTTTAAAAAAAAAAAAATTTAATAGAGACATCAGTAGCTGTATTAGAATTAGTGATACTGACCTTCATTCATAAAAATATGCCATTAAACTAACATTTTAAATATAATATCTTTAGGTTGTTTCTACATTAATTTGGAGAGTAACTGTGAAATTATTACAATATAAACAATATTAAAAACCAATGTTTTTAAATCGCAATAAATGTGTGATTGATTAGTTTGATGTTTTTTTTTAAATCAGTGTTAATTCGGTATTCTAATATAGTATTTATTAATATTAATTTTATCTTCTGTTTTCATGTAAATGTTAGTAATTTTGTGCTTTTGTCATGTTTATTTGTTTTTGTAATATTTCTATTTAGCTTTAATATATATATATATATATATATATATATATATATATATATATATATATATATATATATATATATATATATATATATATATATATATATATATATATATATATATATATATATATATATATATATATATATATATATATATATATATATATATATATATATATATATATATATATATATATATATATATATATATATATATATATATATATATATATATATATTACTAAAACTGAAATTTATATATATTTCAGTTGATATATAATCAGTATAATATCTATTAATTTCAGTTTTAGGACTTCAACCTAAACTTATTTTATTTCAAAGCAACATTTCTCATTTTTATTTAAGTTTAAGCTTTTCATTAATGTTACAGTTTAATATTTTTTTTGTTTAACGTTTCAATTTTAATGAATTATAACAACGCTGGTATGTGTATATTACATTATATAGGCTATTAATGCATTTGACAGCCACTTCTAAAAATTCAAGACTGCATTTGATCAGTTCACACATTCCCTGGGAATCAACCCAATGACCGTTGGCATGCTAGCACTATGCTCTTCTGTTTGAGCTCTACTATTTAAGCCCAGCTCTCTAACCACTAAGCCACATTTACATGAAACAGATGAGCAATAGACAAACCAGAATATATTGGTGAAAGAAACTAAATGCAGTTGTGTTTGGTTTCAGGCCCGTCCCAGGCCGACTCCACCAGCCTGGAGCAGGAGAAGTATTTGCAGGCCATCATCAGCTCCATGCCCTCGTACAGTGAGGCCAGCGGGAGGAACACACTCAGTGGCTTCACCTCTTCACACATGAGCACCTCAGGTCAGACTGTGACCCTAACCTTACTCTACCCATACAATACTAATCCTCACAGTCCTTGTCAGACAATCAGATGTACCTTAACAATTCCCTTATGATATTCACACCCTAAAGTGTTATGTGTGTATTATTTTTGGGCCTCAGACTCATCAGACAAACTGAGGCAGCCTAAAATTGGAGCTTTAATGAAACAAGTCATGGGGACTAAAGAGGACGTGCCAGGAACCTTCAGTCGAGGAGGTGAGAAGTGTGTTCGAGATATTTGAAGATCCTTACGACTTAACCCAGCCATTCATTCCTCTGTTCCCAACCATTTATATTTATATTCAAATATAATTTGACATCCAATCCTACATGACGTGTGCATTTTTGTATTGGCTTGTGATGCTAATGTTAATCAATTGGGCTAAAATAGCTGTTTGCTGATAGTAATGGGCATTTTTATGTCATCTGACCTTAGCGCTGGGTCAGAGGGCAAAGGTCATCTCCCTCTCCCAGCCTAGAGTTTCAGTCAAGGCCCGCAACTCGCCTAGAGGTACAGTAGGCCTGCCCCTGCTCTCAAATCTAACCAATCAAATTTCTCGACAATGACGCCAGCAAGTTTGAGCACTAAGTGTCCATGTAGTGTTGTCATCCTCTTTTATCTGTGCTAACTAATCGTTTTGACCACCACATCTGATTGATTGACTTGTATTGTTTGTGCGGATGTGATGAGCATCTCTTTGCATGTGATCCACCGGATTGTCATTGTCTTTAATGTGTTTGTATAAATGACAAATTCTCTACAACAACACCCAAATAAACACACAAATGATTCCACAAAGCAGAAATAATTGCCCACTCTCCATCATTAAATGATCTCCATTGGTCCTCTTTGTGTTTCTCAGGGAAATGGGGCAGTATTCGTGGAAGTGGCCGGCTCAGCACGTATAACCCTGATGTCGGGAATAGGCTGGCTGGGAAAGAGTCTCCTCAGGCTAATGGAGGCCCAAACGAAACCTATTTCCTTCGCCAACAGAGAGCGTACCTGTACATCATTGGAGACAAGTCCCAGCTCAAGGTTACTGTCTTAAAATATACAAACTAGTGCTGTCAAATCGATTATTAACGATAAATCGCATCCAAAATAAAAGTTTGTGTTTATATAATACAGTATATACATGCAAATATTTCTTAAATATATACATGTGTATTTATATACACATAATAATTATACACAGTACACACACATATATTATGTATATTTTTACAGTTCTATTATTGTTCAATTATTTTTCTTATTATTATCATCCTATTTGCCACAGTGTATACAAATAGTTTCCTACAATACAGATTCCATATATTTTAGGTTTAATTAAACCTATTGATTGCAATATTGAATTGTGGGTGCACAAGTTAAACTCCCAGCCCTGTTGTGTCGTGTTCAGGGTGCAAAGCAGGACTCCTTCCAGCAGTGGGAGGTGGTGCCCATCGAGGTCTTTGATTTACGGCAGGTGAAAAACAGTTTCAAGAAGCTGATGAAAGCCTGTGTGCCTTCCTCACTCAACCCTGATCCAAATATGACTTTTCACCGTTGCCTGGAGGAGTCAGACTGGATGAATCTGGTACCTTACATCTTTTCCCATTTTAATTGGGGTTTGTTTGACATTTAAAATTCCACTGTATTATTTTTGATGTTATTGATGTATATTGTGTTTGTGTCCCATAGCTTCACAGGGTTCTACAGATGTCTGTTCTTGTTGTGGAGCTGCTGGAAACTGGTTGCTCTGTCATGATTAGTTTGGAAGACGGCTGGGATGTCACAACGCAGGTAGGACACACACTTGAACATGCATGAGTGGTGTCTGCCATCGATTTTGGCCATGTGTGCATTAATGCTGTGTTGGATGTAGGTGGTGTCCCTGGTGCAACTGCTGTCGGATCCATACTACCGAACGATTGATGGATTCAGGCTGCTCGTGGAGAAAGAGTGGTTGTCGTTTGGCCATCGATTCAGCCACCGTGGAGCCCAGACGCTAACCAGCCAGAGCAGCGGATTCACACCTGTCTTCCTTCAGTTCCTCGACTGTGTGCACCAGGTATGTGTACTGGTAGATGTTCTATACAGGTTTTCCAGTGGCTGACGCCAGTAGCTAGAGAGCAGGGTGGTTGAGAGTAATCTATAATCAGGGCTTTGCGACCAGAAATATTCATTTGCGAGTGATATTTTTGCTGAGATTGCCACTGGCAACCATATAAATTTACACGTTATGGTTAAAAATTGCGTGCTTTTTTAAATCTGTGATGAGTAGCCCATCACATTTTTTGTTGTGTTGACGTAATAAAATGAGACGACGCGCAGCAAAGTTGGAGTTGAAAAAATCGGAGTTAGAGTGCCAAAATACGCTCATGAACAGCGAGGATCAGCTTTATCAAAGCCCTCCGCTTTATCGTGTCAATAAATGAACATCCAGGTACTGTAAAAGTGCAAGAAAGGCAGATCGCTCAATCAGCATTTCGACCCTGGAAAGAGCTTGTGTAAAACCGCTTAAGAACAATCATGTCAAATTTACTTCAGAAAAGCCATTCAATGCTCATAAACTTGTTAGTCAGCCAGAAAAATAACTATAGAAAGAGGCACCTTGCTAAATATATGCGGTCACATAATCCTCATACTTTTACTTAAAGGGGTCATGAACTGCGTTGTTATATTGTTATATGATGTTTCCTGTGTTGCACTTATAATGTTAGAAAGCTTTTTACATCAAAAATTGTCATAATTTATAAATAAAAGCCATTTTTCCTACCCGGATTTTAGCCCTCTGCTCTGAATGCTCTGTTTTAAGGGGCATGTCTGCTGTGAGACTTCAGTGTAAACACCCACTGCTGTG
The DNA here is from genome assembly GCA_023566225.1 of Romanogobio albipinnatus. NCBI lineage: Eukaryota > Metazoa > Chordata > Actinopteri > Cypriniformes > Gobionidae > Romanogobio > Romanogobio albipinnatus. The sequence continues at coordinate 48,435,470 of CM042245.1, read as the reverse complement.
ATTGGCTAACGTCTTTCCATTTGAAATTGTATTACTCCCTCTTTCAGAGCGTTTTTACTATTACAGCTCTCATGGTTAACTAATCGTGAAAAGTGTTGCATTCCATTAGGTCTATGGCATTAAAGGTAGCGTAGGTAGGTAGGAAAATTTGTTTAAATTTCTTTATATATCAATACATAATTAAAATGTAAGTACTCTGAAAAAGAAAGTATAAAAATTGAGTGTCTGTAGACCTCTCACGACTTGTTTTAAAGACAGCTCATTATTTCCGTTCACGCCACCTTCTCCCTTCTGGGCTCTTTCTAAAGCCACGCCTCCAAAACACATGAACGCGCTATGCCAACCACTCAGCTGGAAGACGCATTATTTACCTGAGACAAGCAGAGAAGAAGGAGCGGAGTGCATGTAGTGACATCATGTCAGAATCACATGTGATAAAAAATCTAACTTTATCATTATGAATATAAACAAATAAGATGTCTTTTAGTACTCACTATCAAGCTAGAATACCGATACTGGTAAAGTTTAAAATATATTTTTGTTTGATTCGGTAACGAGCTAGTTATATTTATAAGGCAAAGCTAAAAACGTAGCATTGATACATGTTTTTCCAATACCATCAGATATACTGTGATGAAGATGAGTTTTGTGTAAGATTCATAACATATACGGTGTTTTGCATGTAAGAGTTTCCATGATGAAAGCATGACCAAAAAAAAAAAAATTATAATCAAAATGAAAGATTACCTGTCCAGCAGAAATACAGCCATCAAGGAGTCGCTTTTCAGCCCCTTGAGGTCCCTCAGTTCTCGCCATCGTTGGAAAGCCACGCCGATATTTACTTGCGTTTGATTTCTTTTTTTAACCAAAGACTTTTTGTGCATTGCCTTTTCTTGTACTGTCTTCCTTTTTTGCATTGTTTGCCTTCGCTGACTGCAAAACCTGGCACTGTGAATTTTGAATGCTCTTTCTCTGCCATTATTTTGCTCTTCCTAGGTTTCGTGCCTCTTGAACTCCTCAAATCAATCCTGTAGCAAAAGGGGTGGTACTGACAGACAAATAACATCAGACTACATGAATCATTACATTTCAGATCAGGAATTAGAATGAACACAGTTACTTACATGTTGCATTACTGTCGAGCGCAGGCACTGCACAATATTTTGTAATCCTCAACGGTATGTTGATATCTTGGTAGCTCGTTCTGGTTTAACACTAGGCCTATGTTACATGTGTGAATCGGTGGGCGGGGCTAAACAGGCAGTGATGAAGTAGGCGTTGATCTTCTTCTGCAGAGGCGGTGTTTCACCACACTCAGATGTCACAGCCTGGCACATTCTGAGATAGAGCGTTTGTTGGGCCTGGTGTCTATAAAAGCTTTTCTTTGACTAACAAGGAAGTTTTCAGCTCCGAAACGTACAGGATATTCTTATATCACAATGAACTTTTATATATCAAAGGCTGAATGAAAAGTTGATTTCTCAATTCATGACGCCTTTAACCTTTAATCTACATGAGAGAGAATGAATGGTAGGAGCTAAAAATGAAATTCAACACCGCCCATATAATTGCATGTGAAGAGCTGCATTTCACCAAATTTACCTCTCGGGTAAATTACTAATGAAGAAAAAATTAATTGGGTGTGTGCAAGACATACAACAAAGTTTATAGGATGCATATTTATAGGAGGCCAAACTATACCAATTGGACAAGTGATGGATGAAAATGCAATAAAATGAAGAGGGCAGATGTGACAACACATGACAAAATTAAAACAAGTTTATTCTTTTGTGGCACTTAAAATATATTTGGGGCCTATTATTTTCTCTTATAGGAGCCAATGGTTCCTTCGCCTGATTTTTTTTAATTTTTTTTTTGTCTGGAGCCGATATTTTGATTGTCAAGAAATTAGTATCACTATCAGTAATTGTACATGCACATGCGTTTGCAATATATGCCAGTATTTTAAGATGTTTTTGAGCAACTGTTTGTTAATGTTTTACCATTTTCTTTATGCACTCAAATGCATGCCATTATTGCATACAGAATGCGTCACTTGTTTACATGCATTATTTATATTTATTTTGTTTTTCAGTGGAGCTGTTAAAATCTATTTCTGGAATGCGCTTATCTTGTGCACTGTAAAAATGACATCTGCACAGTTAAAGGTTTTGGCTGCTGATAAAAAGCAATCACTACATTCTTCAAAGAAGTTGTTCAAAGAAAAGGGAAAAATAATAAACCTTATCTGTTTGGTGGTGATGTGAGCAGGTACAAGAAATGTAGCTTGTTAATACATGCTGATATCCACATACCTGTCCCAACTTCCTGCTTTGTCACTAAATCAACCACACCTTTGAAGATGAGATGCCATACTATAACATAACCGGATTGCGCAATCCTTATCCAGATAATTTACCCTGAAGATAAGGACGATTCCTTAATAGTAGGATTTCAGGTCACTGGATCTGATTGGACAAGATATCAAAGATGAATGTTATCTTTTACGCGATAAAAACTATTAAGCTTCTAGAAATCCAGGAGTTCTTGTTTCTTATCCCATGTCCTTCTCTCATGAAAATGGCTTTTACATCATCACTAGGACTCCACTATACTATATAGTTGTCCCACAATCTTGTCACAATAGTTGTCTCCACAGTCTTGGTTCTGACATTCTTAGTTATTCTTATTTTCTCAGTTAGTGTAGCTGTCATTTCATTGTTTATGCCACAAAAATGAGTAAATTATTTTTTAAATATTGTGGTTGAGAAAAAAAAAATCCCCATCCTTTTCAAGTAGATGGCAATATGCAAGAACTTGCCCACTATATTATGTTCCTTTAAAATGGCTTTCACTTCGTCGCCACTGTTTGTACATGCCTTCATAATTACTTTTCTGATTGATCGAAATGCACAGTAGTGAACACACACACACACCGTGAACACACAAGCAGAGCAGTAGGCAGCCATATTACTGCGGCGCCGGGGAGCAGTTGGGGGTTCGGTGCTTTTCTCAATGGTCTCACCTCAGTCGTGGTATTAAGGGTAGAGGAGGGCGCTGGTTATTCACTGCCCCCACCGACAATTCCTGCTGGACCTGAGACTCTAAACCCAAAACCTTCAGGTTACAAGTTCGACTCTAACCATTGGGCCACGACTGCCCCCATCTCTATAGGTGTCCCACAAGGTTCAGTCTTGGGCCCAATTCTTTTTAACATACATATATACATATATATATATATTTCTTTTATATGGTTTTGTGTTGTGGTTTTGGGTATATTAGTCTCGCGTAGCCAGACCTTCCGACTGACGGCAGCTTTCATTGGTCAAGAACCGCCCAAGAGGATGTTTGACTGACATGTAACACAACCAATCACAGTTTGTTTTGTTCCGCGTCATGTTTAGTGGCGTGAAAATGTAAAGTTGATGTCTCTGCAATAACAGGGCGGTGTGCATCTATAAATTATTCATTCAAGAACGTTGTACAAGTTGACTGCAACAATGGAGCTGCAAACGTCACACACTTTTGAAAATCAAGAGTTTAGTTGATCCTGGTAAGCTCTCATTGTCATAGTTGTAAACACAATGGCGTTCGTCTTCCACAAGGGAGTTTGGCGTCACAGCCTTTTGTTTCTATGCGGACCGTTAAAAAACGTGAGACACACATCTAGTGGACATCCTGTAGAATTCAACCAATCAGATGACGACTTTGAAACTCCTGAAGTGTTTGCAGATAAATGTGCCATATGCATGAGACGTTCAGCCAACTGGCTGAGACTATTGGCATATAAACCTGTCTGTTATTGCAATTTGCTTTTAGAAGTCTTATATTGGTTTTCCAGTCAATCCATGTTTAATGCAAGCAAAGTTAATTAGTTGGTCTGCACATTAAGATCTAATAGATGTTACATTTCAATATTCTCCCCTCTGCTTGTTTTCACAACAGATCCATCTGCAGTTCCCCATGGAATTTGAGTTCAGTCAGTACTACCTGAAGTTTCTAGCCTACCACTACGTCTCCAACCGCTTCCGCACCTTCCTGCTGGACTCTGACTATGAGCGCATCGAGCTTGGTAAGTCTAAATCCACGACCATTTAATCAACATAATGCCAACTCTAATCTTTGACTCTCGTAATGAGATTGGTTTGTTTTTTGTTATCATTTCCTCATTGTGTTATACTGTCAAAAGTCAAATTACCTTGCGGGAAGTTTCATAATGCATAATTACAGCATTCAATCATTAAACCCTATTTGGCCCTATCCCAATGTGTTTTTTGTTTAGGTGTCTTGTATGAGGAAAAAGGTGAGAGGAAGAACCCTCAGGTGTGTAAATCTGTCTGGGATTACATCGACCGACTCAACAAGAAGACCCCCATATTCTACAACTACATGTTTTCACCTGAGGAGGAAGAGGTTACTTACTAATTTTGTTCTTGTCTTTCTCAGTTTAGTTAGACATTACGTTGACTTTTTCGTATGTGATCTGCTAGCAAACGTTGTCATACTCAATTCTAGTCAGAATATGAGTCTGATACTGCTCCGTTGAGCTGTGATTATGGGGGCGTGTTTCAACCGAACCAGGAAAGACCTTAATTGGATAGACCACCAGCCAATCAGAGCAAAGGAGCGACGCATAACGTTAGTTGTCAAATGTCAACAGAACTGCACACAGCCAAGTCTGCTGTTTTTCGATGTCCGTGGGTTGAATCGACCACAATTATGTGATATTTAGACCCAGGAATGGGAATTTTAGCAGGCAACCCTGGTGTTAGTTTATTAATACTAGTAATACACTAGTGCCCTCTGTTGGTTAGTGTGTGTAACGCACATTTTTCTTTTTTGTTGTTGTTGCAGGTCTTAAAGCCCTACAGTTTCATCTCCAACTTAAAGGTTTGGGACTTTTACACGGAGGAAACGCTTTCTGAAGGTCCGTCCTTTGACTGGGAGTTAGTGCGGGGTCGACAGGAGAAGCCACAGGAGGAAGCCGGTGAAAGACAGGAGACGACAGCCCCCAAGTCCCAGCGGAGGATCGTCTGGCCTTGCTATGACAGCCTCAGTGAAGTAGTGCCTGATGCCATCACCAAACTGTTGAAGGTGAGGATTAAAGCAAAAGTCCTCATTATAATATGCATCGTATCCTGATGATCGTCTTAATATATGTGTGTGCTTGTGAGCAGGATGTGCAGAACCTGGAAACTGAGTTGGGACAACCTACGGAGAAATGGAAGGACACGTGGGACAAGATTAAGACTTCTCAAAGGGTTGAGCCCAGACTAGAGAGCAGGGTAAGTGACTAAATAACATCTTATCTCCATATACAATTTACTAATGAGATGTTGTGCTAATAGTCTGTTTCTCCTTCCTCAGAACTCCTTTTCCAGCTCTCTGCTCATGTCGTCTAATCTGAGTCACCAGCGGCGCTCTCAGGGTGTGTATCTGCAAGAGAGTGGAGTTGGCTCCTCCATTAACCTGGCATTGGACTGTGAGGTCAGCGCCACGTCCACGCCTGCAGCTGGTCGGCCCAGTAACAGCACGCTTTACAGCCAGTTCCAGAGCACTGAGAGTGAGAACAGGTATGGAAATGCTTTCTTCACTCTTCACCGGCTGCCGCTGGGTGCCATTTTGGGGGAGTGACACTCTCAGATTTAGTTATGGTTATATAGATGTATCGAGTTGATGTTTCACCTAACTTGCTTGGGTAGCAAATGCATGAACATGTTTGTTTTTTTAAAATCAACTTTTAAGATTTAAATTTATATGAATGTATAACTGAACGTCTAAATTTCAGGTCCTGTTACTTGTCACCAAGTTTTCCCCCCGATTTTTTTAAATATATATTTTTTGTCTTTGCTAGTTCTTTTTAAATGGCCCAGTGTAATTTTCAAATTAATATTTTATATTTTCTGTAATATTAAATTTTTTCCCCAGTGATGTTAACTATAACTGTAATAAATATTTTTTTTGTATTTGAAATGCAATTAAAAATATAAATATTCGATGGAAAAACTCGAACTGAAAGGGTTAATTACCCCCAAAATTCTGTCATTAATTCCTCACCCTCATGTCGTTCCAAACCTGTAAGACCTTTGTTCATCTTTGAAACACAAATTAAGATATTTCTGATGAAATCCGAGAGAGCGTAGGAGACTGACACGTGAAGATATTGTTGAATAAAGTCTTGAACCACAGGAGTCACATGGACTATTTTAATTATGTTTTTACTACCTTTCTGGCCCTTGAAAGTGTTCATTAAATAGCTGTCTATGGAGGGGTTAGAGAGCTCTCGGATTTCATCAAAATGTCTTCATTTTAGGGCTGTAATCAACCAAAGAAAATCTTGGCCGACTGAGGTACTGAAATTTTCGACTAAAAATCGACTAAAAATGACGTTAGAAAAAAAAACGTTATTAATTAGCTGCACACTGTGCGCAGTACTTGGTAGCCTTGTTGTCTGCCTAAATGAATTATAAATAAACATAAACACTAGTAGGCTATTTGCAGTATATTAAATCGTTTTTGACCTGATTATTTTGCACTGAAATGAGTCTGACACACGAGTCTGTCGGCTCTGATAGCGTTGCATCACGAGCACCATCATAGCCTATGATTTCCGTTGTCAACTAGTGATATCATCACAAGAACTTTTGAGGAATATGCAACATAATTTAGACAATTGTTTTTGTCATATGTATTATAATAACTGACAGACGCTATCATTTCAGCCGCTCTGTGCAGCTCGAACACAGGATCAGCTCAGCTTCGCGGCTGAGACACGAATAGACTATTAACTTAAAGCTTTTACTCTTAAACACAAATGGCACGTCCACTTTAATAAAAAAGGAATATTTATTAAACAAGCCAGATCAAGAGCAGAAAAAACACTCTCCCAATTAAATAAATAATATACAGCAAACTATAGCCTTCTTCAATCTGTCTCTCTTCTCCAGCGGGTTGGGCTAATCCAAAAGAAGTGGAAACAAGGGGGTGTTCTGAAGACAGACTGTTACCTGTGAAACTGGTGCTCTGAAAACACCCCCATTAGCAATTAGTGCTCTCCACCTGATGAAATGAACGCGGCACAACCGACAGTACAGATCCACTTTTGCAGCACAACTGAAGCGTGGTGTTGTGACGCTTCCCCTCATGTGTATGTTGATGGGCGTTCCTCAAGTTTACCGCTATGGGCGTGCGTTTGAGCCAGCGGGGAATGAAAAACAAAGGACCAGCGAGAGACTTCTCTTCACCAGTGGGTTGGGCTAATCCAAAAGAAGTGGAAACAAGGGGGTGTTCTGAAGACAGACAGTTACCTGTGAAACAGGGGTGCTCTGAAAACACCCCCATTAGCAATTAGTGCTCTCCACCTGATGAAATGAACGCGGCGCGGCAAAACTGATGAAATGAACGCGGTAAAACTAACGAAATGAACGCGGCAAAAAAATCGACCAATCAGAATTTTGGTCGAGCCAGAACGTATCGACTAATAATCGACTAATCGACTGGGAGATTACAGCCCTACTTCATTTGTGTTCTGAAGATGAATGAAGGTCTTACGGTTTTGGAACGACGTGAGGGTGAGGAATTTTTTAATTTTTGGGTGAACTATCCCTATTATTTAAACATTTAAAAAGGCACATAACAAAATGACTAAAGTTTCAACTAAAATAAACTAAATAAATTATTATATAAATGTTTTAATAAATAATCAAATATTTTATAAACTAAAATAAATGTAAAACTAATTATACAATTTTTTATAAAATATATGTAAATAATTAAAAATATGAACAAATACTAATAGTATATAAAAATACTAAAATAACAGGTTTTAGTTTTTTTTTTTACGTGAACTCATAAAAGCTATATCATAAAAAAATTATCAAAATGCTCTCTACTGTTGTTTTAAATGCAGTATGGATTGGTGTGAAGGTTGAATGTTTGAAGGTCGGATCGTCTCTTTAATAAAAGTTATATTTATTTTTGAATATAGGAGCTTTGAGGGTATTTTATACAAAAGAGGCGCTTTGCTGAAACCTTGGAAACCACGTTGGTTTGTACTGGATAAGACCAAACACCAGGTAATTCATTGCAATTGAAAATATAGAACATTTTGGATTTAGACCCATAATAGTTTCAGCATGCAGCAAATCTCAGATGTTTAAAATTTAAAAATCAGTTCAATTTTTGATCAAGAATCATTCAAAGGGACTGCTATTGATGCTCCTGTACTCCCTTTTCTCTTTTTCCTAGTTGCGATACTATGAATCAAGGCAAGATAAAGAGTGCAAGGGAGTGATCGAGCTGGCTGAAGTGGAATCTGTCATTCCGGGGACGCCCACCATGGGAGCACCTAAAAACATAGATGACAAAGCCTTCTTTGATGTAAGACCTCTATAATCAGCCCACAATGCTTTATTCTATACAGTATTTGTAGTACGTTAACCTTCCCCTCCCTCTCTTTCAGCTCAAGACGACCAAAAGAGTATACAACTTCTGTGCCCAGGACAGCGCGAATGCACAGTTATGGATGGACAGTATTCAGAGTTGCCTATCTGATGCGTAGGGGGGAGGGGCTTTGCAGAGGACAGAACTGTGACAATTTGTTTGAGGGGGGGCGGAGCCAGTGTCGGACAGTGCTCATAGCCAACGGGCAACGCTTCCCCGGCGTTTACAGAGGAAAGTAGGAACGGGCTCCCGTGTCGGTGGTATTGACACTTAGCGATGTCGCACCTCACCACATTTCAACGTTTTTGTTTGTCGAAAAGCTACTAAAAGCGAAGCATTCCCTTTAAGACTCAAACCCCCCTGGATGTTCTCCTACAGGCATGAAGTGCGATTCTTCATCTACCGCTTGCGTCCCACCATATTGCTCCAATACTGCCAATGGCACCTTTCAGCTATGCAGGGGCTCTAAAAATGCCCGATAACTAGCCACAGCTCGCAAAAGAGCGACCCCCTAATGTAACGTTTAACCCCTTCTGATCTCCTTCCCATCACTATGCCAATGCCTGGAGTCGAACTGCACATCACATGTCCCGCCTTCTCATTGGCTAGACAAGTTCCCTCGCTCCCTTCCGATTGGTTGGCTTCGTCAAACAGGGTCTCCATGCAACGGTTCATGAAGGATTTGTGTTCAAGACTTGTTTTCCATTATGTTATTTACATCAGAATAATATGAAAAGATCCATTGTTGTGACGGTTTACCGTGTCCAAACAGTAAAGTTATGAAAATGCCATCTGAAGGTTCACATTTGACTGTTTACAAAACTAAATTCTTGGGTTCTTCCTATGAAAATAAAAACCACTATTGCTTTTTGAGAATTTTAAGGGATGCTGAAGGAAAGGAGGGATGTTTTTTGTCATAATTTATGCACAAAAAGATGATTCTTTGATGTTTAGAAGACAAAAGACGGTGTGTGGATGAGATTTATAACCTCTTCGCTTCATCAAGTTTCTGTTTACACCAATCAGAGGCCAGAGATTGGGGCTGGTCGCAATGACGACTGGGTTTCGCATCATTTCCTGTACAAAAACATAAGCAGACTCTAAATATGCATTCAGAATGGGTACAAACTCTGACATTTGAGATTTATTATTGGACCTAAGAGAGATATCAGACCTGCCATATCTATTTTATCATAAAACGAATCAGCCTTGATGAATGTGACGCCAGTCGTCATGTGCTTCTGTTCTCCAGCCTCTGAGCCCTGGATCTGTCAGAATCAGTGTTTTAGTTAGTCTGTTACCTGTTCTGTTTTGAATCCTGTACATAGAGGAGTTTGTTTATATTATTCCTTTAGAGAAAGGGTCTATTTTGCTGGACTTGGTGAGGATGCATAAAAGTATCACCTGTTTATCACAGGACTGAACCGTTGCAGGTTTTTTTTTTAAATACCAGATACAAGAACTAACACACACGTACACACACACACACACACATGGTGTAAAATAGGGTAATACTTCATAACTGTTGACAACGAAATTTGAATTGTAGATTTTTGTTTCAATAACTCCCTTTGTATATAATACTTAAATGTGTATGTTAATGGTAGTAATTTATTTAACTTTGTCTCCTGAATATGACAGTCCTCAGAGCACCACTTAACTTTTGAATTAGAAATCCAATATGTGCCATTGTTTATCTCTTTGTTAACGTGACTAATTTTATATATATATATATATATATATATATATATATATATATATATATATATATATATATATATATATATATATATATATATATATATATATATATATATAGGAAACCTTCAGATGTGACTCATAAATAAACCCTACTTTTCTTTTCTTTTTTTAATTTTCTCTTTTTCTTTGTCTTTGAAATACTTGATCAGTACAAGTTCACATAATTCGAGTCCTAGGACGCAGCAGTTTTGTAACATTCGTTATATCTGACAGCATAAACTGCATAACATTTTTAATTATTTATTTTTCATACTTTTTTTTAAAATTAGATTTATTTAATCTGATCCAGGTTGTGTTGTCAATCATGCCATATATTTTTTAGGATTAAACCACTGTGAGGTGCATGGCCTCCTGACATTTGTGTGTGTGCTGCTTTTTCTCTTTGTCTACTAGTGTCACTGCAAATATTTATATTAATTTAAAAATGAAAACATACAGGTGCTGGTCATATAATTAGAATATGATCAAAAAGTTTATTTATTTCACTAATTCCATTCAAAAAGTGAAACTTGTATATTATATTCATTCATTACACACAGACTGATATATTTTGATGATTATAACTGACAACTAAGGAAAATCCCAAATTCAGTATCTCAGAAAATTAGAATATTGTGAAAAGGTTCAATATTGAAGACACCTGGTGCCGCACTCTAATCAGCTAATTAACTCAAAACACCTGCAAAGGCCTTTAAATGGTCTCTCAGTCTAGTTCTGTAGGCTGCACAATCATGGGGAAGACTGCTGACTTGACAGTTGTCCAAAAGACAACCATTGACACCTTTCACAAGGAGGGCAAGACACAAAATGTCATTGCAAAAGAGGCTGCTGTTCACAGAGCTCTGTGTCCAAGCACATTAATAGAGAGGCGAAGGGAAGGAAAAGATGTGGTAGAAAAAAGTGTACAAGCAATAGGGATAACCGCACCCTGGAGAGGATTGTGAAACAAAACCCATTCAAAAATGTGGCGGAGATTCACAAAGAGTGGACTGGAGCTGGAGTCAGTGCTTCAAGAACCACTACGCACAGACATGGGTTTCAGCTGTCGCATTCCTTGTGTCAAGCCACTCTTGAACAACAGACAGCGTCAGAAGCGTCTCGCCTGGGCTAAAGACAAAAAGGACTGGACTGCTGCTGAGTGGTCCAAAGTTATGTTCTCTGATGAAAGTAAATTTTGCATTTCATTTGGAAATCAGGGTCCCAGAATCTGGAGGAAGAGAGGAGAGGCACACAATCCATGTTGCTTGAGGTCCAGTGTAAAGTTTCCACAGTCAGTGATGGTTTGGGGTGCCATGTCATCTGCTGATGTTGGTCCACTGTGTTTTCTGAGGTCCAAGATCAAAGCAGCCGTATATCAGGAAGTTTTAGAGCACTTCATGCTTCCTGCTGCTGACCAACTTTATGGAGATGCAGATTTCATTTTCCAACAGGACTTGGCACTTGCACACAGTGCCAAAGCAACCAGGAACTGGTTTAAGGATCATGGTATCCCTGTTCTTAATTGGCCAGCAAACGCGCCTGACCTTAACTCCATAGAAAATCTATGTGGTATTGTGAAGAGGAAGATGCGATATGCCAGACCCAACAATGCAGAAGAGCTGAAGGCCACTATCAGAGCAACCTGGGCTCTCATAACACCTGAGCAGTGCCACAGACTGATCGACTCCATGCCACGCCGCATTGCTGCAATAATTCAGTCAAAAGGAGCCCAACTAAGTATTGAGTGCTGTACATGCTCATACTTTTCATGTTCATACTTTTCAGTTGGCCAAGATTTCTAAAAATCCTTTCTTTGTAGTGGTCTTAAGTAGCCTAATATTCTAATTTTCTGAGATACTGAATTTGGGATTTTCCTTAGTTGTCAGTTATAAAGTAAAATAAATAAACATTTGAAATATATCAGTCTGTGTGTAATGAATGGATATAATATACAAGTTTCACTTTTTGAATGGAATTAGTGAAATAAATCAACTTTTTGATGATATTCTAATTATATGACCAGCACCTGTGAATATCCAAATCCCTCGTTCGTTAAAACACCAAAATATCACAAGTATGGGTCTGGCCCATGGTCTGGCCATTGACCCGGTCACTGTCAGTCAAACTGGGAGAGGTGGTGAATAATTTTACTGTTTAGAGGTGTAAATCTTGTTTTGTGGCTTGGTAGTGTTCTATAAAGGATAAATTCACCAAGAAATGGTAATTTTATCATCATTAAATCACTCATCTTGTTCTAAACCTGTGACATGACTTTCCCCCAGAGATTATGGTCAGAATGTTTCAGTTGACGCTGTCCTTAAAGTCTCGGTGTGTGTGTTCCACTAAAGAAAGACATACAGGGGCCTGTTGCACAAAACTAGGATAAGGGATTAAGCCAGGATATCTTGGTGATCCTGGCTCAATTGATCCGTAATCCGGTTGCACTAAAGCTGGATAGGGGGCAGGAGGATATGTTATGGTATAAATTACCAAGGAGATTTATTCTGTGGAGCTAGCCTGCTCCAGACCAGGCTAAATTCCAGGATTTATTTAATCTCATCCCTAATGTCAGTCAGCAGTCACCACAAATGGAAACCAATAGTTATTTCACTGCTCACTATACATTGTTATCACATATAACTAGACCCAGTCATTATTTAAACGTTTGTGCTCATTAATTTCAATGATTTTGGATAAAAAAAATATTTTTAGATGATGTTGCTATCATTAGATAATTTACAGTTTCCCATAGACTATAAGGCTATATATAAAATGATAGAATATTAGGGCCACAGAGGGAAAAAAAAGACAAGTCATAATATTGTAACCAGTTGTTTTAAAGGAGGACAGTTGTTAAAATGACAGATGTGGGGCATTTCGTGAAATTGTACTTCAGTATGGTTTCATAAACAAAGACATGCTGATGTGCCAGAATATTAAGTATCAAAACTGTAAAAAGAATATGTAGCTTTTCTGCAGAAAGAACCAGCCTCATAAATGTATGACTTTATCCTTTTTCTTCAGTGTGGCCCTAGTACTCGGTCATATAAACAAATACACATTCCATATGAATATAAAAACACAATGTGTAACATTATGTTCCTTTATTGAATAAGGACAAAACAAAGCAGGTAAACCATCAGCTCCTTTCGAAACTGAAGTCACAGTGACTCTACAAGATGGAAAGCACAGAATCAAAGCATATTATACAAAATGATACATACACATTCAAAGGTCTGTATATAACACACCCTGCATGTCTGCACACTAAAATAAATGCAGGACAAATCCATACACATCAACTGAATGGATGCAGTAGCCTCCCTGCAGCCTTGTATTACACACAGTATACTGCACAAACATCATAAGAGGCCAAATTCGTAAAAAAACCAAATTCCTCTGCCACCGCAGGACATATTTAACCAAAATTGAAAGCACACATACTAACTAAAATAATTCAACACATATTGGTCCCTCAGCAGCCGACCACTGTCGTCATCAGGGAAGATTGCCGGATTGTCCCAGTCCATGGCTGGTGGCACTCTGGGGGCCCTCTCCTTCCTCAGGCAGGCCACATTGTGGAGGACAGCACAAGCCACAGTAATATCACATGCCCTAACAGGGCTGACCCTTAATTTGCTAAGGCAGTGAAAGCGTGCCTTCAGGAGGCCAAAGGTCATTTCAACTCTGGCCCTGGTCCTGGCATGGGCATGGTTGTAGGCCTGCTGTGCTTCCTGGGGGTCTGTGAAAGGCGCTATATAAATTAAAGTGATTATTATTATAGCTCATCTATTTATTCAATTAAATTTTATTTATATAGCACTTTTCACAATTGTTTCATTCTGTCAAAGCAGCTTTACATTAATAAAAGCAGGAGAAACACAAAAAAAAACGGTGGACAACATAAGAAGCAGAGTACAACGGTTAAGATTAAACCGTACTGAGCGTAGTAACGTTAAATAATAATGTAAGGCTTTAATAATAATTTATCATAGCTTTATACAGTGTGATGGAGTTACTTTACACAATTTCACTCATATCTGCAGTGCATTTCAATTAAAAATTTAACCGTTTCATAATTACAGTACAACTGCGTTTTTGGAGATGTGAATTAAATATTTGAATTGTAATTGTGATGTTTCAGCGGAGCGGTGAGTGTGTAATTGTGCACTACTTACGCATTCAGGCGGTCTGCAATACTTTGCCACGCTTTTTCTCTTTGCTTTATCACTGTGGCGGTGTTGCCTTTCTTCTTAATTATATCTTTTACCTCCTCGTATGCCTCCATGAGGATTTGTGCTTCCGACGGGGAAAAGTACGCGGCTCTAGTTGCCATGGTAAATCAGTTAATCTGTGATCTGTGGCGGGGTCTATTTGAGTGAGCCGTGAGCGCGCACCTATCCAGGATTGGTTTCACCTGGCTTAATGAATCCGTGGCTGCTCATCCTGGCTTGGTCTTTGTGCAACCAATTAAGCCTGGACGCACATGTTTTGGCTTCATTGAGCTCAGCTGAGTCATTTATCCCGGATGTCTTAATTCTACTTTTGTGCAACAGGCCCCAGGTTTTGAACAGTATGAGTGTGTAAATATTTTTAAAATGTCGGTAAATTTGCGCTCTATGATCGTACATGTACAAGGCTTTATGAAGGGACCCATAGCACCATCTGCTGGTAACTTCTTATTAACATTACAGTAGCTGTAGTTTGGCTACATAATGTCTTTTAACAAAAAAATGTAGATCTGATATGCATATTTAACATGTTTTGTTGACATGAAGCCGCTATTTAGTTTCGACAATTTTATCTTTATGATATCTGACAGAAGAACGATAAGCAGTACCCGTTATTCCGGCCTCAAAAAAAAAAAAAAAAAAAAACGTGTTGTTTATCATCCCTTCGATAGCTCAGTTGGTAGAGCGGAGGACTGTAGTGGCTAACGCTGATATCCTTAGGTCGCTGGTTCGAATCCGGCTCGAAGGAAAATGTTTAATCGCAACCACCAATTTTTCGCAACATATTGCTGGTAATACTATCAGTAACCACAAATTAATCATTGTTTTAGTATTACAATGCCTGGCGTACAATTAAATTCCATTGCAAATAAAGGTATCGCAAGCCTTCGATAGCTCAGTTGGTAGAGCGGAGGACTGTAGAGGTTCAGCACTGAAATCCTTAGGTCGCTGGTTCGAATCCGGCTCGAAGGAAATGTTTATTTGCCCCGGTTTATTCGCAACTATCAATGTTAAATCAACATATTACTGGTAATAGTAACAATAACCGCCAACCAATAATTGTTTTAGTATTAAAATACCTGGCGTACAACTAAATTCCACTACAAATGACGTCACTACAAGCCTTCGATAGCTCAGTTGGTAGAGCGGAGGACTGTAGAGGTGCAGCACTGAAATCCTTAGGTCGCTGGTTCGAATCCGGCTCGAAGGAATAGTTTTTCCAATGACAATACAACACTTCGAAGGATTTATTTACAGCTGTATACTGATGCGGTGGTTAATCGGCTACCTGTATGCATAACTGAGAATATTTGTGATTCATTCCAGTAACTTTACAAAAAGTTTATTGTTTCTCTTTCCTACGTGCGTAAAAGCCAGTTTGTGGTCTTCCTATATACAGCCTGCAAAATATGATCAGTATCTTTAAACATATGCGATAAACAACTGTTTATTTTATATATATTTTATATATATAATAACATAAATATATATTGACATTAACGATTGGGCCTTTTATTTTGAAAGAGTATTCATGGCTCCTGTTGTTGTGACGCAAATGACGTAAAAAGCTATTTCTTCATTCACGCTGTTCTCACATGGAAACCTAAACATGGAGAATTCAAGCACAGAGAACGTAATTGATGGCCAGGTAAAGAATATTCTATATCCTTTCGAATGATTTGATCATTCATATTCATTTGGACACAGGTGTTACGTACTGAATAAGTACTGACTGTTAGAAAAGTGTAAGTTTATACTTGAAACGTGAATTGTCAATAATTCAGCATGCACATCAACCATGAGTAGTTAGGTCACTATCATTAACTGATAGTGGGTGATACAGTTCACATTTTTAATACTAAGTTGGATTGCAAGTCACGGCATCACTTATATCCACCCTCCTTAGTTACTTTAATCGTGCATGCTAATTACTTAAAGGTACACGTTTCGTTAAATAAAAGAAATATTACGCTTAAAGCGATGGATAGCACTTTTGAGGAATATTATTAAAATGATTTTCACTCACATGAGGTAAAGATTCTAGACATCAGTCTTCTAGAAAAAAAAGTCTGTTTTATTCTGCATGTAGCGGGTCGCCCTCTCATGGACGCATGTTGATATCACGTGACCGTATCTCATGCTGTTAAACGAGAATTTACAATAATTATATATATATATATATATATATATATATATATATATATATATATATATATATATATATATATATATATATATATATATATATATTTGCATATTTATTTAAAGTGCTTTAAGTCCGTGCTGAAGACATTTTATAAAGTATAAATGTAAAATAATATCTAAACAAAATAACAACAGATACACCTTTTGTTGTATTATAAATAATCAATTTAAGTTTGTGTTTGTTTTATTCTCTCATCTCTCATCTGTTCTCTCAATCTCATTTCTTTTCCAGGATCAAGATGAGACCAAATCTGAAAATGAGAAAATGGAATTGGATATTAATAATACAGAGTTTAAGACTGAAACGAAAGGTGATCAGAGCTCCGGTCCTCAACTCGGACCAGCAGATGAAACCTGCGCCAGTGGTCAGTCTAAACAAGTAGAAGATCAGATCTCCAGCATTCAGTCTGAACAAACAGGAGATCAGTGCAGCAGGGGTCAGCTTGGACCAGGTGATCTGTCTATAGACACTGCAGATCAGAGCTCCGGTACTCCGTCTAAACAAACTGGTGAACAGAACTCAATCGGTCAACTTGGACCAACATCTGAACCGTGCACTAGTGATCTTTCTGGACTGGCAAGAGATCAGATGTCCATTATTCAGTCTGAACAAACAGGTGATCACAGCTCCAGCGTTCAATCTGAACAAACAGGAGACCAGAGCTCCAGAGGTCCAGAGATGCAGTGTGGAATTGTGGTTAGTCCACTCTCCGGCACTGGGTCATTGGCTCTGCTTAGCACGCAGTACAGAGGAAACGACTCGGATGACAACTGTTCAGACAGGTAAAATCATAGGATGTTAAAGTCTGTAGTATCTGACCAATGCCTTGGTATCTTCAGTTAACCTCCTTCTGATCTATTAGCATCATACAAAACTCATATTCGATAATTTTATCATTTAATGTACATAAAGAATGTTCCAAAAAGCTTATTTATATGCTTCAGTGACTCAGACTCTTCGTCCTCCACATCATCTTCTTCATCGTCCTCATCCTCTTCTTCTTCTGAGCCTATTGAGGTAGTGAGGAACAATGCAGATGATGAAGATGAAGTTGTTGCCATGGGCAATGAGAAGAGGCCAGTACCAGTGAAGACCCATGATGAGTTGCTTATCGAGGTGAGAGGAATGAGCTATAATAGACCACTCATTTTTTTCCTGAACTGTGATCTGTAAGTCAAATTGATGTGTTTCTATTGGCAACATTTCTCAAGTTCTTTGATTAGATTGTATAAAACGAAACTAAATCTGCCTTGTGATTGAATCAACCGAGATGTTAAAGGAGTAATTCACTTCAGAATTAACATTTCCTGATAATTTACTCACAACCCATATCATCCAAGATGTTCATGTCTTTAGCCCCGTTTCCACCGCAATTACCCAGAACAATTTGTACCAGGAACCAGGGGCGTAAATTTCATCTAAAAGTTGGGCGGGACAATAAACATGAAATTTCTCAAGAGCAATTTTTGAAGGGGACGCAAATAATACAGCCAAAATCGTACTTGTAAGGATATGTGTACCACAAAAAAAAAAAAAAAAATGTCGTACTTATTTGGCGTTTTGGTGTACTGAAAAATTATCTAATGTCCGTTTTTCTTATCTCTGTCATTTTATCTGACCAACAACACAAAGCGATAGTAGTTTAAATACGATAAAGGTTCACCACGCAGTCATATTATAATTATTAAATTATCTTGCGTCCTCCACATAGTATTTTATACTATGATATTCAGATATTTAGATATTCAACTGCAGCAAGGCCTCTGATCTGCCACTTATTATCATATTGAGCAAAACCCTACACAGATCTGACTGAACTTTCGGTTTAGAATTAGCCAATTTTTAGAATTTGGGGGCGGGTTGCTTGAATTTTGGGTTCATTAGCCTATTATTCGTAATGAAAAACTCAACAACAAAACAGTCCAATGACACACTCCCTTAAATAGGCGCTTTTTCGCTTTGAAACCAAATCTTCGATAATCTTTTCTGTCAGCGGTTTGCTCGTTCGGCTGGTGCTGTATTGAGCAGACCCGTTCAGTTTTTAATTGTTTTGTCAGTTCTCTAACTGAACTAAATGATTTTATTACTGTACAGCGGAGTGGGGCGGTGCGGCGGTGGGCAAGTGATGTTAACAGTGTTTTGCCTAATCTGTATTAAAGAGAAATGAATCACTTCATCTGACGTTTAAAGTGAATAAAATAGCCTTGACAGCTACTTACTGGTGTTTCACAACTGCTGTCTGAAGAGCCTTGTTCTCTCCCCAAACTTGTGTGGTAGTTTTTCTACGTTCTATGGGTAACGTTAGTTGAGGTGCACGGTGGATCAAACCAATGTGAGGCAAGGGGGGAGGGGGGACTCAAAATGTTTCTAAACTTAAAACGCATTTTTTTGTCCCGTTTGCGTTTTGTGCGTATTTTTTTTACTACTTACACATTTATTTTAAGTATATATTGTTATATTATTTATAATACTCAGCATGGTTTTTAGGGGGGGACAGCCCTCAGATTGGGTGGGTCCTGTCCCCCCTGTCCCCCCCGCGATTTACGCCCCTGCCAGGAACTTTTTTTACATGAACTTTTTTTCCCCCAGACCTGCTACTGTCTGCGTTTCCACTGCGGTCTAAAGTATTGTGAAGATTTGGCAAATTAGTCCAGAGGCATGGGACTGCGCGCGGCGTGGCTGCTCCTCCCAGTCAGCGATGGACAGTAATAATTTTTGTGCGACACTGTCTGCAACAATAACAAGTATGGAGGAGATGCAAGCAGCGCTGCTTTTGCTAGTTATGTATTGGTTTACTAAATATGTAATTAACAAAATGGCAGAAAAGAGACAAGCACTGATACTAAAGCGTATTCTGAAAGCTCGTAAAGCTAGATTTAAAATAAGTTATTATCAGCTATTACGGAGATTGACCGTGAGGTGGCTGAGACTAACACGCGCCATCAGACAGAAAGAGCAAGACTGATATTTGCTGAACGCAGAACGAACCTCGCAAGACTTTTTAAAATGCTGGTTGAAATAAAATGCTGCGTGAGTTCAACCAATCAGCATGTTCAGCGCCCAAGTCCCACCACCGAAAGTTCCGGAACTTGAAAAAGTACTACCTCGCGAGCAGGGCCGTTTGGAGGGGGAAATATTTACCTGGAACTTCATTTAGACCCCTGGTTCCTGCGGTGGAAACACACAGAGTACCACCCTAAAGTTCCTAGTTCCTGGGGAAAGTTCCTGCTGTGGAAACGCTGCTTTTCTTTCTTCAGTCAAAAAGAAATTAAGGTTTTTGAGGAAAACATTCCAGGATTTTTCTCCATATAGTGGACTTCAAGTGGGTACAACGGGTGGAAGGTCCAAATTGGTGTTTCAAAGGGCTCTACACGACCCCAGCCGAGGAATAAGGGTCTTATCTAGAGTAACGATTGATAATTTTCTATAAAATAATAAAAATGTATATACTTTTTAACCACAAATGCTCTTCTTGCTCTGATCTGTGATGCACCACGTCACGTTGGAAAGGTCACACAAAGGTAGGCGGAAGTACCGATCAAGTGTTTACAAAGAGAACGTGCAAAGACCAAGTCAAACACCCTTCACAAAAAAAGGTAAAACAATGATGTCGGACGAAAAAGTATATACATTTTTATATTTTTTAGAAAATGACAGATCATTATGCTAGATAAGACTCTTATTCCTCCTTACTCCCCTTCTCCTACCTTCAACCCGAATTCTACTATATGGGGAAAAATCCTGAAATGTTTTCCTCAAAAACCTGAAATTCTTTTCAACTGAAGGAAGAAAGACATGGACATCTTGGATGATATGGGCTGTGAGTAAATTATCAGGAAATTTTTATTCTGAAGTGAACTAATCCTTTAATACCACCAGGCATAAATGAGAAATTAGGTATCTTCTGTGCGTTTAGGACCTTCCTGCAGTGGAGAACCTCATCATCAGCCTTCCAGAGGGTACAGAGATGGAGCCCATTGGCACGATATCAAGCATTGTGGAGCAATTAGGTATTCAGGCTTCTGGCAAACTCTAAGTGTATATATATATATATATATATATATATATATATATATATATATATATATATATATATATATATATATATATATATATATATATATATATATATATATATATATATATATATATATATATATATATATATATATATATATATATATATATATATTTCAATTTTAAATAAGTTTTCAAGTTTTAATGTATTTTAGAATTGAATGTGTTCCTGTGATGACAGAGCTGAATTTTCAGCATAATTACTCCAGTCTTTAGTGTCACATGATCCTTCAGAAATCATTGTAATATTTGCTGCTTAAGAAGCATTTTTGTTTAAATTATTATGTGTTAAAAAAAACTGTTTTGCAGCTTAATATATATATAATTTAAACTGTGATGCGTTTTTTTCAGGATTCTTTGATGAATAGAATATATACAGGATACAGGTGCTGGTCATATAATTAGAATATCATCAAAAAGTTTTTCTTTCACTAATTACATTCAAAAAGTGAAACTTGTATATTATATTCATTCATTACACACAGACTGATATATTTCAAATGTTTATTTCTTTTAATTTTGATGATTATAACTGACAACTAAGGAAAATCCCAAATTCAATATCTCAAAATTTGAATATTGTGAAAAGGTTCAATATTGAAGACACCTGGTGCCACACTCTAATCAACTAATTAACTCAAAACACCTGCTAAGGCCTTTAAATGGTCTCTCAGTCTAGTTCTGTAGGCTGCACAATCATGGGGAAGACTGCTGATTTGACAGTTGTCCAGAAGACGACCATTGACACCTTTCACAAGGAGGGCAAGGCACAAAAGGTCATTGCAAAAGAGGCTGGCTGTTCACAGAGCTCTGTGTCCAAGCACATTAATAGAGAGGCGAAGGGAAGGAAAAGATGTGCTAGAAAAAAGTGTACAAGCAATAGGGATAACCGCACCCCGGAGAGGATTGTGAAATAAAACCTATTCAAAAATGTGGGAGAGATTCACAAAGAGTGGACAGCAGCTGGAGTCAGTTCTTTAAGAACCACTACGCACAGACGTATGCAAGACATGGGTTTCAGCTGTTGCATTCCTTGTGTCAAGTCACTCATGTCATGTCACAGGAGCAAGTGTACATATGGGCCAATCAGAAGCGTCTCGCCTGACTAAAGACAAAAAGGACGGGACTGCTGCTGAGTGGTCCAAAGTTATGTTCTCTGATGAAAGTAAATTTTGCATTTCCTTTGGCAATCAGGGTCCCAGAGTCTGGAGGAAGAGAGGAGAGACACACAATCCATGTTGCTTGAGGTCCAGTGTAAAGTTTCCACATTCAGTGATGGTTTGGGGTGCCATGTCATCTGCTGGTGTTGGTCCACTGTGTTTTCTGAGGTCCAAGATCAAAGCAGCCGTATATCAGGAAGTTTTAGAGCACTTCATGCTTCCTGCTGCTGACCAACTTTATGGAGATGCAGATTTCATTTTCCAACAGGACTTGGCACTTGCACACAGTGCCAAAGCAACCAGTACCTGGTTTAAGGATCATGGTATCCCTGTTCTTAATTGGCCAGCAAACGCGCCTGACCTTAACTCCATAGAAAATCTATGGGGTATTGTGAAGAGGAAGATGCGATATGCCAGACCCAACAATGCAGAAGAGCTGAAGGCCACTATCAGAGCAACCTGGGCTCTCATAACACCTGAGCAGTGCCACAGACTGATTGACTCCATGCCACGCCGCATTGCTGCAATAATTCAGTCAAAAGGAGCCCAACTAAGTATTGAGTGCTGTACATGCTCATACTTTTCATGTTCATACTTTTCAGTTGGCCAAGATTTCTAAAAATCCTTTCTCTGTATTGGTCTTAAGTAATATTCTAATTTTCTGAGATACTGAATTTGGGATTTTCCTTAGTTGTCAGTTATAAAGTAAAAGAAATAAACATTTGAAATATATCAGTCTGTGTGTAATGAATGAATATAATATACAAGTTTCACTTTTTGAATGGAATTGGTGAAATAAATCAACTTTTTGATGATATTCTAATTATATGACCAGCACCTGCATATATTACACACACATACAGTGAGGAAAATAAGTATTTGAACACCATGCTATTTTGCAAGTTCTCCCACTTAGAAATCATGGAGGGGTCTGAAATTGTCATCGTAGGTGCATGTCCACTGTGAGAGACATAATCTAAAAAAAAAATCCAGAAATCACAATGTATGATTTTTAAACTATTTTATTTTCATGATACAGCTGCAAATAAGTATTTGAACACCTGAGAAAATCAATGTTAATATTTGGTACAGTAGCCTTTGTTTGCAATTACAGAGGTCAAACTTTTCCTGTAGTTTTTCACCAGGTTTGCACACACTGCAGGAGGGATTTTGGCCCACTCCTCCAGGCATATCTTCTCTAGATCCTGTCGCTGAGAAACACGGAGTTTGAGCTCCCTCCAAAGATTCTCTATTGGATTTAGGTCTGGAGACTGGCTAGGCCACGCCAGAACCTTGATATGCTTCTTACAGAGTCACTCCTTGGTTATCCTGGCTGTGTGCTTCGGGTCATTGTCATGTTGGAAGACCCAGCCTCAACCCATCTTCAATGCTCTAACTGAGGGAAGGAGGTTGTTCCCCAAAATCTCGCAATACATGGTCCCGGTCATCCTCTCCTTAATACAGTGCAGTCGCCCTGTCCCATGTGCAGAAAAACACCCCCAAAGCATGATGCTACCACCCCCATGCTTCACAGTAGGGATGGTGTTCTTGGGATGGTACTCCCTAATCATTCTTCTTCCTCCAAACACCTTTAGTGCAATTATGACCAAAAAGTTCTATTTTGGTCTCATCTGACCACATGACTTTCTCCCATGACTCCTCTGGATCATCCAAATGGTCATTGGCAAAATTAAGACGGGCCTTGACATGTGCTGGTTTAAGCAGGGGAACCTTCCATGCCATGCATGATATATACAGTGAGGAAACTAAGTATTTGAACACCCTGCTATTTTGCAAGTTCTCCCACTTAGAAATCATGGAGGGGTCTGTAATTGTCATTGTAGGTGCATGTCCACTGTGAGAGACATAATCTAAAAACAAAAATCCAGAAATCACAATGTATGATTTTTTAACTATTTATTTGTATGATACAGCTGCAAATAAGTATTTGAACACCTGTCTATCAGCTAGAATTCTGACCCTCAAAGACCTGTTAGTCTGCCTTTTAAAATGTCCACCTCCACTCCATTTATTATCCTAAATTAGATGCACCTGTTTGAGGTCGTTAGCTGCATAAAGACACCTGTCCACCCCATACAATCAGTAAGAATCCAACTACTAACATGGCCAAGACCAAAGAGCTGTCCAAAGACACTAGAGACAAAATTGTACACCTCCACAAGGCTGGAAAGGGCTACGGGGAAATTGCCAAGCAGCTTGGTGAAAAAAGGTCCACTGTTGGAGCAATCATTAGAAAATGGAAGAAGCTAAACATGACTGTCAATCTCCCTCGGACTGGGGCTCCATGCAAGATCTCACCTCATGGGGTCTCAATGATCCTAAGAAAGGTGAGAAATCAGCCCAGAACTACACGGGAGGAGCTGGCCAATGACCTGAAAAGAGCTGGGACCACCGTTTCCAAGGTTACTGTTGGTAATACACTAAGGCGTCATGGTTTGAAATCATGCATGGCACGGAAGGTTCCCCTGCTTAAACCAGCACATGTCAAGGCCCGTTTTTAGGTCGCCAATGACCATTTGGATGATCCAGAGGAGTCATGGGAGAAAGTCATGTGGTCAGATGAGACCAAAATAGAACTTTTTGGTCATAATTCCATTAAACGTGTTTGGAGGAAGAAGAATGATGAGTACCATCCCAAGAACACCATCCCTACTGTGAAGCATGGGGGTGGTAGCATCATGCTTTGGGGGTGTTTTTCTGCCCATGGGACAGGGCGACTGCACTGTATTAAGGAGAGGATGACCGGGGCCATGTATTGTGAGATTTTGGGGAACAACCTCCTTCCCTCAGTTAGAGTATTGAAGATGGGTCGAGGCTGGGTCTTCCAACATGACAATGACCCGAAGCACACAGCCAGGATAACCAAGGAGTGGCTCTGTAAGAAGCATATCAAGGTTCTGACGTGGCCTAGCCAGTCTCCAGACCTAAACCCAATAGAGAATCTTTGGAGGGAGCTCAAACTCCGTGTTTCTCAATGACAGGCCAGAACCCTGACTGATCTAAAGAAGATCTGTGTGGAGGAGAGGGCCAAAATCCCTCCTGTAGTGTGTGCAAACCTGGTGAAAAACTACAGGAAACGTTTGACCTCTGTAATTGCAAACAAAGGCTACTGTACCAAATATTAACATTGATTTTTTCAGGTGTTCAAATACTTATTTGCAGATGTATCATACAAATAAATAGTTAAAAAATCATACATTGTGATTTCTGGATTTTTTTTTTATAGATTATGTCTCTCACAGTGGACATGCACCTACGATGACAATTTCAGACCCCTCCGTGATTTCTAAGTGGGAGAACTTGCAAAATAGCAGGGTGTTCAAATACTTATTTTCCTCACTGTACATACACACACCATGCATGTTTTGTCTTGGCTGAATTTAAACAACATCTCATTCGTAATTGATTCATTTTATTTAGTGATTGTGGAGTCATACAAGAACACACCAGCACTGAATGAAGACAGTGTGCTATTCAGCAAAAACAGAAACTCTGTTGGCAAGGTCAGTAACAATTATCCATCTGGGGCATTTTATTTCCCAACCTTTAGTACCTCTCTGTAAAATGACTTTAAATCTGTTGTCTTGCAATGTGGAAACAACACTTCTTTTAAAAGACATAATTGTGTAATAAACAGTCGTTTTGTGGGACTAAAAGGCTGTTGGATTCTCCTCAGGTCTTTGAAATCTTTGGGCCGGTTTGTCAGCCCTACTACGTTTTGAGGTTCAACTCCCAAGACGATATCGACCAGAAAGATCTTAAAATGCGAGACCCGGTTTACTTCGCCCCTAAACTTAAAGATTTCACAGACTACATCTTTACAGAGCGACTCCAAGCGTAAGTTCCTCATCATTTGAGCTGAAAGCTTGGGTGTGCCTCGGTTTTATTGAAATATGCTTTGATGCTGTTTTGCTGTGGTATGTTTCCACTGACATTTACAAATGATTCCTCTCAAACAAGGACCAAAGGCTCAGATGCATCCTGGAAGAATGACCAGGAACCACCCCCTGAGGTAAATGTTCCTTTTTCATAACAAATATTTGGGAAATCAGGTCAGCAAAGGCTTAATCTCTATGGAGAGAGTGATATCCGGCATTAATATGCCATCAGTGTTATCTGTTAATAAATGATGGTTTAGCCTCTCCGCTGATTGGTTTTTATTCTGTGTAGGCACTTGACTTTAGTGATGATGAGAAAGAAAAGCTGGCCAAACAGAAGCTAAAAGAGCAAAAGAGACGGCAACAAAACGATTCTGACTCAGGTGGGTCAAACAGTCCTTATATGTCCACCCATTTATTTTTCAAAGACATGTTGCGAGCTGAACTGAAACCTGCATCGCCCACAGGAGCGTCATGACTTAATGTGCATAAGCGCTAACCACTCTCTTGACCACTTTCTTTGGTTCCTTTACCAGAGGATGAATCGGACGGCCATAAAGCACCACAAAAAGCAGTCCGGCGGAAGCCCAGACAGAATCGCAACATTCCCCGTGGGCAGCACCACAATCGTGGCGGCGGTTTTCATAGCAACTATCACGCTCACCCCAACTTCCCACCTGACTACATGTTCGCCCATCAGGATCCACGTATGTTTCCTTTCCAGCGCCCCATGATCCCACCCTTTCCCAGACCGCCACCCTTTCACATGGGCATGGCCCCGTGGCCCCCAGGGCCCAATCAGGGCTTTATGTTCCAGCCCCCACCTCCACCTCCACCTCCACCACCACCATTTAATCAATAAACCTGTGACTGAATCCTCTTCACAACCGGCGCCCTAAAAGGGATCACAATCTTTGCATACTAACATAACTGTATACAGATGTGTAGGTTGGATAAAATTGTCCCGTATATTGTAAGTGCAAATTTTCATTTTGTATTAAAAATGATTAATTTCTTTTTACTGTGTATGTATGTATGTATATATATTTTTCTCTGTGTCTCTCACGGTGTTGTTAGACGTGATTACTCTATTTTTAAAGCGGCGTTGTACATTTATTGTAGTGTATACCCTTAAATTTTGTTATTTATGTTCCTTTTTTGTAGTACGGCTCAGAAGTTGAAAAATAACCATCGTAAATCACCTGGATGATGTAGAAAACCAAATGTTGACACTGATTTTGCCACGTTCCTGGATCAACATATTTTGTTAATCCTGGAACAACATTCCTGCCCGAAATTCTAGTCTCAGCCCTATCCCAACACTAAAAAAATGGTGCTATAGAGCACTAAAAGTGGTTCTTTGACTCGTAATCATAGGGGAACCACTTTAAGTGCTGTATATCACCAAATCTTGGTGCTTCAGCGGTTCTCCACCAGTTCTTTAAATGACTGAGGTGCTATATAGCACCGGTACCATATACAGAAACTGTTAAGAGATGGTGCTATATAGCACCAAAAGTGGTTCCCCTGTGATTGCGAGCCAAGAACCCAGCTTAGTATAGCAAGTTATCCCTAAAATCAGAGGGAAATGATAGGTGAACAACAGTGATGCAGAAGCACCTAACCCTGGTTACAAGCCTAAACTTGACATAAACCGTAAACTTGTCCCTCAAATCTTATTGGTTGATTGGATTGCTGTTGAGCTCTGTGTCATTTTGAAGTCTGCGTCCTCTGGAAGTTGCATTTGTCAGCTGCATGTCATTGGGCCTGCCTCATTTCAGTAAAGTAACCATTATATTCCAAAGTCATAAGGAAATTACAAATAAATAAATAAAAAAGGAAATAAGATATCCTTGATTATGTATGCAGCCAACAAATGAGACCTCCAGGGGATGCATTATAATTAGGGGCCAAGCACCGAAGGTGCGAAGGCACCTATTGAAACTGTTCCCGTATTATTCTTCTTCCGCCATGGGAGACTATGGCAGCCCATAGAACCGTATGGTAAAAAGTTGTGAAATTTGGCACACTAATAGAGAACAGTCTGATCTGTCACCATAGCAATTTTGGTGTCTCTAACTCAATCCCTCTAGCGCCACCACCTGTCCAAATTTGTACTCATGTTTATGCTTATAACTTTTGAACCTTAAGGGCTACAAAACAAACAAAATATTTTTTCCCTCTGATTCCTGAGCTTATGCCGATTCGATCACATATGACGTCATTTCCTGTCATTATAAATTTCCCCCCATTTGGAATTTTCCCAAAAACCTACTTTTGCGAACTCGTCCTAGAGGGTTCGTCCAATTTGCATGAAAATCGAACCAGATCATCTTCAGCCAGTGCTGACAAAAGTTATGGAATTCACGTTGATTCGTCGAATTGTTTTTGATAAACGCGTGAACAAATTTTACAAAGCACTTGCAAAAACAGGCGTAAGGCTGTATCTTCGTAACGCTTTTTTTGTATTCAGACCAAACTTGGTACGTCATCACAAGCATGACCTGAGGCAACTTGCAGCGTTTCGGCGCAGCACCACTTACTGGTCCAGAGATATGAAAAATGGTTATTTTTGCTTATAACTTTTGAATCATTTGTCCAAAAATCATAAAAGATTAGATCTAACATCGTTAGATTCAGGACGGCATGCCGAGTTGTGTGATATCTAATTTGACCTTATCGGGCATTTTGAATTATGTGCGAAAATGCTGTATTTTATGAACTCATGAATGGATTGTTACGAAATTTGGATATCCGTCATCACCACGATGCCTTGAAGGAGTCTGAGAAGTTTTGAAACAGCGCCACCTAGTGGATAATTTTTTTTTCCCCCAACGCTTATAACTTTGGGTTTCGTTGAATTATTTTCATTGGACTAACTTTTTTTTGTCTCCTGAATCCTTGCGGTGTTTTGGTTTCGGTGTATGGTTTGTGCAGCGTGCTAATTTAGCGCTTTAAAAATGTTAACTGATATCTTCGAAACCGCTAGTCCGATCGAGACGAATCCAGCGTCAGAAGTTCAGAAACATAAGTCGATAGCTAAAAACTAATGCCCAAATGTCAAAATATCGATAGTAAGGGGTAGTAAAATCCAATCAAAGTCAGGTGTCAGTCATTTTTTACGTGTGTTTTTATATAAATGTCTATAACTCCAAAACGAAATTAGATATTTTCACCAAAATTGACACACATGTATGGGCTCACTCCGAAGACACATGAAAAAATGGTAGGATTGAGCCTATTGGTGGCGCCAAAATTTAACAAAATATGACATTGGCTCTATACAACTCAATGTTTTAATGTGGGTTTTTAACATTTTTGCTTAAATTGTCTTCAAATGTCTTCACTCATTTTTTTCAGTTGGTCTGTTGCTAGCTTCCTTGTTTGCTTCTGTTGCGCTTGGTCCCGGTATTGCTGCTTGCAGCTATATTATTATGTTATATTTTTGAGTTTAATACGTCACTTTAGTTAAAAGTTTAGTACTATTTCTAGTACATATTTCTAGTTTTAGGTATGAGAAATTGCTGTAGCAAGTAACACTCATAATGTTGATTCGAAGAAAATTGCATGGTGATAAAAAAAATAAAAACCTCTGAAATTGAAACCAGCCATGAGAAGGAGCAATAAACCAATCACGCAACCTTTATCGCAGGAGTCAAACGCATAGGAATACACCTATGGAATGATTCGACAAAATGAATTCAAATGTATTTTTTTCTCAAAATATGTGTCGTTCTCAACAATAAAACATGAAGAGGTGCAAGGGACATAGAGGTAAATTAATTTCTCATTGTTTCTAAGTCAATATTACATATGTTAATACAGATTTGATGGCGTTGGAGTTTGAAAAGAAATGAATTACTGCCTTTATAATTGGTACAATTTCTGTTTTTAGGCCTAACTTCAATTTCAGATGACCTATTACAACTCAAGTCACCGGGTCAAGTGAGTGGTTTTCTCTTATTCTTAACAATATTGTTGTGATAAATGTTGTCTAATTGTTAGTTGTGTAATCTAAAGACATCTGGTGAATGAAATTAGTCATTTCCATGCACTTCCTTTTGTTTAACCTAAAGTTGATTCTGGGCTTCATTAGCTCCAGAAGAGGATGGGTTAATATAACTTGGTTAATATAACTTAATTTAAATAATTTTAAGACTTATTGCCCCTCATCTTTAATCAAACATAACATCAGCTCTACACCTATCCCATATCCGTTTTCCTACTGAAATTATGGATGTCCTGCAATTCTCTTCTCTTTCTGTTGTTTAGATACTGTAATTCTGACCTCAGCATCCCAAGCGTTGTGACTCAAGGTCACAGTGTGTTTCCAGCAGATTGCCAGTGCCCAGGGCAACGTAATCCATCTGGGAACTGGCAGTTTCATTTGCTTCCGTGCAATACGGGGCACCTGGATGGAAAGCGCGGACTGCGATTGCTAACTCAAGCATGTTTGAACCACTGAAACAGGAAGGAAATGAGTGTGGTTTATTTTGCAGTTACATATAGCTCATTTTATAATTGGGGGTACATTAACTAAAGAAAGATGTAGGCTACTTATTTATTTGTACATTTTAGTTTTTAGAGATGTTATGCAAAATTACAAAAATTGCAAATCAAAAAATGTCACCCAATTTAGCCAATTAGACTAATATCTACTTCTTGACAATCTGTTATTGATAAAATATTGAAAAAAAAGATGCATCATATGATGTCGGTCGCTTGGTGTTTTGATTAACCAGTTTTTAGTTGCATGGGTTTGTTTGGTCAGTAAAGTTGACAAAACTTGCAAACATAAGAAAATAAAATTTCTCTTATAGAAAAAAAAAAACTTTTCTGAAGCATTTCGATTTTAGAAATAATTTAAAAAATGTTGACTAATAAAGGTGGTACAGTGGCCACGTGGTACAAGGTCGAGTTTACGAGTTTACACGTTGCAATTACATGTTCTACAAGCAGGTGAAGTCTTTTTACAGTTCAAAATCGTTACGCGTGAAACATAGGGTGCACAAATTAATTAAAATTAAAATGTGCATTCATAGTGTAGGCTATAAGGGTTTTTTTTCTAAAGAAAATTGTTAGGGAAAAAAAATACTTTTATCAACAATGGATATTTTCAAACGGCCCACCCTATAATGACGTATTGATCCTTCTCAGGAGTAGGCTACATATTTCTGCAGCTTTAAAAAGAGTCCTTGATCGTTTGTTGGCTTTGAGCTTAAAATATTGATTCCCTTTGGTGTGTTATGTGAAACAGAGAGAACATTATCAAAACGGAGCGTGTTATCTGACTCCTATAGCGCTACCTTGAGCAGGTGCAGCTGTGTAAGTGATTAAACTTTCCCCTTACACTTTACACAGGACCCTTATCAGTTTTTAATGGTGTTTTGTTTTGAGGTGTCATTTAAGGGCAACATTCTTGGCCATGTTTCAACGGTGATTCAGTTTCCTTTCAGTGCCAACGGACCGCTCGGTTGCCAAGCAACGCCATCAGGTTGCTGTGACAGATTGGCAGCTCGTCGCGCGCTGACACGAATGTCCTGCCCACAAACTGAATGGTTTTGCAAACAAAGATTCTGAGCTACTGCGATTGGCAAAATATGTCTCTCAGGCAGCTGCTGTTTCTTAATGAGGGAAGTTCCCTTCCCTTAGTGTAGGCTAGTAATTGATACGTACAATACCTACTGTACATTGCATCACAACAATAAGACAGGCCATTGTGCATCGATACATTACGTGTATTTAGTTTTTTCTAAATAAATGACCCCCACTGTCATTTCTGTCTTGTTTGTTCTAGTATGTTTGTGTTTATGGTCAACAGTGTGCAGCGCTGCAATTTCCATACTAGTGAGCTGATTGCCCATAGCCTGAGACAGAAGGTGAGATTTTCAAAGATTTTCTTCTCATAAACCCGTTGTTTATGCATATTGAGGAAATATATATCTTCTATTTCAGGATGTTTTATTTTTCAGGGCTTTGCAATGTTTCAGGACGAGGCCTTCATGTTGTTTGAATTCGGATTCAGAGCTGCCCAAATCACAGTTGGTATGTAAATATACCCTGTCTGAAATAGCTATGATGCAGTTGACTGCCGTGATATTGACTCACATTTGTGAAAACTTCTTCAAAATCTCTTGAGGATTATGGAAAAGTCAGTAATAGCCTAGTAATTAAGTCAGTACAATTGATAATACATGTCATTTTCAAATAATAAAAACGTAATAAACTTTGATCATATTTTTATCGTGATTAATCGCATCTAATATAAAAGACAAGTTTGTAAAAATATACATGTGTGTATGGATGGGTGTATACATCTCTGGAAAAAATTAAGAGACCACTTAACATTGATTTCTCAATGTGAAGTAGTCTCTTAATTTATTCCAGAGCTATATATATATATATATATATATATATATATATATATATATATATATATATGTATATATATATATACACACACACACATACACACACATACACACACACACACACACAAACTTTTATGTTATATGCGATTAATCACAATAAAAATATATATATACACACACACACATATATTTACAAAATTTTATGTTAGAATGTTATTAATGGTAAAAAAAAAATATACACACACACACACACACACACACACACACACACACACACACACACACACACACACACACACACACACACACACACACACACACACACACACACACACACACACACACACACATATATACACACATTTTAATGTTAGATGCAATTAATCACGATTAATCATTTTGCAGCACTAATTTTAATTTATAATAAATACAAATAATATAAACAAACTAACAAGTGGCATGAAACCAACTTTGAAATAATAAATACAATTAATAAACATATTTTATAATACACTTAAAATAAGAAACGTTTGTCATATTTAATACTTAATTGTACATAATTAATAATAATAATGATCATCATCATCATCAAATAATATTAAATATCTTAAAGTGATAGTTCACTTAAAAATAAAAATTCTGTCATTAATTCCTCACCCTCATGTCGTTCCAAACTCCGTCGTTCATCTTCAAAACACAAATGAAGATATTTTTGATGAAATTAGATCTTTCTGTCCCTCCATAGACAGCTACGCAACGACCACTTTGACGCTTCAGAAAGTTCATAAAGAGATTATAAAACTAATCCATATGAATTGAGCGGTTTGGTCCAAATTTTCTGAAGAGACACGATCACCTTTTATGATGAACAGATTGAATTCAGGCTTTGTGGTAGTTGTGTAGCTGTCAATAGAGGGACAGAAAGCTCTAAGATTTCACCAAAAAGATCTTCATTTGTGTTCCGAAGATGAACGAAAGTCTTACGGATTTGAAACGACATGAGGGTGAGCAATTAATGACAGAATTTTCATTTTTGGGTGAGCTTACCCCAGAAGTCTTATACCAAACTTGTTACTTTGTTTTTTTCTGTGCAGTCATTGTGGCTCAAAGTGTATATTAGTGCAAAATCATCAAAATGCTTCTAAAAGCCAGCTGATTTAAATCTGTGAGAATATGGACCAAAGAGTTAACAGATGAGAAAAGAGCAAACTGAGGTAGAAGATTAAGGGGGAGCAAGAGAGCTAGAGGGATTGAGTGAGCGAGAGAGAGAGAGAGAGAGGGAAGGAAGGAGGGAGAGCAGACGAGAGGACGGCACGCAGTAAACGACAGATAATACACAGCGAGTAACGGAGACGCAAGCTGTCAGTGTCCTGAGCTGCACACAGATCTCATTAAAGGTAAGCAGACCAATGCTTTCTGTGTGTTTGAGAGTCAGAGAACGATCATGTTGCTGAAAAAGCCTTGATGCTCTGCAGGGTTTCAAGCTTTGTTTTGCAAGGAGACAATAAGAAACAGAGAGAGAGAGAGGGAGGGAGAGAACAGCACAGTTGTTCAGGAAGAGCAATAAATCATCTGTAAGCAGTTTAGACGGTGATGTCTGCAGTTGTTTAGAGGGATATTGAACTGATCCGTGTGTTTGTGTTTGCATGCATGTGTGTGTTTCAGGATGTATCGACCGTCGCAGCACAGTGTGTGTGGAGCCTGACATTCCTCGCAGGACTGTGTGCGATTGTCCCTCCTGTTTTCTGACCATTATCACTGTGTCTGCTTCATTGGCCAGCTTGTGTTTGGACATTTAACCCCCCCTCCAACCCCCAGCCCCCCACTTCCTGAGGCCTGTCTCCACGACAACCATGGACTGCGGATTTCGTCTGCCACCCGTCATTGAGGAGGTCTTGGATCCTGCAGGTGTGTGTGTGTGTGATGTTTCTACAGGTGTTCATTTGTGCAACAATGCATGAAATAATTATTGTTTTCTCTCCTCCTGCCTCCATCTGCATTGTCATGAGGCAGAAGGTTGTCTGGTGTTAAATAGAAACAGAGAGAACGTCAGTTTCTCAGTCAAAGGTGAGGTTGGTTGTGTGTCTTGGACAAATGTAGATAAACAACAAACCTCAAAACCCAAAAGAATTGTTTTTTATTTGATGGACTTGCTACAATGAAAATGATTTGTCTTGGTTTCCAGTAGAAATATCGTTTTGCTTAAAGCCTTTATGCATAATGCATTATAAAGGTATTCATAATGTATGTTATAATGCATTATATATTTTCATAAATAATTGTAACCAAAGTTAAAGTATATTATGATATTTGCAGATTGCTTGTTACACCTGTAACTGGCTGTTTTTCATGTGCACAACACTTTCTAAAGGCGTAAGTATTATAATGTATTATACCTGTTATTTATGAAACAGTGCATTATAAGGTGCATTACAAGGCATTAATAATGCATTCAAATAGTTTTATAATACATCATTTGTAAAAGTTTTTACAAAAAATCTGAACATTCTTAAAACAAGTAAACTAATTTCCTTTAGAAGCTCAGAAATAAAATTGCGTGAGATATTAAAAATATTCAGAGAGAGTGTTATTCCCGTTTAGTGTTGTTCTTACATCACTGACAATTTCCCCAACAATTTTTGAATTCTAACAAAATTTAGCAAAAACATTTCATAATTAATATTAAATAATACTAATTATTTGCCAATGGGATACACAAAAAACTTAATTCAACATATTCTCTAAAAACCATCACGAAAAACTTTTCTTGAGAGGCAATTTTTTAAATAATTATGGTTTAAGATAAAAAAAAAGAAATGTGTGTATGTATTCATATCTATATATTTATATCTATTTATATCTAGAGTAATGTTTTCAAACCACAATTTATACTTTTTGGGGAAATCAACCTACAAATGGCTATCTATTGTCTACTGCATATTAAGAGATTTAACTTTCAAGAAAATATATATTATATAAAATTCAAACTTTCCAAAATTGCCAATTTTGACTCTATCGGTTCTCATGCTTCATATGACTGATCTTGTCAACCAAGTTTGTTGTACTGTGGTCTGCTCGTGTGTGTCGGCTAGTAAATTAAGCCTGTTTGGTTTTTACACGCTGTGTATTTACAAGAAAATGGATTAGCTTTGTTACCGTAAATAAAAGTCTTTGAAGACTTGCAGCAAGAGGTTATGGGAAACCAAATGCTTGCTTTCGGATACGTTGCGTGCTCACTAGGGTGTTGTTAAGCAGCTATTATATTTTGAGTGTTTGTGCGCATACATTTTTTGTGTGTACACTAATGCTGTAGATTTCTCCTCGGAAGGCCTTTTATGTCTTAAATAGCTGTTGTCTGCAGACTAGAGGGATTGTTTTAAATTGGGCTTCTGATCAAAAGCAGCGCAGAGTGTGAACTTCAAAGCTTCGGTCCCAACGTCTCCATCGCGGTTCCTCTGTTCCCAAAGTACCTCGCCCCCTGCGACAAGATGCATAAGTATTGTTTTGCTTGATCTGACTTCGTATTACTGCAGTAAATTGGGACATATGTTTCTGTAGGTGGACTTGCGATAGATTAAAGGAGGTTTAGAAGCTGGTACGGTGTCTGGGGAGCGAGAGAGGATCATTTTAGCACAACACTTCCATGTCACAACACACGCATGCCTTTTATTTGCAGTGTTTCAATGACAATTCCCTCTAGCCAGCAGTGATGGTGCTGCCTACCTCTTCTCCATCCACCAGACGCCCACATGTTCCACATTATTCGAGTGCCACTTGCATTCCCTGTCCACCCCCGGATGATGAAAACACACGTTCTTTCTCTCGCCGCCCACATTTTGGGTGCCATAGCACCTACAAAGTTTAGGTCCAGTCAAAGCCCAAAAGTTTCTGCTACCACAGCTCATTTACATATAGAGACCCTTTCTCATTTCATGCTTGTTTAAGTCTTTGTCAATGCAAATTGTTCTAGGAAACTTCACTGAGTACTGACTTCAAGAGATTGAAGGATTAGAATTTCCCTGCAGCTTGTTTTTTGTCTTTTCACACTGGTAGAGAAGTCACCCCTCAGTAAGAACAGCGTACAAGTTGGTACCCTATCCCCCGGTTTCACAGACAAGGATTAAGCTAGTCCCAGACTAAAATGCATTATAAAGCTTTTTTTAACTGGAAGCAACTTGCACTGTCATATCTTAAAATATCTCAGTGCCATTGTTTCGTCTCAAGATGCACACCAAAGGCATGTTTTTAAAATCTACTTTTTAATTCCCTAATTGAACTAAGACTTAATCCTGGTTTAGTCTAATCCTTGTCTGTGAAACCGGGCCTATATCTCCTGCCTGAGGGCATCAGCTCATACTTCTTATGGAGAATATGGCTTGGGTCACTAATGATTTCAAGCCTCTGCTTCTTTGCAGACCTCTCAAAAATCTCCTGAAGAGAAAATGGGGGCAACATACCAATTATTTTTCCAGCTCTTCTAACCACATTTTGAAGTTGTGACCTAAATTTAACAGACAGATTACCAAACCATATTGTAAATCCATAACATATTATAGATTCAATAGCTGACCTGTAAAACAATAACATGATACTTTTATCCACCCCATAAACCCTAAGCCTTCGCAAAAAGTGCAAGCGATGACTAGATCGCGTGCAAACGTACTCCACTTGATATATTTTAGGATATTTCAGGGCAAGTTGTTTTCAGTTAAAACAGTTCAAACATGCATTTTAGGGGACTAGACTTAAAGGGTTACTTCGGTGATTTAGCATTAACAACTTAGCATTGTCAACTTTTCAATGAATTCCTATGAAAGTTTAGCTTCCATATGCCATCTGAAAATGCGCCAGACTGGATACGCGCCGAGAATGATAGCTGCGCTTACTTCAGCTCTGCTCAGCTCTTCTCTCGTGATGAATGAAATCTGACTCCTGCTGCGTCTGTGACGTGACTTTTGTTCGGCTCACTCAAACTTTATTGAAAAGACATGTTCAGTTTTTAATTGTAGTGTCTATTCTCTAACTGAACAAAATTATTTTATTACTATGAATATCAAAACGACAGTGGGGCGGTGCCGCGGTGGGCAGGTGATAACCAATAGCAGTGGCTTTGGGAGTGGCCTCGTAGGGCAGCGAAGCAAGTGCATTCTGGGAGTTGTTGTCTTTCATCCACATGAGACAAAAATACATTTTATGTCTTTTCTCAGTCTAGAAGGCTCCAAATTCAGCACTGAAGTGCCCCTTTAAGCCTTGTCTGTGAAACCGGGCATATATGTCTTAACATGAGACTATAGTCACATATTAAATTGATATATAAACATGAACACCTGCAATGACCATGTTAAACCTGCTAGTTTTGAATTATTGAATTATATACAGACAGACACCAGAAAGGCATTGTTTAAATATTATCCACATGGAATTGCCATTCAAAATTAGATTTTGGACAACTTTACAGCTCAAAAATGTGTGGGGTTTTTTTTGTTGCAAACATACAGGATGCAAATTTTGGCTTAGAAATGTCTTGTGCCAAATATTTTTCTTTAAGTGCACTTATGCAGTAATCGACTTGTACACTTATGTGGTAATCGACCGCATACTATAGCTGCATGATTAATAGTAAAAAAAAAACTCGATTCAAACACCCACACATTCTCATTCCTTAATGAAAACGATTCACCTGTGTCTATTAAACCTTTGACAAAATCATACCGGAACATTCAAACCTGTTTTTGCGCTGCTGCTGATCCTTAGAGAGTCATGTGAAACAGCTTCACAAACAGTCTTTTCAACCACACAGTATCGTTATTTCCATGTTAAAAATATTCAATATAACGGAAGTACTGGAATTAAAGTTTATAGTTCAGATATAAACTCTGATGTCTACAGAAGGGGTCAAAATAGAGTAAATCACCTTTTGACTTGACTAGCTTGGCACTTTAA
Source organism: Romanogobio albipinnatus (assembly GCA_023566225.1). NCBI lineage: Eukaryota > Metazoa > Chordata > Actinopteri > Cypriniformes > Gobionidae > Romanogobio > Romanogobio albipinnatus. The sequence continues at coordinate 48,397,400 of CM042245.1, read as the reverse complement.
ATAACCATTGTGTCAATTACATCGTTACACACCACTAGGTGACGACAATAAAAAACATGTCTTTGTCATTAAATCATTCATTCAAGAGAAACGCTGATTCATCCAGTGTTGAAACAGTTGTTTATGAGAGTCAATGAATCATTCACTCGAAACGATTTTTAATAATTCACAATAATGTACGATTTTTGGATTAAAATATACAAAAACCACTAGAACAATGTTATATATTTTGTTGACTTGTGGACTTGCATTATCCCTAATGTTTCCAAGAATGTTTAAATCCAGAGAAATAAGTATTTTAACCAGGACACGGACCGTGTCCGTGCGTCACCTATCAATGACATCATACCCGTGTTACCCTCGATATTATGTGTTTTATTAGACAGGTGAGCAACTGTTTGGATACATTCATTGACAGAAAACGAATGATTGTTATATTAGTCTTATTGTTTATATCTTGTTTTCTTGATTTACCGCGAATACCATGTTTTACCATGCCTAATATTGATCTAGCTCACTGCAGTGTGTGACAAGTGTCTCATAGTAGGCACCTAACAGCGCTGCGTTCATGAGCGGAAGAAGCGGAAGTGCTCATCTGCGGCATAATAAAAGCTCCGCAAAATCCAGGCGTCATCAAGCTACGCCTTTATTTTGAATAAGTGACCTCTAGTGGCGACAAATTACATATTGTGGCTTTAAATTAATTTAAACAGATTAAATAGACTGCATCGATTAACATTTTTATCAGAACCTCTAGTAAATTACATGTTATTTTGTTTAGTTTTCAGTTCAGAAACGTGGAGAGAATTTGTGTTGTCTATTTGAAACAAAAACATTGTGATTCTCAACTTATCCAGAATCGTGCAGCTCTCCCGCATGCCACAAAATAACTTATTTTGAACCTAGAATGTTCCTCCGTTCTTGTTTATATGTTGCAGAGGTTTACAAATGTTGAAGAATGACAAACTGCAGCTTTCCTTCCTCCAAATCTTCCTCTCCTCCTTCCTGCGGGTTTCCTCCCTCTGTCGCTCGCTGACCCCATCTCGGATGTGAGGATTGGCTCTTAAGAACATTCCAGAAGAGCTGACGGCGGGAGTCTCAAGGGCAGTTTGAGTGAGATCACGCTCGGTTAGCAAGAAAAGTTACAAGCAGAGAGAGAGATAGTGTACATGCGCTGCTCGTTGTGTAAGTGAGGGCCCACACACACAGAAAAAAAACGTTCTCATGAAGGAGTCCACTGAGAGCGCCGAGAGTTTCTTCTTTTGGAGTTTTAGAGATCGAACTCACTTTTCTTTCCTCCTCTTTTTCTAGTGTTTGTGATTTTTGAGTGCTTGCTCTCAAAACATAAAATTCAGATTTGACCAAATGTATTTGTCTAATCCATCAGAGCACATTACTCTAAAGGAAAAAAAGGCTGTTCTTTATAGTCTTTCATTAAAACTTTCTTTACCTCTGAAATGACTTTTCTTTTCTGATGATGTAATCCAAATGGCATGAACAGGCATGAACAGCCCCCCCTACCGCCCCCGCCCCCCCAATACTGTCCCCCCGGAATGCGATTGGGCTAGTTTTGCCCGTGATTTGGTGGGTTTTGAATAGCAATAGGTCTGGTTTTGTTGGCAACCTTGCAACCATGATTAATGCAAATTTAATCATTGCAAATTTTCTTCCTTTTTCTTATGTATAGTGTTTAAATCTTCATATAATAATTATTTTGGTGGGTTTTTTTTTATACATTATATAACTCCTCAGATGACAAAGTTGTGTATTTAGTTTTTATGATGGATGTTATGTGCAAGAAGATTCCAGTAGGAGCTATTGGGGCTTGGGAAGGGGGTAACCATGGCAACATGTCGAGAGCGCGTGAACTCCTATAAACTTGAACGTCATCCAGCTCCTCCTTTTGCGTCTGTCAGAGTGAGAAACCAACAATCCCGTTTTTTCGATGCCGCTTTCTCCCATTTTCCTGCTTCCTACTTCCGCCCCTCCCTTTCTTTTTCTCTCCTCTTCTCTCACTCTACCTTTCTTCTTACCAAGCCAGGGTAGAGGCAGCGTGAATAATTCATGCCTCTCCTCACTGCGCCAGAAATGTGACACACACAGACACACACACACACACACACACACACACACACACACACACACACACACACACACACACACACACACAAAAACAGTCTAATGCTTCTGGGACCCGGTGATATCTCACTTTTACCCAACTCTCACCTTGTCTGTGCCAAACTTATGCATTTTTCTATTGGAATCTTTTATTTCAGCTTTATGGTGTTATGACACATTGGATTATTCTCTTGTTCTTTAAGAAAATGCGTTTGGTTTTGATGTTTCCTCTGTGTGTTTATAGAGAAATTAATCCAATTGGGAAGGACACAGTCAGTGCGAGCCCTTTGTACACAAGGCTTGTCTTACAGTACTCTGCATGTCTGTGTAATGGTCAGTGCTGCGTGTCTGTCAAGGTTTCAGACTGGACGGCTTTACCTCACAGCGGGCAAAAAGCTCAGATATCGTTCTAACAGGACCAACAGAGATAAAGGATATATCTATTCTAAATCTTTTATGTGTTTTTTTTTTGGGTCAGGACTAGGGAGCCTCTTGCTCCTAAATTAAAACATTTAGGAACCAAATAACTACACTTCACTTGTTCTGAAGTGCTTACATTTTTTGGTTAAACATTATATTAGATGTCCTTAACTTCTATATGTACTTGCATCAAAAAATAAGTACAGTGTACTTATTGTGTTCTTGATGTATTGCTGCTATTGAGGTGGGATATGGGTAGGGTTAGGGGCAGGTTTGGTGGTATGGGTTAAAGGGTTAGTTCACCCAAAATTGAAAATAAAGTCAGTAATTACTCACCCTCATGTTGTTCCAACCATGTAAGACCTTCGTTCATCTTCGGAACATAATTTAGTATATTTTTGATGAAATCTGAGAGCTTATTTTTGTTGTTTTTCCGCTCAAAAAGTATTTTCGTCGCATGATAGACTTAATACAGAGCCACTGTAGTCATTTGGACTCCTTAAATGACGTTTTTACTTACTATTCTGGGCCATCAAGTTTCAGTCCCTCTGAAAGCCTATGGAGGAGTGAGACAGCTCTCAGATTTCATAAAAAATATACAAAATTATGTTCCGAAGATGAACGAAGGTCTTACATGGTTGGAACAACATGAGGGTGAGTAATTACTGACTTTATTTTCAATTTTGGGTGAACTAACCCTTTAAGGTGTAAGAGAAGGGTCAACAGTGTAATTATACGGTAGATGTAAAAGTACAATGTAAAAGCATGTATGTGCACAATAAGTGTATTTTATCAAATTATTAATTTAAATGTTAGCACATAGTAGTTAAACACACCTAATATAAAGTGGGACCCTATTTTATTGCACTATAACTGTTTTGGGTTACACTTTATTTTAAGGTGTCTTTGTTACACTATAATTATACATTTAAGTACTGAGGTGAGGAATTTTAAGTAACTACATGTACTTACTATAGGGTTAGGTTTATGGTTAGTTGAAAGTAATTATGCATAATTTATAGTTATTAATATAGTACAGTGTAAAAAAAATTACATTTTTAAGTACAATCTGCTTAGTGGTTTTAGTCATTTCAACTTAAATTACATTAAACTGATTGTAAATCTTGTATACCTTAACTTGTATAATAAGTTAAAGCAATGTAAACCACATGTTGTCATAACTTATTGATCATATCATTGTCATATTAAACAGCCAGTCATAAACCTATACACGACAGTAATGGTTAGGAGTCACGGCAGTGTTGTTATTGTTAACTAAAAATCAAACTGAAATAAATACGTTTATTTTGAAGTATTAAAATGACTAAAACTGAACTAAAAATAAATGAAAGCTAAATAGAAATATTAAAAAAACTTGTCAAAAGCACAAAAATAGCTAAAAACCTAAATAATTAAAAATAAATAAAACAAAGCTAATGCGGGATGTTAATAAACACTGTAATACTATATAAATAATACTAAAATATCACTGCTCACGGTTCAGCGAGGGAGTTTGTTGTGAACCTTGTGTAAGGTCTCTGACTGAGTGAGTCTAATTCAAACAGATAAATCATAGACAAGTTTCGTGAATCTTTTTTACAGACTAAAAAGAGCTGATTTATGAGTCATTTTTCCATGAATTACAAGTCACTGGTCACATTGTATTCATTCTTGCATGCTGGAAACACTGCATACTCTTTAAACAAGATGATATCGGACAAAACTGTGTATGGTCCGACATAATGTTTTCTTTCGACCGAGTCCCAGATGAAGCCCTGCTTTCTCTCTTTTACTCACTCATTATGTGTGTTTGAAAGTCTGATGAGATGCGTTCTGCTGCTTTGGTAATGTCTAGGTTTTCATCACTTAATGAGAACTAATTAACAGTGTTACAATAGAGAAGAAGAAAGCAGACATGGACACATAATTGGGGTGTTTGGAGAATAGGTAATCCTCCCCCACCTGTGAGGTCTCATTGATATTCCTGAAACGGTCTGTGCTCACGAGCGGATGCTGATTTACAGTGTGTTAGTGCGTCTGGTAGGGCTATACAAGCGTTGTTTAATGCTTGTTTTTGGACTGATCGCAATGTAGAAAATGTCACTTAACTCTCTGCACTGTGTAGAAAATAAGAAATCAAAACTGACGTATTGCACGTAATTCATCAGTGCACATTATTGTGACATAAAAAAGACTTTTATAATCTTTCATCAAAACTTTCTCCGTCTCTGAAATGACTCATAATTTTCCTGTCACTACAAGGCTATGTGAAAGATTAGGTTGATTAAAGGGGTGGTAAAACACATTCTTTTGAAGGCTTGATTGTGTTTGTGGGGTGCACTGTAACGTGTGTTCATGCTTCGTTTTTAAAAAATTGCATTATTTTTCATATATTTTACCTTTATTCTACACTGCTCTGTCCCTCCTTGTAAAAACGGTCCGATAGTTTCCGGGTTGTATGAAGCCAGTCCCTCAAAAATACGCAATGGGCTCAGATTGGTTAGCTGGCCCAGTGTGTTGTGATTCGCTAACCGCCTAGTGCACGTTTATCGGAAACGTCACGCCCCTTACCTTTACCGGTAGCCTCAGACTACTAGCCTGTGCTTTGGGTAGTACAATGGAGTCAATAAAACCAAACCAATTTGAGCCAGAATCAGACCCAGACAATTTTAGTGAAGATGATCGAGCAGAACCTGTTCAGTCCTCAAGAGCCTCAAGACTGCGGATCTATAGTGATCGCTACTGAATGGCACCGTTACTTTTGTATTTTTAGAACGATTTGCCAAATATCTGTCGCAAGAACGAACACTAAACATTGGCTTTACTATAGTATCCAAATCAAACACAGAACCATGTTTAGCATGCCTGTAGATAAACAATACATAAAAGCTCTAAACAAAGAATAATTTACACTAATGCCAAGTTCGTATTTTAAAAAGTTTGTAATGTTAGGTGTTTGTCGGATAACGTTAATATGAATGAGCATTTAACAAACTGGTTTGCAGAGCCAAATGAGCATTGTCATCTGTTTACTTCCTTGCTACAACGTACAATTAACAATACGAACTATTACAGGAAAACACATCGACGAAAAATAAATCATACTTACAGGTTGTGGCCCGTAAACAGCTTCTGTTTTTAAATCCATCTTTCAGGACAAGCCGTTGTAATAATTCTGCATTGAACTCGCAAAGATTGTGGAAGCTTTCCTCTGTGAAATGTGCAGCGGGATCCACGCGCGCCCGCCTGTCTCGTGCAGCTGAACCGCGGCTCCTGTATTGCAAATACAGAGGAATATTGTCCATTATGTCACATTTTCCGGTCTTCTCCTCCGACCCCTGTCTGTCTCGTGCTTTGATTTATGATGGGCAGCATATATCTGCTGCAAATGCGACCGTGTTCTCCTCTGTCTCATACACGCATGCATATAACGTTGTATGTTAAACGCACTGCAACGCACCCCCGTCCCTAGGAAGGCTGAACAAAGTGGACCTGCAATCCGGATGAAAATAACAGCGTTTCGTCGGCATTGGCAACAACACTCCAGCCTACTAACTAGACTACCACAACAACTATTCCCCGCAGCGATACAAAATGGCCTCGCCCCCCTTATTTCATATTCTCGGAGGAGGGGTTTATGTAAATATTGGGACTGGTGATGTCAGCAACCCTGGAGGAATGTGTAGTAGTCCCTAGTGGCCGTTTGCTGTAGTCCTTAGAAATTGATTTCTTTAAAAGCAAATATCTCCCTTTGCTTTAAACTTTGAGCGTTGTAACTTTGCAGATGTTGTTTATGCTCAAACAGCAACATTACACACTAGCTAAAGTTAGAAAAGTGAAATCGTTGTTTACCACCCCTTTAATGCAGTCAGTGCTGTTTCTTAAAGGAGTAGTTCATAGAAATAGGACACTTTGTCATTTATTTATGAACCCTCATGCCTTTCCAATCCCATATGTCATAATGTTCTCTGTGGAACACAAAAGGAGATGTTTCACAGAATGTCCTGGTTACAATACAGTGGATGTGAATGATGATGTGAAGCTCTAAAGAAATGGCACCATGAAAGTAGTCACAGCCTCAGTGACGCCCACGGACCGTTGACTACGTCTGATGCAAATGGCACACTTATCTGGAAACACTTCAGTAGTTTTGAAGTCGTCATCTGATTGGTTGAATTCTACAGGATGTTCTTTAACGGTCCGATTGGAAACAAATTTGGTGACGCCAAACTCCCTCGCAGATGAAGAACGCCGTCGTGTTTACAACTGTGACAATGAGTGTTCACCAGGATCAACTAAATACTGGATTTTCAAAAGTGAAGTTCCCTGCTCAACGTTCTTGAATTAATAATTTATAGATGCACGCTGGCCTGTTATTGCAGGGACATGGACTTTACATTTTCACGCCCCTAAACAAGATTCAGAAACAAACTGTGATTGGTTGCGTTACATGTCAGTCAAACGTCCTCTTGACCGGTATTTGACCAATGAAAGCTGCGCTGGAGTCTAGACAATCTGCCTTCAGTCTGAAGGTCTGGCTACGCAAGACTACCATAAAAGTAGTTCACATGACTTATATTCTTCCTCTCTACCCTTGATTTGACATTTTATTTGCATTTGCATAATTCAAATCGGCACGTCATGCCAGGTTTGACGTGAATGATGCCAAATTGCCATTTATCGCACACTGTAAAATAAATTCAGGTCTCCAATTGAACATTTTCTAGTGACTGATCACATCTAATTTTTTTATTTGGCCAAATTGAATGTCTGTGAATTAAATTGCATCAATTCACAGAAATTCAATTTGGCCAACTGAAAAATGTCTTGATACTTGAATTTCTTAAATCTTGTAACTTTTTAAGATGGAATATGCAGAAGTGCAAAATTCTATAAGATAATATTCTAAAGAGCTACTTTTATAGCTTAGAAGGTTTGTGTGAACTACCGGTACTTTTATGGTGCTTTATTTTTTTAGAGTTCATTCAAGTCAAGTGTTTAAAAGCAGCTTTACAGTAAATCATGATGTTAATGTTTCATTAATATCTTCATGCCTTATAGTAGCATTTAGCAGATTAGGGCTGGGCCACAATATAGTTAACATTTTGCGACAATATAAACAGTCAATCAGTTGACATTTGCTGTAGTATACATTGCTTTATGTGAGTGTACTTTATGTGGGTATATTTGGACATACTTGGAGGCTGGGCTTATTCATTTTTTATGTGGAGATATCAAGGATTATGAAACCTGTAAGGTTTTGTTCAATCTGTAACAATTCTTGTAGTGATTTGGTTATGCATATTATTGCCACGGTTAAATGATGCATGCAAATTACTTGGTTAACATTGTGATCATATCGCTCACCTCTAGGCAGTTTACTTGTGGAGTTATTTGAAAGGCATTGCACATAGTACATAATATATTTAGCCCCTTATTGGGCAAGGCAAAGGCAAGGAAAAAATATAATGGAGAAAAAACCCTGTTGCCATTCACTTTTATGGAACAGAGCAGCATGAACATTCTGCAAAACATTTTCTTTTGTGTTCCACAGAAGAAAGCACGTAACAGTGGCCGTTACAGACCCCTTTCTCATGCATCTGTTTTTCACCAGAGCTGTCAGTTTAATAACTGACAGGCACCGTTTAGCCAGCTCAGTCTGGGTCCTTTTCGCAGAGACGTTGCTTTCTATACTTATCTTGTGGTTTACTGCAGGCTTATACAACCCCAAACACCGACCGCATCACTTCCCTCAGTCAAAACCCTGCAGCAAACGATCTGGTAGCTGCTTGACTTCACGACCAGCTGTTTAACAATGACAAGTGTGACTTTTGCTCCATTACTGAATACTTTAGCTTTTGCACAATCCATTACTTGTTTATGGCAGGTGTTAACTCTGGGGAAAAACAGCTCACTGCATTGCAGTCATGCTTTAATACTGACGAGGAATGCAATTTAAGTAGAAAATTCCTTGCATGGTTAAGTGTGTGTGCAAGAGTCTAGTTTATAGTCTTTGTGTTTTGTGAATGTATGTGTGTGGAAGCTGTTTGCTTTGCCCTTGCTTCTTGATTTCCCAGGGGCCATTGTGACTGTGTCCATCATCTTTCCTCCTCTCAGTGTTGTGCTGAGCTTATTAATGATGTTTAGACTCTGATTTTCAGTGCGGCTCATATGATGGCGACAGTCTGCATTAAATTAAGCGTTTAAATATTATTTTTGGATTTGATGGATAGCTTGAGACTAAAAGGCTGAAAATGATCTATGTGTGTATTAAGGTTAAGGTCAGTGTAGTGTTACCCTGGTCTAGCATTGAGAGAGAAAGCAGCGCTATAAACAGGAAACTGATGTCACCATCTGGATTTTAGCCAGACACGGGCTGATCATGGACAGAAAGAGCATGTATAGTGTATAATACAGTTCTTTCAGACCAAAGACCCTGAAAGAAGAGATGGAGCGGTGACCCCCTGTTACATATCAAATAAAATTGAGTGTTGCATTGTAAACCGGCCTATGATAACATGCATGTATTTACATGCTGCTTTTATGATGCTTACATTGAAAAGGCATTTATATTATTGTTGTACACACACACACACACACACACACAGTCATAAACTTGTTACATTTGAAATTGATTAAAGGGTTAGTTCACCCAAAATTGAAAATAAAGTCAGTAATTACTCACCCTCATGTTGTTCCAACCATGTAAGACCTTCGTTCATCTTCGGAACATAATTTAGTATATTTTTGATGAAATCTGAGAGCTGTCTCACTCCTCCATAGGCTTTCAGAGGGACTGAAACTTGATGGCCCAGAATAGTAAGTAAAAACGTCATTTAAGGAGTCCAAATGACTACAGTGGCTCTGTATTAAGTCTATCATGCGACGAAAATACTTTTTGAGCGGAAAAACAACAAAAATAACGACTTTATCACACTAGTATTGTTGTTCAATTTGCGCCACGACGCATGCGCGAAAACGGCGTTCTTCTTCTACTACTACTGATCTCAGTTTTCGCGCATGCGTCGTGGCGTCAGAGGCTCAAATTGAACAACAATACTAGTGTGATAAAGTCGTTATTTTTGTTGTTTTTCCGCTCAAAAAGTATTTTCGTCGCATGATAGACTTAATATATATATATATATATATATTTGGGATCATCACTCTTACTTTGTTTTGCTCTATTCTCTGTGCTTGTCAATACGCATGCTTCAAGGTTCAAGGGTTATTCTTTCGTCGTAAAACGATGCATACGCCAATCCGCCGAAAGTTAGCTAGTCTATAAAGTTTTAAATATGGATATTTTTCTTACACAAACATGCCACTTCGCTTCAGAAGGCCTTTATTAACCCCCCGGAGCCTTGTGGAGCACTTTTATGATGGATAGATGCACTTTTATGGACTTCAAAAATGACCCTTTAAATCAATGGCATTAAAATGCTTGGATTAGCCAGGACTTGTTTAACTGAAAGAAGAATGTAAAATATACCTAGGATGACTTGAGGGTGAGTAAATCATGGGCTAATTTTCATTTTTGGGTGAACTATCCCTTTAACTATTTTTTATTTTATTTTAATGACTCCTGCAGTATTGCAGTGAACCCTGAAATATATTTTTCTCATGTATTTATAAACAGTTATACATATAGTTGTACTGGCCCCTTCCTCATTGAGATCAACTCTCTCTGATTGGCTGCTGACAGTATTGACATTATGATTGACATGTCAGGATACAGGAGATAACATAATCAAAAATACTTCGGTGTAAAAAAAGGAAAAGAAAGGAGAGAATGAAAGTGAAGAAAAAGGAAGAGCGCACAACTTCTGAATATATTGTTGTTTGATTGATGTTGTTTTTGTTATGAAAACCGCATCAATCACACATCATCAACATCAAATAACAATAATTACACTGGATTTCTGCCAGTGTCACAGGCTGGTCCCGAAGCTATGCTTGTGACTGGAATGATATTAATTCTCTGAGCTCATGAGAACTAGACGAGAACTGTATTTGTGTGTGTGTGTGTGTGTGTGTGTGTGTGTGTGTGTGTGTGTATGTGTGTGTGTGTGTGTGTGTGTCTGTCTGTGTCACGATCGTGATGGAACTCTTTGCATGTCAACATTTAATGCCACTAGTGTTATTATATTCATGGTCTTCCGGTCATGGTCTGAAATTAAATCGTTTCATTTTGATTGTTATCTCCAAAGCACCAAGTGCTCATTTTCAAATGAACTGTGTCAGTTGTTTTGTAAGTGAATGTTCTGATCTCAGAGTTTGGTTTATGTCTCACTTTAATACCATTTCTCATTTATTTATTGCAACGGCAGATAGCATCATGAAATTATAATCGGCAAAAATTAAGGAAAGGGACTCTCGCATTCTCCTTAACTATTCTAGCTATGTCTGTTAGAACAAAGATGTCTATTCTTGGGCTGTTTCCATTAGGAATCATTATACACAAGTGAAAATCACAAGAATCTGAGTTCAACAGGAAGTGAGACCTCTGTTCTGTCAGGCACTGTACAAATGGTGCATGATGTTGTTACAAGAGAAAAAAAGTTCAATCCACATATTTTGCATTCTGTGTAGTCTTAGATTGTGCTATTTAATATGGAGTTGAATGTAATTTACTTTTGTCATGCAGTATACAGTTAAAGGGGTCAAATAAACGTAATATAATTATTGTAATATAAGGATGATCAAGTCAAAATAACTTGTTGGTAATTTAG